>CM051458.1:876843-1476843 GCA_028274465.1 Plantago ovata
TGTGGATGAGGAAGTTGTTGCTTATTGCAGTGAAAAATGTGGAGAAGGAAGTTGATATGGAGGAGCATGGATGTTCTAAGGTTGATATGGCTGTTGTTGTTGTAGAGAATCCTATGATTGGATCTTCAGGTAAGGAAGTTGATGGATCATGGATCTGATGATAGTCAGAAGCTCATGGACGATGAAGTTTTGCTTCTACATACTAGTAAGAAGGATATTAAGGGATTGAGGTTGGATTTAGAGGTTCGGGCATTGTTCATTGATAGGTTCCCCAACTATTCTTTTCATGAACTTGGATGTTTTGATGATTGTGGTGAGTTTGATGATTCTCTTGTGTTGGGGTCTGCCGTTATGAGGGTGATTAAGAAGTATAAAGGGCGTAAATGATATGAGATCTTACAGAAAAGAAGTGGCTGACTATTTGTTCTTCATAACTGAGGATAGCAGGTATTTTTTTTATTTTTTTATTTTCTGTTCTGTGTTCTACATTATATCATGGGATGTTTTAGCTGATATCATGGGATATAACTTTGTTATCATGGGTGTTTTTCTATTACAGTTCATGTAATTTGTGTTTCCCTATATCATTTTTTTTTTTTTAATGTAGGATCAAGGGAAAGTTGTTGATATGGGATTAAGCTATTTATGTATGGAGATAGCATTAGGACGTTGTGTCCTAAGAAGAGGATTTGCACAAGTGTTATTGATGCTGGATCCGAAATTTGAATTTTACCGAGCTTATCCTCCGTCCTAAGCCAGGGGATGCACCGAATGTGGTTATCAATCCATATTTCTGTATGTGTCTGACTGCTTTTTTTTTTTTTTTTCTTGCGGTTTGATGTTTGTCAATCAATTATTAATCGTAGTAATCTGTTTTTTTTAGCATCATGGAGGAAGTTGGCTCATGCGTTTGATGAAGATGAAAAAGAAAGACTTCAAAAGGAGCTTAGTGATAACAGTGTTAAGTTTAAGGACAAATATTTGTTCCAGATGTTGGAAATGATGTTCTACTCCTTCAGAAGTGTTCTTGGGCCAGGAGATGTTGATATTAGAAGTGTAAAACTGGTAAGTTGCTATGTTTTTTTTTATTAAGTTATGTTTTTTAATTTTGAGATCCTGATATATTGTCTGATATGGGGTATATTAGTTAAATCATGGGGTATATTGTCTATATCATGGGGTATATTAGTGAAATTATGGAGTATATTGTCTGATATGATGTGGTACATTAGTGAAATCATGGGGGTATGTGTGATATCATTGGGTATTTTAGTGAAAACATGTGGTATATTAGTTTTTTTTGTGTTTCAGATCTTACTGTTGAGATCATGGGATATGTATCCAATATCATGGGATATATTGTTGATATCATGGTATATTTGCTTTTTCTGTAGTTTTTTTTCCCGTTGATAGCTGGGGATCATTACACTTGCTATGTGGTGAATATGGAATTGAAGAGAGTGCAGTATCTTGATAATAGGAATACTGATCCATTGGCCGTTGAAAGTTTTTACATTGTGTTGGTAAGTTATTTTTGTATCATGGCAAATTGATTATATCATAGCATATAGTTTATGTTACAGTTCATTTTTTTTTAATTTTTTTTGTTGCCTTTTTTCTCTTTTTGTAGAAGGAAGTTTTCACAGAGTGCCTTGTTGAAAATTCTTTGCGTCGTGATGGAGATATTAGGGATTTTACATTGGAGAAGATTCCTTTTCATTGGATTAAGACTGAAAAACATACCGAGGACTGTGGTGTTTATCTTATGAAGCACATGGAGTTGTTTTATGGAAGGCTTTTTGATTTCCCGCGCTTTTACAAGGTACTGTTCTTGTTTTCATATATTTTTTTTTCAATGGACTGTTCTTGTTTTCTGGATATATATGTTGTGTATATGTTATGTAGTTTTACTAACTGTATTTTTTAATTTAGGTTTCGTCGAGAGAGGTGCTTAGGGCTGAAATTCTTGCAACGCTGGCTTTGTCGAAATTAAACTCGGCGCTTCCATCACTGAAGGAGAATGTTGCTGCTTTTATTAATAACAAAGCAAGAATCAGTGACAATGTAAATCACAATCCAAGGTCTCTACATACTCTTCTGAGGATTCAGTATAAGAAAGTTACTGATAAACATGAGAAGGAGGAAATGGAGAAGAGAAAGGTACTTGAAGAGCAAAGGAAAGCTGAAGTTGAACGTGAAAAAAAAGAGATTACTGATGCTATTGCAGCTTCCTTGGTTGATGGTGATCCTAAAGTTGATACAATCCAACAAGATCCTAAATAGTATGATAGGTTTCTTTTTCTAGTTAAAGACATGGTATATTTTGTTACTTAAATCATTGGATACTTTATACCTTTTACGGGATATTAGATCATGTAGTTTTTTCTGCTTTTGGATCATGGTATATTCGGTGATATGATCAAGTTATATTTTGTCCTGTTTTCATGTTTTTTGATTTCATGGGATTTTTAAGTTAAATGATGGGATATTAAAGTGAAATCATTGGACGTCATAGTATAATCATGGCATGTTAGTAAAATCATGGGACTTGAAAGTGAAATCATGGCATGTCATAGTAAAATCATGGGATGTCATAGAAAAAATCATGGGATGTTATAGTAAATTCATGGGACTTGAAAGTGAATCATGGGATGTTTAAAATGAAATCATTGGAAGTTAATGTTAAATCTTTGTATACATAGATGAAGGAAAACATCCTTGTTAAGTAAGATAGGTGATTTCATATCATTAGTGTTATAGTAAAATCATGGGATGTTTTAGTAAAATCATGGGATGTGAAAGCGAAATCATGGGATGTATGAAGTGAAATCATGGGATGTGAAAGCGAAATCATGGGATGTATGAAGTGAAATCATGGCATATGTAGTTGATATTGTGGTAAACATTTTAGTAATTTCTTTCCTGCCTGTTGTTTTGAGTTGTTGTTATGATAAAGTAAAATCATGGGATGTTTAAGTGAAATCTTGGGGTATTTTTGTCTAACTTCATGTGGTATAAGAATAAGGCATGTATGAGTATGACTTGCAACAAAACAATGTTAATATATATATATAGATATATGTCTGAGAAAACATAACATAGGATTAATGTATATAATTTGTAAAATGAAATAAGATGAGTCGTTATAGGAAGAATTACATAGTTCTTGCTATAAATCATATCAAGTGTTTGTCCGGCGGTACTTCAAAGTGTGTCTTTTCTTCCATTGCTCTTTTCTTGTTCTGTTGTCTTTCTAGAAATGTCTTTGGCCTTTGTTTTTTCCTCCCTTTTGTAGCACATTGTGTGGGGTTTAGAACAATTGGTTTGGCACTAGTGTTCGGGGCAGCAGTTTCTGTTGGTATGTCGGACTCTTCTTCTTGTGGCATGTAGTTGAATTGTGTTGAATCTATAAGATTGTTTATTCCCATCAAGGCTTGATTGTATGCATCTTCTACTATCTTTCTGGCTTCATTTTTTCCTTCTGATTTGATAATGAGTTGATTGAAGCTCCTGTTCATTGACTGTCTCCATGCAATGCATTCCTGTTTTCATATAATGTGATGTTATATTGAAATCATGGCATGTCAAAGAGATATCATGGGATGTTAAAGTGAAATCATGGGATATATAGATGATATGATAGAAAAGAAATGAAGATTTTATTATACCTGTGCATTCTTGTTTGTGCTGTTGGTATGTACAACACGGTCCCATACCCTCGCTTTAGATGTTCTTGTCCAGCGCTGTAGTATGTACTTCTCGGGTATGCGTTTTATGTTATTGTTGTCCATAACACGGAGGCAATGTTGGCATAGCCAGCCAACCTCTTCAAAGTGTCTACATTACAGCTCACTTCGATCTCACCAGATGGATGCCTAATGAATAGAACACCATTAATGTCTTCTGGATCATCATCAGGGTAGACATCATACAAAATCTTGTCGCCAATTGTTACAGATTCAACAGCTGTAGTCTCTAGTCCTTTTCTAAATTGTCTCTGTAAGTACTTGAAGATTTTGAGTGTGTATATCTGCAGATAAAAACATGTGAGAGATATCATGGGATATATAGTTGATATCATGGGATATATAGTTGATATTATGGGATATATAGTTTGAGATATACCTCAGCAGCATGCTTGACAAGAGCATTGTTAGAGTTCAGTCTTGGCCTATTATGAGTGTTCTTGTGCTCTTTATGCTTCTCATTTGATCTCCAGCGGTTGATCACTACATCGAAGAGTCTGAAGAATTGTGTGAGAGATGTATTTTTGTTGGCTCTGAATGAAATTGCATTGTTTGTACTCTCACTCCTTTGAGTAGATAGGATTCCAGCTGAAAAGAAGGGCTTGCTTAGGGCAGGTGACCACTTCTCTTTTAGAGAATACAGTTGATCGAACCAAGATTCATTTTCGAGCTCAAACTCACAAATCATTCCAGAGAAGTATTCTTCAAATTCTTCTTCATTTGACAACCCATAGATGCATATATTGAAAACTTCATTGAATTTGTCATTATGCCTAAGCTTCGAGCAGTTTTTTAATGCATTTTGGTACAAGTGCCAAAGACACAGCCTGTGTCTGGTCTCATCTCCAAAAACCTACACAAGATTAAATAATGGACAGATTATTCATGTGCTTATATATTAAAATCATGGGGTATATTGGTTAAATCATGGGGTATTTTGATGAAATCATGAGATATAACAGTTGAAATTATGGAAGATTATTCATGTTCATAGAGTTCATATGATGTAGTATATTGTTCATGTAATGTAGTATACAGTTCATATAATATAGCATACATTTTCATTTTTTTTTTTTTTTGTGTGTGTTAATATCTTAAAGTAGATATCATGGGAGATTTAAGCAATATCATGCGACGTATAAGTCATAACATAGTACCTGAACAATGGCTTTTGCAATTGCTGAATCTTGATCAGTGAAGATTGTAATTGGCTTCTTATTATCCATGGCTTTCATGAACTCTTCCATCAACCAGATAAATGATGTAGCTTGCTCATTGGCAATGAATGCACAAGCAAACATTACATTGTTCCAGTGGTTATTTACACCAACAAACGGTGCACAAATTAGTCCATATTTGTTGGTCCTGAATGTGGTGTCAAATATCATGACGTCACCATAAAGCTCATAGTCGTTCTTCATCATCGAGTCCCTCCAGAAAAGGCTGCACATTTTACCCTCGTCATCCAACTTGTGTGAGTAGTAGAACTGCGGATCCTCATCTTTTCTTTGCTTAAGCATGTCTAACACACACTGTGCATCTGCACCATCCATGATTTTTGTTCTCTTGCGACAAATGTAGTTGATATGGTCCCTCTGGATTATTCCAACATTCTCTTCCCCGCCCGCAGCTGCTGACAAATATTTGAACGCGTCGGTTGGCTTCACCATTGCTTTCTCGAACAAATCAATAATTTCTTCCCTCTCATCATCAATCGTTCTTTCTGACCTGTTGAAGTAACTCCATTCCGGTCTATTCAGTTCATGGTTGTGCCCAATTTTGTGTTCTTTGACTACATATTTCTCGGTTTTGAAAATATTTTGGATCCTGAAGATAAAAAACATGTGTAAGATATCATGGCATATATTGTTGACATCATGGGATATATTGTTGATATCATGGGATATATAGTTGAGAACATGTGAGTTTTTTTTTACCTCATCATTGCTTTGCAATCACACCTTCCACTACAGTTTTGCCTTCTTTTCTTAATCTCTTAGGCTCATCACCTTCTTCGTCTTGTGCAGCAACAGTGGGTGATGGAGTGATGGGTAATGGGCTTGGGTTTGCCTTACTTTTACCTTCACGGCTGCACAAAAAGTACTTCTCCCATATTTCACCATTATTACCAATACGTGAGGTTGCTTTCTTCACAGAAAATCCAACATTTGCAGCATGCCTTTTGTACAAGAAGTATAGTTGATCAAAAGTTCCACTGATTCCCTTTAAGCATCCCGTAATGTCAAAATCAGGGGGAAGATCATTTACGTCTGCATATGAAATATGTTTTCACAAGATAGGTGATTTCATGGTAAATATGTTTGATATCATGGCATATATTGTTGATTTTATGGGACGTGTGTGTGCATGTACTAGATATCATGATATATATGCTTAATATCATGGGATATATGATATAGTGTACTACTGTATGTGTATGCACTAGAGAATATGGCAAGGTTGAAATCATGGGGCATATAACTGATTTCATGGGATATATGCTTAATATCATGGAATATATCTGTTAGTTTACTGTATGTGTGCATGTACTATAAAATATGGGAGACATGGTTGAAATCATGGGACATATAATTGATTTCATGGGACATATGCTTAATATCATGGGATATACCTGTGAGTTTACTTCATGTGTGCATGTACTAGTGAATATGGGAGACATGGTTGACATCATGGGACATATAATTGATTTCATAGGATATATGCTTAATGTCATGGGATATATGATATAGTGTAATACTGTTTTGTGTTTGAGAATATGGCCATATAATTGATTTCATGGGATATATTCTTAATATCATGGGACCTAATTTTAATTTCATGGGATATAACCTTTGGTTTTACAGTATGTGTGCATGTACTAGATATCATGGGATATATACTTAATATCATGGGATATATGATTGAGTTTATGGGATATAACCTCTGTTATTTTGTGTTTCTGCTTCTTCAGTCACTGGAAGCTGTTGATTACTAGCAGCAGGGTTTTGAGAAGTTGACATCTAACAATCACAACAATAAACACATTTTACGTAGCAACAACACAAAACATATCTTGCAGATGCAGATTTACGTAGCAGCAACACAAAACAAAGCATGCAGATGATGATTTAAGTACCAACAACACGAAACAAAGGTTGCAGATGATGATTATGTAGGAACATCACGAAACAGAGCTTGTAAATGATGATTTACGTAGCAACATCACGAAACGGAGCCTGTATATCATGATTTATGTAACAAAATCACAAATCGGAGATTCCAAATCATGATTCACGTAACAAAATCACAAATCGAAGCTTCCACATCATGATTCACGTAATAAAATCACAAATAGGAGCTTCGAGATCATGATTCACGTAACAAAATCACAAATCGGAGCTTCCAGATCATGATTTACGTTACAAAATCACAAATCGGAGCTTCTAGTTCATGAATCATGTAACAAAAACACAAATCCAAGCTCCTAGATCACGAATTGAAGCTTATGGACCATTAATTGCAGAGATGAATGAATTTTTTGTACGTACGTTTGATTTAGATGCAGAAACGACGGCGTAGCTGGATGTGGCGACGGCGTAGCTGGAGGTGGCGACGGCGACGGCAACGTAGGTGGTCGTGGCGGTGGTTTCGACGTCGAGATGGAGGCGGCGCGACGTAGAGATGGAGGCGGTGGTTTCTTTCTCTCTCTACCGCCGGTTTCTCTCTCTTCAAACTTGCGTTCGTTTCTGTGTTTGAGCTGGAGAGCGAGTTTTTGTTATAACCCGCTTTTACGACCCGTTTCTGAGTCGGGTTGCTGGGTTGGGGCTTTTTTAAAAAGCTACTAATTAGTTGGGGTTGATTTATAATTAGTAGTAGTTGGTCTATACTAGAGACGGTCTACTAGGAGACGGACTCTTTTTTTTATGACGGCTAAAAATATTATTAATGACACCAAGAGTATGAGAAATACTCTCAGTGAACCACTCGAAAACGAGTGAAGATCCCCAACGTACAAGACAACCAAAGAACCCGAGGACTTACTAAACGGCCTAATTAAAACACCATAATACACAAAAATAAAAAAGGCAAACATCTATAAGCATCCAAGTTGGCTCCGGTGAATGGAGGATGAGGATTCCAGAGGCCTAAAACTGCGGATGACCAAAAAGCCAAGGCCTTGAACCAAAAGGCAGTAGCCAACTCCTCCCACAACTCTAGTGACAAGGAATAAGAAAGAGATGCCATATCGCCCGTGACCAAAATGCCCGAAGGTACACGGCAACAACGTAACCGGATGAAGCACGATTTTGAGGATGTAACAAGCATTTTAAAATAATTTTCCTATACTTGCACCCAACGCCGGTTTCCTTAACGTGGTGGAAATTATAGTCTATTCCTTGCACACCCTCAAAAATCAATCCACCAAGTTAGAAGACCCAAGTTTCGAGTTCCAAACCAATCCAAACCGACCCGTATCACTTAAGTGGTCACGCTCCTACACCCTATGGTTGAAGGTGTACTTAAAACGAGCAACTTTAAGATAGGAACATACGAAAACTTCATCAAACGCCAAGGTCCATCCTTGTTAATGCGGGATGACTACGAGTATGTTAACCCTATCCCTCCTCTTAAGTACACACGACCCCCAAGTGGCAAGAAATTTAAAGCCCCACCAATCTTAAGAAATACGAGCCAAAGTAAGAAAAAGCTCACCAAGGTAGAAGGAATGTCTACGCGTCTCCACAAGTAATTCTTCAAATCAATCACCAACCAAGAGTGTCAATCGAATAGAAGAAAAGGCTAGCATAACCTCCACCAAATCCTACACAATCAACAAGCAAACAAGGCGTGAAAGGTTAGAAAAAGTAAGACTCCGAAACCATAACCAAGCTCCTCCACCCGAACTCGTCCCCTAGAGAGTCATCCTCCCAAGACCGCCTCCCCCGACGCCTCAACCTTGACAAAGATGAGGCTCCAAGAACCAAGATCCTATCGAGTCGAAATCTTTCATATAGTCCTTGCCTTTCAACCAAAACCAACAATTCATTTTCACTTTCTCCGCCACTTGCCAAGGGGTGATTGTTTCCCCTTTGAAGATTGCTCCATTCCTTGCCAACCAAATGTTCCAAAGGGTACCATGCCAAAACACTTGCCATATCCCCCTAAGTTTCCCAACCCCTCCTCCTTCAAACGCCTCAAGGCTTTCTAAAAGATTATCCCCTAACACAACATCCATTCTAAGCCAATTCCCCACAATGCTCCACACCTTCTTAGCAAAGGCACAACCTCCTAGTACATGCCACGCCGTCTCCGCCTCCACTCCGCACCACTTACAAGCACGCTCCGTCTCACTTATAAACATACCCCTCTTATCCAAATTGTCTTTAGTTGGAAGCCTATCTTGTAGTGCTCTCCAAACAAACAAATTGACTTTAGAAGGAGTCACTTTGCACCAAATTTTTCTCGCCCAACTCTCTACTCCCAAGATATCTTCGAGATGGTGTAATTCACGATAACCTTCTTTTGTGGTATAAATCCCTTCCTTTCCTTTCGTCCAACTCCACTTATCTCCGTTACTCTCCCTTCCAACCACCCTAGGCGAACTCTCAACTAGAATTTTCAATCTCTCTTCTTCCTCCTTCTCCCATTCGAATCTCTCTCTTCTCCAATCCCCTTTAAAAAGCAAGCCCCCAAGTAACCACGACACTCTATCCTTCACTTTGCAATCCTTTCTTCTATCCAAATTAAAGAGTCTAGGAAACAACTCTTTTAGCTTCTTTTCTCTTCCTCCCCACCTATCCTCCCAAAAGAACGTACTAGCACCATCCACCACCACTTTCATACAACCCTTTTCGAACCAATCACTTCCTCCAACTATACTAACAAGATTTCTCCACCAATCCGACCAAGACCTCGGTAGTCTTTTGCCTTTCGCTACCACCTCTAAATTCTCTTTCCACGACCCATATTTGGATTCAAGAACTTTCAACCAAAGCTCGTTCCCCCCTTGAAGAACTCTCCACACCCATTTCCCTAGTAGAGCTAGATTGAAGGATTTCAAATCCTTTACTCCAAGGCCTCCCTTCTCCTTTGACCTACACACTTTCTCCCACGACACCCAAGTTATTTTCTTTTTTTCCTTATCAACACCCCCTCCCCATAAGAACCTTCTTTGTAACCCTTTCAAATCATTTAAGACCCCCATTGGAGCTTTGAAGAAAGAGAGAAAGTAGACCGGGAGGGCTCCAAGCACCGCATTGATGATCACCACCCTACCTCCAAGAGATAAAAATTTGTTCTCCATGAGGCATAGCCTTCTTGTGAACTTAGCATAAACCTCCTTCCACAACTTCTTGTCTCTAGCTACACCCCCAATGGGGAGCCCCAAATAAGAGAACGGCATTTCCCCCATCTCGCAACTAAGAAGTCTTGCCCAAGAAGAAAGCGTTTCTTTTTCTACTCCAACCCCGAACAAATTGCTCTTTTGAAAGTTTATTTTTAAACCCGAGATTAATTCAAAGCTCCTCAAAACTCCTTTGATTGCCACCACATTTTCGACACTTGCTTCCCCAAGAATTAGAGAGTCGTCCGCAAATTGTAAAATGGAGCAAGAAACATTTTTCTTCCCTACCAACACCGGTTTGAAAATCTTTTCATCACAAGCTTTCTTGATCATCCTACTAAGACATTCCGCCATTAAAAGGTAAAGGAAACGAGATAGGGGATCTCCTTGTCGTAACCCCTTTGAAGACGAAACTCCTTTGTCGGGCTCCCGTTCACAAGAACCGAAGTAGTAACCGTGGAGACGCACTCCTTTATCCAACCAATCCACCGTGCCCCAAAACCCAACACTTCCATCATATCAAAAAGAGCTTCCCAACACACCGAGTCATAGGTCTTCTCAAAGTCAATCTTAAGCAAGAATATCTCTTTCTTCCTCTTCTTTGCTTCATCCAACACTTCATTGGCCACTAACACCCCATCAAGAATGTTCCTATTTCCCAAAAACGCCGATTGATTCTCCGATATCACTTCCTCCATCACTTTACTCAAACGATTAGCTAGCACCTTCGCAATTATTTTATAGACGCTTCCCACCAATGAAATAGGTCTATAATCGCCTATAGCCACCGGATTAGCTTTCTTCGGAATAATAGTTATGAAAGTACTATTAATTCCTTTGCATAGCTTCCCGTTAGCATGAAAATCCACAAGTAACTTAATCAAATCCGCCTTCACTACCTTCCAACATGTTTTAAAGAAACCTCCTCCAAAGCCATCCGGACCCGGACTCTTCTCGCTTCCACAATTCCAAACCGCTTCTTTTAACTCTTCTTCATTAAAAGGGTGTTTCAATTGAGCTCTTGAATTCACCGAAATAATAGAACCACCCAACCCTCTCACTTTGAAAGAATCCTCTTTTTTCCTTCGAAAATGATTTTCGAAATAATTGAAGATACCTTCTCTAACCTCGTTCACTCCCTCTAGCCAAATCCCTCCAATTCGAATTCCTCTAAGGATTTTCGCTCTACCTCTCCTTGCTAAGGCTCCATGGAATAATTTTGTATTTGCATCTCCTTCCTTGATCCACTTGGTTTTTGCTTGTTGAGATTTTAAGGCTCCTTTCCAAGATAAGAGGTTTTGAATTTCCTTCGTAACTTCCCGTCTTCTTGAGATGACTTCGTTCCTTGGCCCTACCACCCAAGATAATGATCCCGTACTCTCTTCTTCCGAGCTCTGACCGGCTGGGTTGATCCTTCTCGGTAACGACACTGTGTCAGCAGTATGTAAGGGATGATGCGCTAACAGAGACACAAGCGCCTCTTGAATCTCTTGATTGATCCGCCTTAGAGAAGAAGAAGTCGAGATTAACCCCTGCTGGCTCCTTTGGCGAATAGATAAGTCCTCTGCCCGGTGAACAGTAGCTTCCCTTGCTACCTCTCCACTTCCCTGGGACGCTACCCGATCCCTACTACGGCTAAAAACAACTCCAGCACCACTGATAAAGTGCAAAAGCTTCCCCGAGCCCAAAAGAGATATTGAGAGATGCAATACTTGAATTGTGATTTGATTCACAAATATTGGTAAAGCGTTCACCGACTGACAAACAGTTTAAGTATAAGGAGCTTCTAATAATGATCTAAACAGCTCCAAAAACTTCATATTCTACTAAACTAAGCAGGTGAACTTGCAATTTCATTTAAAAATTCAGACATAGATCAACACACAATCGCAAATCAAAATCTCAAACACTTGCAATCGAAAATCAAAATCCCTAACGAAACCTTAATAAAAGAAACAATAAAATGATAACAATCAATCCTGCTCTCACCTCCGTGCCAACCGGAAAAACCGATGATGCTCACCTCCGTGCCAACCGGAAAAACCGATGATGGAATGGTAGAGCCGTAATCAACAACACAGTCGATACCCACCAAATTCACGACATCCACAAAATCCCATCCATGCTCCCAGCTTCCTCACAAAATCCCATACACAACTACATAGTTTCATATAAGTGGCAAACATGACATAAAATAACCAGTACCTTAAACTATATGAAGCACAAATCCTAGGTAGAAGAGAGCGTTAGCAGAACAGAATCAGTCTGCAAATATATCACAGCTCATAAAGGTAGCACACCAGACTAAAATACCACGTGATCACACGCCATTCTTCATCAAAATTCATAATGAAAGTCATGTGGTCCTGGCCATGGAATTGTTCACCTATAACAGTTGAACAATTTCCCGAAGTGCGTAACCAACTCCTGAAAGATGACCACAGTCCACACGCTCAACAAATGCGGCAACTTTGCAGAGAACCCGTAAGAAGGTTGAAACTTTTCCAGCAATTATACACAGGCGCGGCTGACCGGCTCAAATTCACCCATGTTTCTTCTTAAATCTAGAACAGAAATTCAAATGCACAATCAATCTGTATTGGGATAAAAGGTCTAGTTAGTTTTCTCACAAGCAAACACTACATAAACATATTCAATACTGCTCTATTGCACTGTGTAAAATCAATAGAGTACTACATAGAGTCAATCAAGTTTACCCTTCATCATCCCATGGCATTTTTACAAGTTGAAAATTTACAATGTGCAGGTGTATATAGTTAGACAGTAGCAATAATAAACTATAAGAAGAAACTATGCCTGGATGCTGGAATACAAGAAAGAAAAATTACTAAATATACACTAACATTGCAATACAAATCAATATTCAACTGTAACCCAGGCCTTGAACAAAACAAAGAATAGCCTGATGGCCATATCAACAAATCTATGTTTTACACCAGTTTCGCCTCCTTTAGGAGATTCTAACACTTTAAATCCAACCAAAAGAAAGTAGTAAATTATAACTAATGGATTTTGTCTAAAGTCCAAACAAATAAATGAAAACCTGTAAGCTGGATAAGCACAATGCACATACCAAATAGATTATCTTGAACTCACAAATTGAAAACATTCATACATGAATAGTGTTTGTTACACATAAAGAACATGGCCATCACAAAAAGTTCTCTAACCGTCCTATAGCCTTCGAAAATGATAATCAAAATCAGCAATCAATATTCCAGTCAGTAACGTATTAAGACTAAAAATTAACTAACCTGAACAGGAATGTAAGCAAAATCATAAATCGCAAAACCAAAAAGATTCTTTCTTTCTTGTTACCTTTATCCAGTAGAGCAGCAAAAAACACATACTATTATGCATAAAAATTGAATCATTTGAAATTCCCTTTTCCAAATTACATTATCGCAGCAAGATTATACACTCATCTCACAGTTACATCAAGAAAGAAACATTGAACTGATGAATCAAGATACATAATTACAGACCAAACTGGAAGAAAAAACAAATAAATAAGCACTTTACCAGTTATGTCTTCTTCTTCTTCCGACGATGTCAGCTGAATAGAGAAAGATTTGTACCTTCCCCAGTTGTGGAGAATAAGAATTTAGGAAAGAGTCAAAGAAGAAGAGCACGGTGCATTACCTTTCACAGTGACGGTGGTTAAAGAGTTACAAAAAGCGTTTGGAAACTGAAACTAGACATGAACTTGGCCTTTTACTTCACTAAAACTTGAAATTTTGCTGATGGACTGATACAAAATGCTCTGTTAACAAAGAAACCAATCTGGAAAATGAATGAAGTGCTGCAACATGAATATGAATGACATTGTACATAGAAGAAATGATATATGAACACGAGAGATTTGTTGGCTATGGTTCCCAGCGATGGTTTTAGCAATAGGTGCTGTCCAGTTAAGTTAAACATAGTCAACACTTGAGAACAAAGTTGTGTTCATCATTTAGTGTTCTGGTTAGAATAAGTAGAAAAGATATATGGCTATTATATGAATCAACTTGTCTCTATCTTCGTATACTTGGATGTGTCTATTACAAAATATATATCAGATTGTCCGTATTTCAGATATGTAGTGTTTGTTATGCATGAATATTATTTGTATTTTATTATTATCCCAGTTGAGTATTGTGAGGTGTTATCTCAACAACTGTTTCCGAATGCAATCAAGAAAAGGTAATTGTATCCATTAGGAAATCAATTCCTATTTGATTTCAATTCCTATTCGAATTCCTTTAGGTATAGCTGCAAATTGAAGGCTATATAAAGGGGTGATTATTGCATGCTCATAACTAGATCTGGAGAAATAACAACACAGCTTGAAGACCCGGTTCGACTACTTCGAAGGGTGATATTATATAGATTATAGGTTCTAGCTTTGAGAGACAGATTTGTTCTTGTTTCTTGCATACTGTTAAGGACTTGTAATTGGGATTGATATAATATAGTGGAAGCTGGTTGATCTCCGTGGACGTAGGTTATTTACAACCGAACCACGTTAAACTCTTGTGTCTTTCTTGTTTATCGTTCTTGCTCTGTTTTCTGTTTTGGTTGCTTGGGTGTGTGTTTGATTGGTGCAGCTGGTTCTTGGTGGTTTAGTTGTGTTGTGAGCTTTTGTGATTAGGTATAATCGACTATTGTTGAATCGAACTCAACAATTGGCGCCGTCTGTGGGAAGAAAGGTCGAAGGAATTTACCGGGAGAATCCAAAGCTTGATATAAGCAATGTCGTCAACTAAAGTCGAGATTGAGAAGCTGACGAAGCACACAGATTTCAGCCTGTGGAAACTGAGGGTTAAGGCTTTGTTGTCGGATTATGGAGCTGACGATGCTCTGTTGGGGGATGAAGGTCTTAAGGATATTAAAGACGATGCAAAGAAGAAGGAAATCAAGAAGAAGGCATTCAATACACTGATTCACTCATTGAGCGACGAAGCATTGAGGGAGGTTGTTAAGTGTACTGATGCAAAAGAAATCTGGGATAAACTTGAAAAAGTTTATATGGGGAAATCATCAGCCCAGATGATGTATCTCAAGCAGAAGTTTCTTGGTTTTAGGATGGTTGAAGGGAGGTCGATATTGGAGCAATTAGCAGAGTTTGATAAGATCACAACTCACTTGGAGAATGTTGGTGACAAGACAACAGACGCAGACAAAGCTATGGTGTTGCTCAACTCCCTGCCCAACTCCTATGAGAACTTCAGAGATTCGTTGATGTTTGGTAATGTTGAAGTAACTTTGGATTTGGTACGGGAATCATTGAAGACTAGGGAGTTCCATAAGCAGAAGAATCTGCAGGAAGGTGGACATTCGGCTGAGAGTCTTGCTATGAAGTACCATGGTTCCAAGAAGGGTTCTTCAAGGGAAAGATTACCAAAGGAGAAATATAAGAAGCAAGAGAGTAAGAGGTCATCAGATTCTGTGGAGAATAGGAGGTGCTACCACTGTCACAATAAGGGACATCTCAAGAAGGATTGCCCTGTGTGGAACAACAGGAAGCCAAAGCAATCTGGGGGAGAGGCAGGAACAGTTGACATAGCACAAGCTACACAATCTTTTGACATCTCAGAGGTACTTACGGTCTCTACTTCTAATATAGACTTATCCTGGATACTTGATTCTGGGTGCTCTTTTCATATGAGTCCAGTTAAAGAATGGTTTACAAACTTCAAATATGGGAAAGGTGGAACTGTACTTTTGGGGAACAATCAATCATGCATGGTCAAAGGCATTGGTGATGTTAAATTGAAGTTGCATGATGGAACTGTTAGATTGTTAACTGGTGTAAGGTACATACCTGATTTGAGGAGGAATCTGATCTCACTTGGTCAATTTGATGCTATGGGATATTCATGGAGTTGTAGTCATGGTGTTCTGCGAGTTATGCACGGGGTTCAGGGGGGTGTTGGGTCAACACCTCAGACAACCTTGCTGGAAGGTGTTAAGAAGAATGGTCTATACTATTTATCTGGTAACACAGTAGCTGGAGAAAGTGCAGCAGTTCATGGGAATGACAACACATATCTATGGCACAAGAGGCTTGGCCATCTTGGAGAGAAAGGATTGAAGGAACTTACCAAGCAGGGATTACTTGGAGGAGACAAGTTCACTAAGTTACCATTCTGTGAGACATGTGTGATGGGGAAGGCGCACAAGACCAGTTTCAACACAGGAAAGCATACTACTAAAGCTAACTTGGATTATGTGCATTCAGATTTATGGGGACCATCCAGGACACTCACTCAAGGTGGAGGTAAATATTTCATCTCATTCATAGATGATTATTCAAGGAAGGTCTGGGTTTATATTCTGAAGTCTAAGGATCAAGCATTTAATCAGTTCAAGGAATGGTTAGCTGAGGTAGAGAATCAATCAGGAAGATCATTGAAGTATCTCAGGACTGATAATGGATTGGAGTTCTTATCTACTGAGTTTACTAATTTCTGTAAAGAGAAGGGTATTACTAGACACAGAACAATTGCAGGTACACCACAGCAGAATGGAGTTGCGGAAAGAATGAATAGAACTCTATTGGAGAGAGCTAGGTGTATGTTATTGAGTTCTGGGGTAAGCAAAGGTTTCTGGGGAGAAGCTATGGTTATAGCAGCAATACTTATCAATAAGAGTCCAGCTGTGTCTTTGGAGTTTAAGACGCCGGATCAAGTATGGACTGGAACAACTGGGGACTATTCAAAACTCAAGGTGTTTGGTTGCTTGGCTTTAGCACATATCAAGCAAGATAAGTTGGAAGTTAGAGCATTGAGGTGTATCTTTATTGGTTACCCAAAGGGGGTTAAAGGATATAAGCTTTGGTGCATAGAACCTGGAAAGGGAAAGTGTATTATAAGCAGGGATGTCCAGTTTAATGAAGATGTGTTACCTCTGAAGGACAAGCAGGCAGGTGTTGACAGAGGGGGTTCACCCAACCCCGAACTCAACTTCGACTCTGCAGAAAATACCAGAATTGAGTTAGAAGATGAGAGAGTTCACTCTCAGGTGGAGCCCACAGTGGAGGATGATGTTGCGGATGCTGAGCCTATCTTACCAGTGAATGAGGAGTCTAGTAGTAGCTCAGAGTCAGATGGTGATGATCGACTTGATGAGGAAGTTGGTGAAATTTCAAACTATCAGCTTGCAAGAGAAAGAAGTAAAAGGGGGCAGAGGAAAGCACCAGATATGTATGGTTTTGGCAGGGTTAGCAAGACATATCTTGCTCATGCTCTTAGTACTGCGAAAGAAGGTGTGGATTCATCTGAACCACAGAGTTATCAGGAAGCAATTACATGTTCTGAAAGTGCAAAGTGGATTGGAGCTATTCATGAAGAGCTAATGTCACTTGAGAAGAATGATACATGAAAAATTGTGAAAGTTCCTGATGGACAGAAGCTTGTCAGCTGTAAATGGATCTTCAAGAAGAAGGTGGAGCTCAAGGGTACAGAATACATAAGGTACAAGGCTAGATTGGTTGCTAGAGGATTTACTCAAAGAGAAGGAGTGGACTACAATGAGATATTCTCACCAGTGGTTAGGCACACATCTATCAGGGTAATCTTAGCTCTTGCTACTCAGTATGACATGTTTCTTCACCAAATGGATGTGAAAACTGCGTTTCTACATGGAGAATTTGAAGAAGAGATATACATGACAGTACCAGAGGGAGTTGTTGTTGACAAGAGGCATAAGAGAGCATGTTTGCTGAAGAAATCATTATATGGTCTTAAGCAGAGTCCAAGACAGTGGTACTTAAAGTTTGATAGCTACATGTCGGAGATTGGATTTGTAAGGAGTGCTTATGACAGTTGCATATATCAGTATGGGAATGAAGCTTCTAAGAGAGTTTACTTACTCTTATATGTGGATGATATGTTGATTACTAGCAGGTCAATGGAGGAGATTGAAACACTTAAAGGGAAACTGCGGGAAGAATTTGAGATGAAAGATCTTGGGGATGCAAGTAGAATTCTTGGGATGGATATCACTAGGGACAAGAAGGAGAAGAATCTGTTTCTATCTCAGCCTAGTTATCTCATGAAGGTTCTAGCCAAGTTCAATATGTCAAATTGCAGTAGTGTGGTTACTCCTATTGCACCTGGGGTGAAGTTATCTGAGGAACAATGTCCTAATGATGATGCAGAAGCAAGGATTATGTCAAGAGTACCTTATGCAAGTGCAGTTGGAAGTATTATGTATACTATGATTTGCTGCAGGCCAGATCTTGCATATGCTATGAGTGTTATCAGCAGATACATGGGGAATCCTGGGAGAAGGCATTGGGATGTTGTGAAGGATGTTCTCAGATACTTAAGTGGCACAAGGATGATGGGACTGAGGTTCAAGAAAAGCAATGACTTGCAGAATCCATTGGTTGGATATGTGGATGCAGATTTTGCAGGGAACTTGAATGGAAGAAAGTCTATCACAGGGTATGTGTTTACTTTGTTTGGCACGGCAGTTAGTTGGAAAGTAAGTCAGCAGTCTGTGGTTGCATTATCTACAACAGAGGCGGAGTTTATGGCTATCACTGAAGGAGTTAAGGAAGCTATCTGGTTGGGTGGATTATTGAATGAGTTGGGTATCCAACAGGATCATGTGAATATTCACTGTGACAATCAAAGTGCTATTATGTTGACTAAGCATCATGTGTATCATGAAAGGACAAAACACATTGATGTAAGGTTTTTCTTCATCAGAGATATCATTGCCAAGGGAGTTGTGAAGATAAAGAAGATTCATACATCTTTGAATGCTTCAGATGCTATGACTAAGGCGCTTCCAGGACCAAAGTTCAGGTTTTGCCTGGAACTTGTGGGTGTCAAAACAAGAAGGGGTTCATCCTAACCACAGGGATGGGAACGGGGAGGCATCTTAACCTTAGAGGTGCATATGGGGGCGTATCTTAACCTTAGAGGTACATGGGGATGTGTCTTAACCTTAGAGATGCAAAGGGGTGTGTCCTAACTTCAGGGATACAAAGGTCGTTGGTGTTGAGCTAAAGGTGGAGATTTGTGAGGTGTTATCTCAACAACTGTTTCCGAATGCAATCAGGAAAAGGTAATTGTATCCATTAGGAAATCAATTCCTATTTGATTTCAATTCCTATTCGAATTCCTTTAGGTATAGCTGCAAATTGAAGGCTATATAAAGGGGTGATTATTGCATGCTCATAACTAGATCTGGAGAAATAACAACACAGCTTGAAGACCCGGTTCGACTACTTCGAAGGGTGATATTATATAGATTATAGGTTCTAGCTTTGAGAGACATATTTGTTCTTGTTTCTTGCATACTGTTAAGGACTTGTAATTGGGATTGATATAATATAGTGGAAGCTGGTTGATCTCCGTGGACGTAGGTTATTTACAACCGAACCACGTTAAACTCTTGTGTCTTTCTTGTTTATCGTTCTTGCTCTGTTTTCTGTTTTGGTTGCTTGGGTGTGTGTTTGATTGGTGCAGCTGGTTCTTGGTGGTTTAGTTGTGTTGTGAGCTTTTGTGATTAGGTATAATCGACTATTGTTGAATCGAACTCAACAAGTATATACAAAAGGTAACCCTTCATGCTTCATCCACGTTTGATTAAAGTCTCATTCACCGGTTTAACCATACGTCAGGCAGATCGAGGAACACAGTACCCCCACAAATAAGTAGATATCAGAGATGCCGCCAGCTAGTTGAAGTATTGCCAACTGGAAAACAGTATATAAATTGACAAGAATTCGGGTTAGGATTTGCATATTAATTTTTACCTACATACATGACTGTGTATACTAAGAGTGATACCTTTGTTACTCCGGATATTTGTCTTGCTTTATCTTTCCACACATTTGTTGGATTCGGTAATTTAAGTTTCGTTGCCCCTACATTGTAGGGTCGTCTCCAGGAGTTGATTCTATCATGCCAGAACGCCTCAATACTTAGATTGTGCGTTTACAGTGGCGTGGCAGCTTCCTTACGGAGAGCCTTGTAATTGTTGTGATGCCACACGTTTTCCATGTGAACCTCCTGGGTTATGTTGCTGTGGTGGCCTAGTCAGGTACCTCTCCATTTACCCCGGATGCCACCATAACTATGGGTTCCCGATTTAGATTGTTCTCGTGTTTCTTCTCATTTTCAGACGTCTATGGTGTACCTATAATAATGAGTGCCTTTACTTCACTGAGAATGACATATGACACTGACTTGAGTAATGCGACAAAAGGAGTATATATGTTACATGTCCAAGGATCAATGCGTCATTACACCAAGGATCTAAGTCCATCGGGACTGCCATGGAAAACATATATGCAGCTCAGCGGCTGTTCCTTTATGGTGTGAATGTGATCACATACATTGATGTAGACATGGTTTTAATCCCTCTGTTTAGAAATTAGAAGACCTATACGAAAAGTAGGATTTTTAGTTGTAAGGCAGTGGTTTTTAAGTTTTAATTATATGGTTTGGTCAAGGATGTGCCTCTTTTTTCTTTTATTTATTTATTTATTTATTTATTTATTTTTTGTTTGTGTGTGTGTGTGATTGGACATACATGTATGCTTGTTGAGGTTATAATCGGATGGATAGAAGATGATCACGACTTATTAAGATAACTGAGTGTTATAGTTGTCTCACTTAAAGAAAAACAAGAGAGCACAAAAAAGAGCAGACCTTACACTAGCACCGTGCATGAGGTCATTCAAGCACGTAGCCAATATAAGAGTTCTTAAATCACCTGTGTACGTAGACTGTCTAAGCAGGTGGTATTCAACTTACACAGTATGTTTCTGAAAGCTTCATGTTTGTCTACATATACAATTTCAAGTAGTGATGCAATTTTTGTGGTATATATATATTGTGTGTGTGGAGCTTTTTTTCCCCTACATAATAATGATGTGTGTTTCCAGTAGCCTTCACTTGTGCCTTGTTATTTTTCATTCTTTCTACTTTGTGCTTTCCTGATTCCTCGATGTTTCAGTGATTCTCTCTATATATATGTTGCTGACATTTGCTTGCATTCAGTTGAGTGGTACCCAATCCGAGAAATTATATGGTCTCGAAAATTTGTAAGGCTTGTTTGCAATGAGATCGATCGACTAAGAATACTATCTTCACGTTTGAATGTGTAAACGTTGTTAAAATTTAGTCAGGTTTTGTCCATTAGACCAAATTACAATTTTCCTACTCCAGAATAAGAAAATTTCTCTCGCTACTTTACTTTGCTTCCAATACCCTTGATACTGGGACTTAGTTCACAGGAGCTTCCCTATATTATCTTTTTTATTTAAATATTGGCAAAAAAATCAAAATATGTGTTAAAATCATAACAAATCAGTTTTACTAAAACTTTTAGTGTATTAATAATTAATTTATATACTATATTTAGAATATGTGGTTACTAAACTTATTATTTATATTTATAATAAATCACTAAAATTAAATTTGATTTTAGTGAATTGTTAAATACGTACTTAAAATATTATAGGGGATGAGTTTAAAATGATTTTTGATAAATTTTTATAGGGAAACACCTGGTGTGAATGCTATTAGATTTATCAGGTGGAAGGGTAACATATAGACAGTACTCGATTGGAGGACTTCACGGTTAAGTTTCATTAATTAGGAGGTTTCTTGTTTCCTTTCCTTTTTTCCATTTATAAATCCACTTTCTCTATGTAAGCTCGGCATTATTCTTCTCCCTTGATTCTCTTGACAGATTCTCGATGTTCAATGTTTACAAATCTTTCGCCCATCTCCGCACCTAGGTCACTCTGCCCACAAATTGCAAAGGGGAGGAGCGATTCATTCAACAGGAAATGTGTTGTTCCCAGACCAAGTGGTGACGTGAGTAGATCTGGTTAAACAGAAATGTGGGAAAAAAGTAAAATATGAGGCAAGCCGTTGAATTTAATCTTGTAAAAGATGAAATTTGTATAGTAGCTAGACCGGGAAGCAAATGATTTGAAATTTAGACACTGGTGCAATAATACTCTATATTTGGATTGCATAATTTTATTCTCTGATGTGTGGATTTAAGGAATTTGGTTAATGGTTTGTTGCAAATTTTTACAACAGATTTTACGTGCAATTTAATGTCTGTTTCAGTACACGTACAAGTCTTATCCTTCTTTTCGTGTAGTTAAATTTTCGTGTTCCAGTTTATACTGACTCAGCAATTAAAAGTGGTAGCTGGTCATAAGCGAAGTTGAACGTTGTGTAAAAGGTTCTTTTTGGTGATTTTTACTTTTTTAGTGACAGGTCACCAAATTCTATGTAAGCACTAAATAAAGTCCTAATCTCACAAAACACAAATGATCGGTTCGGAATGGTTGTTCTGTGGCTGTTGGAGTGTGGAGTGTATCATGACTTGCATGGACTGGAACTGGATTCAGAGTCGTTTGCATTTGCAACTTGCAAGTACTTACACCCCTTAGTTTTCTTGTTTCTTCTAAAACCACTTTCAGGCTGTTTTTGCGATTGGTGTTTGTGTTTTAGCTTTTATCTGCATTACTGTGAAGTTATATTCCTCACTTTGCACATGAAGAACGTGCGTGTGCAAGGGCGAACTTTTTGCCTTAGCATTTTTAAGGGAAAGCACTAAATTCTCGATTATTGTTTTCATCTTAGTCTGAACAGATGACACCCCCCCCCCCCCTCTTTCATTTTTCTATTTCTAACTTTAAGTTTTCTATCGATGAATATGGCTTTTAACAATAACAAATGCTATTAGACTGTTAGACTCTCGGGTTTATGTCAATTCGATAATGGAATTGTAGCATACCTACCATTGCACTGCATTGAAGAGGATCTATGAGTAAATTTTAAGTAGTTTATGAGCTTTTATGTATCTATCTCGTTGATATCCAGTGAGTCATGATATCGTTATTGTGGGTAAGGGCCAGTGGAATGGCTTGTCATTTGTCTCTGCAGCATGTCCATGGGATATTTACTTCTTGTAGTTGTACAGTTTGATAATTGACAGCTAAGTTTCTTTTCTTAGTTTAAGCTTTAGTTTTATAGACAATTCATGCATGTATGTGCAAGTATTTATGTTGTTTAATGAGCCGATATTTCTTTGGATATCATCTTTAGGAATATTTATAGCAAATGGCAATTTAAATGGCTTTATGTGGAACCAAACCATGACCGGGTAGAAAATTCTACACTGTGATGTTCTCACTTGATTCTGGTGTTCTTCTACTTGTTGTGGATCTTACAAAGCTGCAACTCATATTGTGTGTTTAAACTTCCAGGTCGTGTCATTGGTGGAGTTCATTCAAGAGCATTGTTTTACACTGGTGGGAGCTATCAGCTCATGGAATGTATCTGGTCAGCCAGTAGCTCAAGGTAAGTAGGTAACATATGTGTTTGAGGGATGATTTATGAAACTGATAAGAGGATAGTAGGCATGTAGTGTTCTATGAGATTCACCAGCCCTCGAACGTTCCATAGCATGATCAGTGTGTGTTTGAAGAAACAAATTTACCTTTGCTATGATTTTGTTTATAGTCAATTAGTCATGATGATTATTTGAAGATCACTACATACTATGGTTCTTTATATAGAATGTTTTTTTGATTGTTATATTTGATGAAAACTATTATGAACTATTGAGCTGAGTTCAATATAGAAAGAATACAACTCTATTAGATTTGTTCTACTTTAGCTACATTAGAACAGTTTCTTGCTGTGAGCTGACCTGTGCTGTTTTAGAGAGTAAAATTGGAATTTTTCATGCCCATTAAACAAAATATGTTCCAATTTAAAATTTTCCCATTTGTACTACTAAAGCTAATGGGCTGATTGTCCCGGACATAAGGACATGCTGAACACGTTGAATCCATGGATGGAACCAACGTGTATCATTGGCATATGCACGTGCAAGGTCGCTTGCACAAAGTAATAATGCTTCACACACGTAGTGTGTTGCGTATTATAGTATAACTATAGCCACTTATTGTGTCTTGTTGAAGATAAATCAAGAACTTAAAAGTTCAACTTAATTATCTGTGTTAAATTATGTGCTTCTTCATCTAATCCGTGCTGTTTTATTTGAACGATCCTGAAGGCATAGCAGATGCACAGAGGCCCCTTGGATTAGCTAGCTCAGGAAGAAAAAGTCTGCAATGTTCGTTGAGACATTGACTAAAGGAATCCTGTTCATTATTGCCAAGGCATGCATTTCTTATTTCATTTTGCTCTATTGCATTTGCAAGTAGAAAACACAACCAATTATATTTGTCCATAACTGTTCTGTTCTTGCAAGTTCTGATTGAGTCTCTGAAAGTAATTCTCAGCATGCATGAAATCTTCTCTTTTAAGCACTTACGCTTTAAAGTTGAATCTAATCGATACTATAACTGTATAACATATATAATGAATCTTAACGAGTGACTTACAGATATTGCGACGGCTGTGTAATCAATTACTTACAGCTAGTTACCTGAAAATCATGAACAATCAATAATGCAGATGAAACACTTACATTTTCACCAGCTATATATGATGATAATAATAATTGTGTTTAGCATTTCACAAAGCTGTCCAGTGTTAAAACGAGGGAAAAGCAACATGTATCCATAATACATTCTTTTGATACCTTTCAAACAAATAGATCGACAATTCGTTCCTTCAACACCCAAGGAGAAAAATAAAAGAAACAACAGTGGCCAGGTAGTCCAATATATTTCACAGAACAAAAACACTTGCAATGTGTTCCTTCCACATCAAAGATTGGCAATTCGCCCCAATCCATTTCCAAACAATCTTTCTATCTTGACTGACCACCGTAACAGCATCAGATGGATGGAGTACCTCCCAAGTCCCAACCAATAATACTACAGCACAGAAAGCCTGTATGATTATCCGGAATATTTTAGAATAATAGTATAGTTTAGTGTCCGATAAATAACAAAGTGACATTGGTGTTTTACGTGCATAACTCAGTTTTACCATGCACTTTATGTACAAGGCCAACATAACGTACTTTTTAAAATAAAATAAAAAAATTATTGGACACTAAAAGTATATTCAGGTTATCTCCGGAGAATTTAAACTATAGTCTATTTTACACAAATCTCCCATGATAATAGTTAAATTACAAATCATCTATATTTCAGCCCTTAACCTTTTTAACTTTCAGACCCCCAATGGTGTCACAAATACAAATAAAATTAATAAGAAGTTACAATTACACATAAGTAAATAAAAAATTAAGTAATACTTGAATATTTGGTACGGTATGTAATAAATTAAAAAAAAAAAGTATAATAACATAATTATATACGTAATTAGTGCATTATCCGAGCGAGGCTTAAAAAACCCTAAATTAAAATTTGAGCCACAGTTCCAAAAGCTTATCCGATATCCAGCAGTAAGATGGTACTGATGATAGATATAGTAAATCTCAATAAAAACAGGAAATAGACCGTTTACTTACATGTTTAAGAAGCAGATGTTGGTCAGATATCCTAATATGCAGGGTATATATTGTTGGTGATTTTAGTGTCATCAATTCATTTTAGTAGTAATGCGATCTGCTAGAGACTGATGCGATCTCTCGTTGAGCTCGGAACAAGTTTGGGTAGTGCGGAGTGCACGCTTGTTGAGCCAACGAGTTATCGACCACGAATACGAAGCGGGGGTCAAGGGGGCAGCGCCCCTCGCGGGGTTGCAAGGGGCAGCGCCCCTGTACGGGGTTGCGAGGGGCAGCGCCCCTGCGGGGTTCCAAGGGGCGTAGCCCCTGGCTGGGGTCAGGTCAGCGAGCGGGGTGCGGGGCAGCGCCCCGACCTTTTTTGGAACGTTGCAACTCTTCGTGAACGAACAGGCCCGTTCGTGAACTAACGTGACCTTTCGTTCATAACACTTCGTTCTGAACAGATACACCACTTCGTTCACACCTTTTCGCTTCTATTTATTGAAGCGATCAGTCTCCAAAACGAGTACAACGAAAAACTCATACATCCTCTCTACTTTCTGATCGAAATTCATATTGCCTGAATAAGATTGCCTTCTTGGATTATCCCAACAAGGAATTCGTGTAACCCCGGCAACAACTGTAGGGTCGAATTATCTTGTTTGGAAAGTGACTACACGATCCAAAGAAGTATTCCGAGATTATCACACCCATTTTACCAACATATATGAACTATGAGTGAAGCATTTCCCATGACAATTTGTTGTTCTTTCTGAATCTCCATTGCTGATAGTGCAGCAGAGGGGCTGCACCACAGAACCTCGATCCTCTCTAAAGTGGAAATACATCCAATGTCCGCAGGGATCTCCTCGAGCTGCTCACACTTATATAAAATCAATGTCTCAAGCTGCGGAAAACTGCTTGACCAAGCATCCCATATTATTATATTCAGTTTCTCCAACTTCAGGACTTTGAGATTAGGGAACTCAACATCACCAGTATCCCAAATTTCACCCTCAACTGCACCGGAGCGTAATGTGAGGATCTTCAGGTTCTGAAAGATTGAAATTTGATCCCACCCGAGACCGAACCTGTAGATGCTGAGCTTTTTCAAGTTCAAAGGAAGCTTAAGTTGGCCCGCCAGTTTCACTGTACCATAGTATGACACCTTAAGTGATTCGAGTTTACCAAGAGACTCGAAGTCAGGGCAGATGTTTCTGTAGGAATAATTACTCGGAGTGAAGACACATCTTAACTTTTGAAGATTTGGTACTCTGGCAATCAGCTTCTCTTCTTCCCCAAACACGATGACAGGCGTAGAAAGAGTTTCCAAATTCTCCAACTTGGAAGAGTTGTTAGATGCTTCCGTGAATTTGGCACCAGGATCAATATGCAGGTGCCTCAACCGCACCATTTCCCATATTGTCTCTGGCACTTCAATTTCACCTTCTAGTCCTTCAATAATCAAAGACTCTAACTTCCATAGGTTTGATATCGATGATGGAATAGAGCGACCAGAAATACGTATCGACAAATACTGCAAATAAACAAGCTCCATTACGTTGCCGTAGACATCAGCAGGGATGGTAGTGTTCTCAGAATGCAAGACCCTTAACAACTTCAAGCTGGATATGACTGATTTGGTACCCTCATTGAGCCATGATTGACTACTACTCATGTTGAAGAACAGAAATGTGCGCAGAGGTGGACTAACTGAAAGAGTTGAAAGGAAATCATATGTGATTGGAACATCTCGATCACTTCTTGCAGAACTTATGCTCAGCCGTCGTTGATAGATTGTACGATGGGGCGACTCATCATACGCATATATCTGCTGCATGAAGTTTTCTTCTTTAGCTTTAACCAAGCACATATCAAGCACCAGATCATGGACATAGCAAGATTTCACTCTGCCGTCGTCAGACCTTTCGGCAACCATTACGAGGTTCCGACTGATAAGATCCATCAGATATATCTCTGCTTGAACCTCGGGGCTCCGGAACTCAGTCTTGGGCACAAAACCTTCGGCAATCCATAACCAGATTAACTTATCCGTGGGAATTACTATGTCACCTGGAAATGCTCCAAAATAAAGAAATAATGGCTTTAGATAATCGGGTAAATAGTTGTAACTTAGCTCTAGTGCTCCCTTCATTGGGCTGTCAAAATGACTCGCACGGAAGTTTTGTGCTACTTGCTCCCAGAAATCTAGATTCTCTGACTTTCCGAGAATCCCAGATACCAGGATAATTGCAAGTGGTATGCCTGAGCACTTTCGTGTAATCTTCACTCCAACTTTATGCAATTCAAGAGGGCACCTTTGCTCGCCATAGATTTTGCGCTCTAATAGTTCCCAACTCTGTTCGTCACTTAATGAACGAAGTTGGATACGATCCCTACGAGAGATGCTTTCCGATATGCGACGAATTCGAGTAGTCAACAAAATCTTGCTTCCATTTCCATCATCAGGGAGGAAACGCTTAAGATGCAAAAATGCATCTGTGTCCCAAACATCGTCAAGTACAATAAAGTACCTCCTCCCCATCAACTCCTTGTGTAACATAATGGATAATTGCGCATCATCCATTGATTCCATTTGCCTGGTTAGATCAGTGAGCTCAATCATTGAACTCAAAATTTTAAGAAACAAATGTTTCCTGCTGTACTCTTGCGAGACATAGCACCATGCACGGATGTCAAAGTAACTCACAACATCAGGATCTTCATAAACCTTCTTTGCTAGAGTGGTCTTACCGAGTCCTCCCATGCCAACAATCGAGACAACATCTTGCTGTTTCGCATTTTTGGCAAGCAGACAATCAATTATTTGCTCCATTTCATCACGAAAACCCACCACCACATCAACTGTCGGGACTAATGCTTGCAAGTGCTCATGACTGGGATCTTTATCATTACCTCTCAAATCCTCATCATTAGCTCCTTTTTCTCTGGCCTTTATCATATCTGCTTTAATTAGTTCAATATGTTCCATTAACTCAGACATCCAAAGAGATTTGCGCCGAACAGGACATAATCCTCCAGCAAACGAGCTCAGTACAAACTCTGCCATATATCCTGCATCTGCCATACGATTACAAAGACTGCTTGATTCATCCTCTATGGTTGCGCTATTTGTGACATTCTGGATAAATGATCTGAAAAGAAGTAGGTTCTCATGAACCATTTGAAATTGATCTTCCAAAGTCAATTTAAGATCTGATTTGTAATCCATCAACTCCTTCCAGTACGTGTCAAGTAGAAGACTCATGAAGCCGAGCTGATTGGTTCTTGGAGATTCTCGCCCCACTCTGCCCAAAATAGCCAAAGTATCAATATCCATGGTCTCATCTTTCATTTGATTCAGCTTTGCAAGAGAATCGCTGAGCCAATCATAATCATTCGAGTCTGTTTCCACATTTCCCCAAAAATTATTATTGAAAAATGAGAAAATGAAATGTCCCATGCTACTGAGAACCTCTTGGAAGCGAAATCTGATAGCCGATAGTTTCTCCTGGATGAAGGCGCGGTCATTCATATTGGGACAGCTGCGTAAATGCACCTGGGGTAATAATCCCTCATAAGCAATCTTGAATTGATAACCATCCCTAGAATCAATAGCCTTCACATATAGTAGCTCACTCAGATTGTGCTGGATGCAATCTACATAGCCCACGGGAATTTCATCAATCAACGAAGTAGTAGTGCTACGACTTCTAGAGCCCTCAAGTGACATCAACATACCCCCGAGGATTCCAACTTGGACAGGTGAATCAAGTTGGTCTTTGATTTTCGAATACATGTTGGACCAATTAAATCTTCCACATCTCCTCAACAAGGAATAACATGCCATCCTGAGCGCGACAACTTGCGAAAGAATTAAATACTCTTTCAATTCTTCATCAACTGTGCTGGTTCTGAATTGGTAGTGTTCAAAAAAGGTAAATGTACATTTCAGGATTTCTGTGTGTTTCTCTCTGCTGCGGGCTGAATCTTCAATACCTTCCTCAAATTCATATGATGGTATGGCCTGCGTTTTTGTAGTCCCTTGACTCGTGATATGCTGGCGAATCGATCTTACAAGAAGTAGTTTCTGCTGAATTGGATCAAATTGATCCTTCCATGTGATCATCAAATTTGATCTACAATCCATAAACTCCTTCAGATTTTCGAGTAGAATCACAAAGAGGTACGGCAAGCTTTTTATCAGATATTCTTGTTGCATTCTTCCTAACATTATGAAACAGACAGTCTCGATGGTTTCTTCCTTGATATGATCCACCTGTTCAATCAGACCATACAGCATAGAAGTTATACTTCCCTCCATCACTCGATTGTAGAAACAGGAGTAAATAACAGATCCTATGTTCCCCAATAGAGCTCTGTATTGTACCCTGACACCTGACAGCTTCTCTTCCTCGGAAGGATGCAAGTACACAGAATGAAAACGATTGATGATCACATGCTTTAGGAACAAAAGTCCCTCGTGAAGAACATTGGAGAGATCAACAGCAACCTCATCCTGTACTAGCTCAATCAGATATTCTTGGACAGAGTTCACATATTCTGTCAGAAATCCATCTGTCATAAGTCCAACAGTTTTAGATTCTGCTAGTTGCAAAACTACTGCTTTGACTTTGAGGAGTCGGATACCAACATCTGATTCTATCTGCTCTCCGATCATCAAACTGGAATTTTGATCCATAAACTCCTTCAATTTTCTGGTGAGAAAAATAAAGAGATATGGCTCACTTTGTATCAGATATTCTTGCTCTATTCCTCCTGAAATCATGTCAAGAATAGTCTCAAGGACTTGATGCCTGACCATATCCACCTTTTCGAGCAAATCATATAGCACAGAAGTTATGCTTCCTCTCACTGGATCGTCTAAACATGAGTGGATGACAAACCCCATGTTCCCCAGCAAAGCTTTGTACTGTACCTTGATACCTATTAGATAAATAATAATATAAATGGATCAATTTCACATATCTGTACATACAAGTTAGAGCCTAGAGGCAGAGCTATTAGATGATGAGATAAAATTCATTCAATACCTTGTAGCTTCTCATCCAAGATGGGATGGTGATTACTGATAAGCACGCGCTCAAGGAACAAAAGCCTTTTTCGAAGAACACGAGATAGATCAATAGCATCCTCATCTTTTAGTTGCTCAATAAGATATTGCTGCACAGAGTTCACATACTTGACCAAAAACTCATCAGTGACAAGCTCTATAGATCCATCTAGTTGGAAAAATAAAGCTTTAACCTTGAGGACTCCAACATTAACATCTGAATCTATGCACTCTCTGATCATCTCATACTCACTCGGAAATGTGAGCCTGCAAAACTTGGTCAAAAAGGAAAAACATGCCACCTTGTAAGTCACAATTTGGATCGTTTTCAAGATCTCTTCCAAATCACCACAGCTGTACTTGGTCAGCATCTTAGCAAGTGAATGACCACTCAAAAAACTGAAATTCTCTTCCAGAGTTTTGCCTTCTCCACAGAGATGGAACAAATCGCAAGCAACATCTGTGCGAAACTGCAGCTTCAGCAGCTCATAGCCAATCAACTGGTGAGTCAGTTGAGAGTAATCAAAAAGATACGCACGCACAATCCTTGGCATCAGATCTTTCTTCTCCGCGAAATGAACAGCTGCTGCAGGGAGATTAGTAGGATCCTTGGCAGCCAGATCCAACAAGTAAGACTCAATATCCACCAACAATTCGTACAGACTTTTGTTGACAACCTTACCCTCTTGGAGGATCACCATCAACGAGCACCTGCAGAAAGTCAACAAGTATCTCAAGTCGCACTTCAGTTCCCAACCATTCATGTACTTGTCAAACTTTCTTATATCTTCAATGGTATCCATGGCCGCCTTGTAGATGGAACTCAAGTTGTTGTATACTGTCAAAAGCGTATACTCCAAGCTTCCGCCTCTGCCATGATCATCCTGATCCAGATCCAGAAGAAGGTGCATAACCCGGCTAACTCTGACATCTGTGGAGGCAGATGCAGTACCTTCCATCATATCTCTCTCTCTCAAAATCTTTTTTTTTTTTTTTTTTTTTTTTTTTTTTTTTTTTTTGAATTTTATGTTCTCACTGTGCACTATATGTTGATTGTTTGTTGGAAGTGAGTCAAGCTGAGCAATTGAGCTTCACTTGAATGCAATCATGGCATTGCGGACTCAGGTTTACCGAGAAACTCAACCAGTTGACCGTCGATTTGAGGAGCACTTCACAATCATCAATCAAACATGGATTTTTGGATTTTGAGCGGGCCCCGCATCTGCCTGTAAATAATTAAATTTTCTAATTGGTACTTCGTATCTCATTTGCCATGATTTAATAGGATTTATACCGGGTGCGTTCTGGAGTAGCAAGTATATATTTGGGGTTTGAAACCTGACCAAGACAAAAATATATATATATATATATATATATATATATATATATATATATATGGTATAAGATATTTGGAGTTATAAATTGGTTAAGAACACTTTTTACATGACCTATAATATTTCTCTACATATTAATCCTAAGTAGTCTCTTATACTAATTAGGGATTTTAAAATATCAACTTCAAATGTGGTAAAAAAGTACACATGAAGAATATATATGCTGCCACATATAGATACGGAAGAGATAGGGAGTGTTAAATAAGTACTCATTTGTAGTACTAATTTTTTTTAGGTAGTTTCAAATTTAGAATTCAATTTTTGTGGCCCCAATGAATTTAGTAGTCCTGATATTGTTGGTTTTTACCACAATTTTCTCAATTTTATCATAAATATAAAATTGAGAAGGTTTTAGGATTTACGTAACTAGTGCTCTAAAGAGTAAAGTAGTTAGATTTACGGTTTCAATTAAAAAAATATGTCATGGCCTACTAATTGCTTTCTAACTCTTCCTTCTTTTTCTTCCTTCATGTTCATAATTGCATTTTTCACATTCTAACATTAATTTTTGCACATTTTAATCCATTGGTACACAAAATATACGTATTTTATTTATTCCGATTTAAATTTACTATTTTATTTTATTGATTTTTTCATAAATTTATTTGACTTTATATTAATCCAAATTATAGAAGTATAAAATATGTAATAAAAAGTGTAACTTTATAAAAGTTTAGATATTATAATTTTATCATTTAACCCTTTTAACTATTTTTTTGCTAATTGAAGTTAAACTGAGACTTCAAAAATTAGCAAAATGTAGTGTTAAACTTAAATCGGAACATGAAATTGTAATACAAACTCTACAGTTTTGAATAGTGAGACACGATTGCTACGTCAACTTCAATTGTTATTTTCTAAATTTAAACCTCAACTATTAGAACTTTGAGGGTGAGGGTGTATGAAACAAATATATAGTGCTTACTTTATGATCCGACTTAAATTTAACACTTCGTTTTGTGTCAATTCTTTTAGTGCATTCTTGTAACAGAAAATTATATATAACAACCACTCTAGAGCACCTAATTGTTAAAACAACTGCACCTTAAAAAACCTCTTACAAAAGAGGTCATTTTATTTTTTAGTGCCCTAAAATCTAAAAACCTCTTACAAAAAAGGTCATTCTATTTTTTAGTGCCCTAAAATCTAATCAATTTGGATCTCAATTGCTCGTTGGACACCAATTTTCTCACTAAACTGGAGTTTGATGGTGTTTTTGACATCCATTAGTGTTAATTAATTACTAACTAATTATATTTAACTATTTTTTTCTAACTAATTAATATTTATATACAAAAACTAATGAAACTAGCATTTGTGTTGCTCAAACTAATGAAACTAGCATCTGTGTTGTTGAATCTAATGAAACTAGCAGTTTTGTATTCACTTGTGATACTGAAACAAATGAAATTAGCATTCGTGTTTGCCGAAACTAATGAAACAAGCAATTTTGTGGCTAAAAGTATCAATTATGATACTTAAACTAATGAAAATATTTTGTTGTTGAAACTAACATTTGTGTTGCTGAAACTAATGAAACTAGCACTTATGATGCTTAAACTAATGAAAACTAGCATTTTGTTTGTTGAAACTAACATTTGTGTTGCTGAAACTAGTATTTTTGTGGTTGAAACTAATGAAATTAACATTTCATGATGTTGAAACTAGCTTTAATAGTTAGTTTCAACTAGTTTCAGCTGGTTTATGAAAGTAGATTTTATTTGAAACTAGCTTTTTGTCTGAAATTAGCTCCTGAAACTAGCTTTTATGTGTTGAAACTAATGCGAAACTATTTTTTTCAGTTAAAATAATGATTTATATTTTTATAATTTTAGTTTTCATAATTTTTAATTTTTTTTAGTTTAGCTTAAATAAATTTTTAGAGTTAATTTAATCATTTTATAAAATTAACAACTAGTTTTAAAGGTTAATTTAAGGAAAAATTTAAAATTAACAGTTAGTTTCAACTTGTTTCGGTCATTTTTAACTTGTTTCAGTCATTTTTAGCTAGTTTCAGTCATTTTTTGCTAGTTTCAGTAGCCGAAACTAGCTTCAAGATGTCAAATTTGCTATTTAATCCAGTTGAGTGAGATTTTGAGGTTAATTTCTGTAGGCGGATTCCAAAAAATTTCATTAACTTCAGTTTAGCGAATTTTTTAAGTCCGTTTTAGCTAGTTTCAGCTAGTTTCAATGGCTGAAACTAGCTTCCGGATGTCAAATTTGATATTAAATCCAATTGCGTGAGATTTTGAGGTCCATTTCTGTAGGCGGATTTCAAAAATCTTCATTAAATCCACTTTAGCGAGATTTTGAGGTCCACAAATTAGTTTTTGGTAAATGTTATTTGTAAGTGGCTTTTATACAATTAGTTGTTATTCTTGATTTATTTATGTAATTTTCCCTTCTTGTAAACCTCCTTCCATAATGCAGAACACAAGTGATATATGTAACAGCAATATGGGGAATGTATATAAATCTACACATAATTAATCAATGTAAAAGTATATAATGACGACACAGTTTATACATATTCTCCTCTTAAGGGGCCCTACGGATGATTCCAAAGCTATGGCAGCTACCCCTCGGGGCAACTAACAAAAAGTAATTTACATATTATTATATAATAATTTCACACAAAACTAGTAGATCAATATTCCCTATGTTTCATAATAAGTTTTATAAGGTTGATTTTTTTTTTAACTTTGAACGTAAATTACTACACACATGATTAATATATAATAGAGTTATATTAAAAAAATATATTTGTTTCTCTTTCATAATATAATTTTATTATATTTTTTGATACGTAGGGGAGTGTAGAATTAGTGCACTAACCATATCCATATGGTGGAGGAGGCATGAACAACTAGTCCTCTACTCTTATAGCCATGATTTCGATTTGTTTTACACCAACTATAACCATAAATGTTCAGAATTGAATGCCCAATTAAGTTTTTCAAGATGAAGTGTACGTGTGAATGGAGAATTTCGTAACTAATGTTAGTTGGAGTTATCGTCTTTGGCAAGAAAATTTTCTTTGTTTCCCATTCTCTCGCTATTGTTGCCCTAATCTGATTGGAATCTAATTTCAGTGACAAGGCATAACATGGAGCTGATTGGGATAACATGGAGCTGATTGGGAGTATAAACTACCAAGCTTATATGGGCGAATCTATGATCTGAAGGACTCAATTCGCAAAAAACGTGAAACAAAGGAGCAAAATCAAAGAAGACTTGAACTTACGAGACTAAAACTTCAATTAACCCATCCCTTCCTATACTTTCAACTTTGCTATTGCTATGGTGTAGAGACGACTCTGAGCACTTTACTAAGGCAAAGTCTTATCTCACTTGGTAAAACACAGATCACAAATCCTGAGTAAGAAACATATAATCATCATTTGCGAGCTATGGCTTATGCTCTAGAGCCTCTCATTCAAATATTGGAGCTAACTGATCCTAACTTGATCCAAGATGTCAAACCTCAGTTTGACTCTCTTCTTGCTAAATCGCTTAACCTGAGGAGGCTTCTGGGCAGAGTTCCCGAGATGACAAACAGATCCGAGCTAGCAAAGCTGGAGACTCGAATTAGAGATGCATCCCACGAGGCGGAGGATATCCTGGAACCCTTTGTCACCGGCCGAGTTCTCTCCAGGTACGAAGGTCTGGCTGATGATGATGCTCCTGAGCTAAGCAGCTTGGCTGACGTGGAGGAACGTCTTGACTCTGTATCTGTCGACTTGAAGGAGCTTATTGATAGTGGAAACTTGAAAGATGCCCCTCCATTACGCGAGCCTGCTCCGGTTATGAAGACCAGAGTTGTTGGATTCGCGGACATCTTGGAAAACCTGAGGAAGCTGCTCGCTGTCGGTAATCATCGCGATCTATGTGTCATTCCTCTGGTTGGGATGGGAGGTAGTGGTAAGACCACTCTGGCTGAAGAACTTTTTGCTAACGAAAAGATAGATTCACATTTTGAGATTTGCGGTTGGGTAACTATTTCCCAACAATTTGATTCACGAGCCACTCTACTTGCACTTTTGGATAGTTTACACAAGCTCACAAATGAGATGCAGGATGAGACTGATCAGAGGTTGGGTGACTTTCTCTATCAAACCTTGATCGATAAGAGGTATTTCATTGTCGTGGATGATATATGGGGCACTGATGTATGGGACAAGCTGAACAGCTTCTTTCCTAATAAGCGTAATGGGAGCCGAATCATGGTGACTACCAGGCAAGGGGAAGTGGCAGAATATGTCAAACTATCATGCGATATTGTGCAGAAGATGCGTTTTCTACACAAAGATGAGAGTTTTGAGCTACTCTGTGACCGTGTGTTTGGGAACAAACCTTGCCCTACTGAGTTTGCAGACATTGGGCAAAGGATTGCCCAAAAATGTAAAGGGCTTCCTCTGGCAGTCATCGTCATAGCTGGTCTTCTGGTTTCATCGGAACGGACACTAGAATTTTGGGAGCTCATTGAGGAAAGTGTAGGGTCAACGGTTATGGAAGATGAGAAGAAACATTTTAAGGAGGTATTGTCTTTGAGTTACAATTATCTGCCTTATTATCTCAAACCGTGTTTTATGTATTTGGGGGCTTTCCCTGAAGATGCCGCGATCAGATGTTCCAGGTTAATCTATTTGTGGGTAGCTGAGGGGTTCCTAACACCGTTCAAAGATAAGAACTGGGAGGATACTGCAGAGACATACATAAAGGCTCTCATTGAGAGGAACCTAATTTTTCCTCGCAGGCATGAGAGTACTGGGAAAGTTATAACGTTTGGCATCCATGATATGTTGAGGAGCTTGTGCCATGAGACAGCGAGTGCCGAGAGATTCTTTTGGTTCAAAAATAAAGATGTTGATATTGTGCGTCGTGTGGGTACACATCCATCATCTGAACTAAGTGATAAGAAAAAAGTAATCTTACCTGCTCGCTCATTTGTGTGTGTTAATCATGCTTCAATTGATCTTGCTGCTGCATTCTTTGATTTGAAATTGCTGAGGGTATTGGATGTATTTGATTTGCAGTTTCTCCAGTTCCCTCGGAAATTGCTGAAACTTGTAAATCTAAGGTACTTGGCCTTCAGCAGCTATGCAGATTTGCCTGCATCGTTCTCCAGATTCCGATATCTAAGGAACATAATTATCCGCCGACAACCATCATTTAGGTCATTTACTCTGCCAGCTGACATGTGGGGAATGACACAGTTGAGGCATATCAAGTCGAAGGAGAATTGTATTTGGCACTTTCCTACGGATGATCAAGATGTCACTATTCTGGAGAACCTCATGACACTATCGAACATACAAACGTCCGGGATGACCAGTGATGTTCTCAAGAGGTTTCCAAACCTGAGGAAGCTTGGCATATGTTGTAATGACTCTATTCCCCATGATCAGATGGATCTTGCTCTTCTAGAGAAGCTGGAAACGCTGAAGTGCACCACTGATTGGTCCGTGGCACCACACAAGTTTTTGTTTTCTCTAACACTGCCACTTTCGCTGAAAAAATTAACTTTGTGCCTATGTAAAATCCCCAAGGAATTTATGGATGAAGTTGCTGAATTGCCTAACCTTCAGCATCTCAAACTGGAAAAGAGCGACTTCTTGGGCCCAAATGGTGAGACAACAGAAGCAGAATGGGTGACTGCGAGACCTACATGGGAGCTTCCCGACGATGGATTTCAAGAATTAATATCCCTTGTAATGATCGACCTGAATCTGGTGTTCTTGGAAGCCGATTCTTCATCGTTTCCAGTACTTGAGCGTCTGATCGTTCGAGAGTGTTGTTCCTTGCAAGGAATTCCCGAGGATATTGGACGCATAGCTACACTTGAGCTGATTGAGGTGGATGAATCTAGCCCTCCAGTCCTGGCTTCAGTTAAGGAAATACAGAAGCAACAGGAAGAAATTGACAATATTTCCTTTGCCTTCAGCTTCTACAGTGCGTTTTAGAGGTGACCTTTACTACACTTCTTATTCTTCATCAGTTCTTAACTTCTAATGTTAAATCCAGTTTATTGAATATGTGGTTCCATTTATATGACATTTTTCATCTATCTAGTATAGTAAACTTAAATGTTGCAAAGTGATATAGTTCAGACTTCAGATAGAAGGTTACATGTGTGATATCAATTGTCTCAACTAATGCTATATTTAGTTTCTTGTACTACACACAGATTTCTTAATCTTAACTCTTAATATGCCTTCCTTGCATCATGATCTTGACTGAAGCTGCTGTACAATATCTTCCATTTTGTCTTAGTCATCTTCATATCTTCCTGATGTGTTGTAAATAGGAAATAATCTTTTATATATATATAATCTGGCTATCTTTATCGTAGTCATTGAATTTTTATGTTTGACATGGGTATAGGGTGTAAAACAGAAGCGGCACAATCTGATCGGGAGTTGGAGGCAATAACATGTTATCTTTGCTGCCAAATCAGTTTTATCGTACTATTTGGTTCAAGTGCATCTCTAGAATTGAGTATATTTAAATGATGAAACCCTTTAAAATGAATTAGGCTGCATCATGATTGTTTAATGCTTGTAACGTTTTGTTGTATAATGAGTTCATATACATTCTTACCATTTGTTCATTTTGTGTATCTGGTTGTATGTAGTTGGCGAATTCAATGGCAATTAAGGTGACTCTCAACTCAACTTTTGTTCCAGACCTTTCCATAATGCAGAGGTCATGTGGAACCTATTAAAGTGTCTCTTGTGTCTGCTTTCCTACACGACATCTTGTATCTGAAGACATTTGTAAGTTTCAGTCTCAACTCATTGAAACTGAATTCCGCTTATTTTAGTTGATGTTATTCATGAATTTTTGTAATAAGTGGTACATGACTGTATCCTTGGTACCATTTGTTTGTTTCATGCAATCTTAATCATTGAGTGATCCATCATCTGTTCACTGAATTGTGCCTACATGTTACATCTCTTGTTACCCCAATGGTACATATATATATATATATATACGTGCATGTACCCACAACAAGAATGATCAGATCGAGCAACCACTAGATAGTCATCAGCCATTAGGTGTATAATGAATTGATGATAAGTCAAACTGCGTAACGAAAATCTGCAGTATAAATGCGTTGATGTTGGACCAGATGATTCACTTACGAGTAAGCTATAGGAGACTGAGACTTAGGACTAATTGAACAGTGTGTTTGGTTTATACTTTATATAGCCCACTACCGGCCAGTTAAGTATAAAAATGAACTATCCTGAAACATAGTCAGGTTTTCGCTTCAAGATATGGTCCATTGTGCTACGATTTCTGTTCTAGATTTGAAGTGGCATGGAAAAGTGGAGGTTGCTAGTTGCTAATCCCATGAACATTAAGGAGCTAGCTGGATGGGTGTAAGCTGTACAAGCTGGGTTGATTAGGAAACTTTATCATGCATAATGAAGGTAGGACAGTGGCTATTTCCTATTGGGTAAGGAAGCTTGGCCAGAAGGGACTTAGATAATTAAGGGTTGTATACTTAAAACTTTATCCAGAAAGACTCCTGCAGTGCCTAAGGAAACTTGGTAATTACTACCTCCATCTACATTTAATTGTCTCATTTTGACCTAAGTCAAAATAATAACTCTTTAATATTTTAATAATTTAATCACTCTCAACACACACACATAGTCACATGCATACTTCCCAAACCAACCACCACCACTTATTAACATTAAAATAAGATTTAAGTATGTCCTAAAATAGAAATGAGAAGATTGAGGATAGATAACAAAAATGGAAATATGGGAAGATTGAGGATAGATAACAAAAATGGAAATATGGGAAGATTAAAAATAGATGGAGGGAGTACTCGCAACTTCAACTCCTAGTGTAGTAGTTTAGTAGCACTGCTAGTTTGCTCAGCCTGAAAACGGTCAAAACGCCAGTGAAGGGGGATGGTTCACTGGGAAAATTGCAATTTTGGTCCCTTAACTCGACGTCCTTCGCAAGTTTGGTCCCAAGTGGATTCGCAAAATGCAAAAAATGTCCCATTTGCAAATACGATCCCGTATTTATACGGTTTTACTGAGATGGATGCCTTGTGGCTGCTTGGTGTCTTAGGGTTGAGCTGATGTTGAATCTTGGGGGAAAATTAGTCCCATTTGCCGCCATCATGAACACAGTAACCTTGCAGGATGGCGAAATTTTTATATTGAGCCGTGGATAATGCTTGCACCTCTGCTTTGAATTCACGTTCAATCAAGCACATGTCTCCTGAAAGCTTCTTTATTGCCAATAAATAAAATATAATCAAACACAAATATAACTCCAATAATTCAATTTCATTCCAACAAAAGATCAATTACATAGCATTACCAACATTAACAACAACAAAACAGAGCATTATAACAACCCTCATACTAGTACTACTAACCTAATACTACTACAGTCTACACCCAATCCTAACTTCATTTCACAGACATCACGGAAACAGATCAAATGAGCAGCAATGTTGCAAATTTCTTCATTGGTCGTGCCCTTTTCCAGCCCGTTAAGAAACACCTGCTCGTGGAAAATTGCTTTGAAATTGGCAAACCTGTTTTCCAGATCCCTCAATCTCTTATCACATGCACACTTTTTCACTTCCGGAGATGTTGGCAACAAGCCCTGCTCCTGCATATCCTTCTCCACTTCCAGAAATTCATCCATCTTCTCTTCCAGCTTGGTATACGCTCTTCCATCTCCGCTATCTTCGCCATCTCTTGAGATGATTGTGAGATCCAATTTTCTTTCATCTTCAGTGAATTTTGGATGAGTCAAAATTTGGGAATTAGGGTTCTAATGAATTGGGGATCGATTTGGGTGTAACATAACGACTTGCCACGCATACTAACAAACGGGTCTAAAAAGGGTCCAAAATCGCGAACCGAATTCGCGCGAATCCGAGTGAGCAGCCCAGTCAGATGCTTTTTTGGCATGGGGGACCAAATTCGCAAATTTTTCAGTCTCTTAACTCGATTTAGGACGTTTTTTACAAATTTCAAATCCACTTGGAACCATATTTATGAAGGACGTCAAGTTAAGGGACTAAAATTGTAATTTTCTCATGGTTCAATTGGCCAAAAGTTTGTATATAAGCAGCATTTTGACTCCTTAATTTTGAGAAGTGAAAGCGGAAGTAGTTAAATCTAACGCAGGAGTTTGTTATTGTTTTAAAGACGGTTTTAGAAGTAGATCAAAGACGAGGAAAATTAGTTTAATCGTCTTGACAAACGGAAATAACTATATTGTTGGGTCTTATTTCCTCACGATGAGTCAAGAAACAAAATAAAACATCAAAAGTGGCAGTTGGTTGTTTGCTGCACCTCCACGTGTCTCACATAGTGTAGAGTAGCAGATAGAACGCCATTTATGAACAGGTCCTCCGGGCCCAAACAAAGGTTAAAGTTAACTGATAATTCGTGCGTCCCAATTTAAATTAAAACTTCATTTTATTAGTTTTTTTTAAGATAAATATTACAACTACTCTTACACTACTATTATATAAATATCTTAAACCAATTTATTTTTTCATATCTAAACCAACCTTATAACTCCGTCACCGCCATGAATCGAACCATACCTCTCCTTTCACAACTCATTCACAACTCAAGCTCATTACCGCACCACCTTATGACTCCAACTTTATTTTATCAGTAATCTATCTTACCTAAAAAAATCCTGAAAAATTCACTAAAAAAATTTATATTATAATTACTAAACATTATAATTAAACTTTAAAAGTTACATTTTCATTAGTTCGGAGTTAATTTGATGACACTTTAAAAAAAAGTCAATGAAATAAGTTGTTAAGGTTTTTTTTTTTTTTCATTTAAAGAAGAATGACAGTTAAAGTTAAGTTGAGACATGAGGACAACGTAGATTTTGAATTGTGATTGAAAAACATTTAGTGCAAAAGGTGCAATATAAAATTATAAGTAAGTTTTGTAAAATTCATATTTTATTTAAATAATAAAAAAGACACACATTAGTACTTCTCCCGTTTCATTAACAAGGTCCTCTTTGATCAACGGTACTAATGTTTGACTCGAACATTTTGGCCCTGTTTATGAAAGCAATACAATCAACGTAGAAAAGCACAAGGAATGATCTAAGGTATCTGAAGTTTCTGGCTCAGAAACAATCCTTGAGGATTTCATTCACACTGGCTTCAGCAGTTTGAGAAAATTCATTGCAGTCAGCTTCATAGTCTTCAAGAAGCTTTCTGACTTGCAATTGTTTCTCTCTGCTGAGTTTGCATCTTTGAAAGTAGTTGGCTTGGGGACCTTCAATTTGAAAGTATTCGGTCCAGAGATATAAGCCCCAACAACTAACATGCTCATATTGAAGATTAGTCAAGAGTTGATCTTTGTAAATTTTTCTCAGCCAGCGCAGATCTTCTTTCAAATCATTCTTTGTTAGATAGAAGTACTCATATGGAGTCACATTGAGTTTAGTTCTGGCTTTTTTCAGATAGGTGTCATAGAACTGTGTGACATCCAATGTTTTGAAGTGAGGAGGAATTTCATCAACCTTTTTCTGAGAGCAGTTCCTCTTATCTTTACTTCAGCATTCAACCACAACATTCTTTCATCATAGCTGGTAAGTGGAGATGCTTCTCCCTAATTGCTAGCCACTTTTATCACATTCCACTTATCTATTTGCTCTAGCACAACTTTTGAAAAGTAGCTATTAGCAAGAATATCTTCAAGTTTCAGGATCCAAATCATTTCTTCTGTCTTACCACATTCTGAGTGGTGTCTTTGTTGCTTGTTTCGGTGTACTGAACACCTAAGCCAATAGCAGTGCAAGCTCTTTTCTTGTCTTGAGATCTTTTCTCTCTTCTTCTTTGCCTTGCATTACTTCCTTGGTCCTTTGTTGAGGATTCAGAGGAAAGTAGCTTAGTATGGCCAGATTGAGTCTTGGCAGAGAGAGGCTTGATTTTCAAAGCTTGAGAGATAGGAGTATTGTCATCATCATCATTGTCAGTTGTTTGATGAATGACATCATCCTTACAAACAGTAGAAGTGTCAACATCAGTTTTTCTTTTCTTTTCTGCATTTGCTGAACTTCTCTCAGATTCAGTCTCAGATCTTTTCTGAGATCTTGAACCTTGCATTTCAGCAAGTGATTTTGTTGGTGGTGGTGGTCCTGGCAGTTTCAGCATAGGGGAGGAAGGAGCAGGAGGAGGCAAATCCTTTTTGCTTATCTTCAATTGTGGTCTATATTCCCCCTTAGACATGAATTGCAATACATCAAATATGTGAGTTGAAAAGAACTCATTGCAATTTTCAGTAAACTTATTCAAGCTATTGTAGTTCAGAACCATGTTATGCTGATCTTGGTTGTTCTTGGACAACTCTTCCTTGATCATTCTCAAGTTGTCCTCAACTCTTTTGGCATCAATGTCTTTTTGTTCCATAATAGACTTAGCCTCTTTCAGAGCATTCTTTGCAATTTTCAGTGCTTGACTTGCTTCTTTTTCATAGCTTTGGTGATGCAGACTTACATCAGCTTGGGCTAAGGTGAGACTTGTTATGTGTCTCAGCAAGACAGTTAGGACCTTTTCTGTGTTCATTGGCTTTTCAGCGAGTAACTCTTCATCCTCAGCTTTGCATTTAACATGTACTTGCATGAGTGTCCTGATTCTTGGGGTAAATTCTTCCACATTTGGGAAGGGCACAAGAGAGGGAGTTACTGTGTGAGCCTTTAACTCAGTGGCAAACTGGTCTTCAAGGCTTTGTAGCCTATTCTTTTCATAATCTCCTTCAAAAGAATCAGAATTGTCTTGTGGTTTCTCAGCATTATTTGTATCTTCCTCAGAGTCAGAAAAACCAGAAGAACTTTCAGAATCTTCTTGTTTATCAAAGCCAGCAACCATCTTGCCAAGGTTTTCTTCTTCTGCCACAAATGGTATTGGTTGAGTGGTTGCTGATGGCAACTCTTGGGACTCAACAAGGAGTTTCACCAGTAGTAAGGGGTGGAAGGGAGGATTCTTCCGAACTTTTCACTCCAGAAGACTGAGCTATGGACAAATGCTGAGTTTCAACAACATTGATTTGCATGCTATTTGCCAAAGCTTTCTGGAGGTTTTCATCGTCTTCATCATCAAGGTTTGAATCAGTGACCTTGGCATCGAGTAAGGCTTTTTCAGCTATCTCGACATTTGAAAGTTTCGTTTTACCTTTTGCTATTTCAGCAAACTTTTCTTCATCAATCTCAGCAATTTGTTCAGTTGTTGGATTTGCAGCAGCAACAGGAGTGGATTCTTGTTGGTTGATGGGAGGTGGTTGCTCAGCAACATGCTCTTCAGCATTTGCTTGATCAGGTTGATCAGCAACTTGTTGTACTCCACCAGCACCAGGACTTGGACCTTGGGAATTATCATCACCATCCTTTTTGTCCTTTGAGTCCTTAGAATTTTTAGGATCACGCTCATCACTGCAATCCTCAAAATCATTCACATCTTCTTCTTCTTCATCATCAGTTATAAAAACTAATGGAAGATGTTTGTACATTGCTATACTAGTGACTTCGTCATCCTCATTCTCTATGTGTGGGTCAGCAACCACATGCACAAAAAGTCCTTTAGTCATTTCAACTTGTTTAGTGGGAGGAGCATTCTTGAACTTGTCTTTCAGATTTTCTCTGATCTTGGTGACTAGCTCATGTCCCATTTTTGGGGTACTTATGTAGAAGATATATTACATAGAGCCACTCCTTATGGAGGATCTTTTTGGGGTTTTTTTTAGACTTAAAGCTCCAATTAAGCCAAAACAATTACTCTAATTGAATTTTTTTGGGCTACTATTTAGTAAACCATGAAAATGCCTACTAAATATTACTCCCTCCGTCCCGATGATAAGCCTATGTTTGCTTTTTGCACGCTTTTTAATGAATGATTTTGTTTGGTAGTGTTGTATTAATATTGTATGTAAATATGGGGTAGTAGATTAAAGGAGTGTGAGATATGAGTGGAGATAAATAAATGTAAAAGTGGGATCCATATTTAAAATAATATAGATGAGATGTGGGGTACTTTCTAAAAATGGAAACGTAAAGAATTGACTCGAACGTCCAAAAAAGAAATACGTAAAGAATTGAATTTTTTTGGGCTACTATTTAGTAGACCATCAATTAATTCATCCATATTATTATGTTATATTATTTCTTAATTATTTGATCTGTTAATGGAGTAATAATGTGATACATGTGGCCCATAAAGAAGCCCTTATTAAACATAAAACTATTGGAGACTTCAATTTGACAAATGATTCTTTTAGAGTTTCTATGTTTATGGACCCATATGAAACTCAAACCATAAGTAGTGCTCTTATGTAACCCTTCCTCCGTCTCTGTTAAAGCTTCTCATTTCATTTTGTTGACTTTTTTACTCTTTGTTTGACTTCGAATGAATCCTAAATCGTATAACTTATATTATGAAAGTGCAAATCTTATATTTTCATAATATAATTTCTAAAATTACTTTTTCGATATGAATTAGGATTAATTCGGAGTCAAACAGAGACTAAGAAAAGTCAACAAAAGCAAATGAGAAACTTTAACAGGGACGGAGTAAGTAGAAGATATATTCTTTTTTTCTAATATTAAAAAAAAAAGTAAGTATATAGAGAGGCTAGCCTTTCCTATATTGTAGGAAAAACTAGTTTTTATCCAATAAACCAAATTTTCGGTCAGGCCAACAAAAAATCGATCAGTTAATTTTAGTATAAATTGACAAAAACCCTAGATTAAACCGATTTCACGATCATTTTTCTTTCTCTACAATCATCTATTTCTCTCTGTAAAAATTCTCCTCCTCCACTCCTCCTTCCCACCACCACCTACTCCACCACCACCACACCACCTCCACCACTACACTACCGCCGCCACACCACCACCACCACATTGCCCCACCACCACCACCGTACATCCGCCTCCACCACCACCTCCACCTCTCCACGCACCACCGTCACACCACCACCACCATCACCACACGGCCGCCTCCACCACCACGACGCCACCACCACCTCCGCTTCTCCACGCCACCGCCTAGGTCAGATCTACTTTCTCTCTATTCATATCTACTTTCTATCTCATCTCTCGTTTTCTAGTGTGGTTTTAAGACTGGTTGGTGTTTCTTTATGACCGTATAATATGGTTTTAAGGATAATTCTGAATATTGATATTTTTTTAGCAATTCAGCTCATATAGTGTTTATTAGATTCGAGTTTTCACCTACTTGTTTACTTGTAAATGTAAATTGCATAGTTCTAATTATAAATATTTTCTAGCAATGTATTTTGATTATGTGTTCGTTGTGATAGGATGAGAAAGAGAAGGAACATGATTATTGGATATTTTCGAGCAATGTATTCTTATGGATCCACTCTTGTGGTTTTAATAGATTTTGTTGTGGTTTAATTCAAGTTGTTGTGGTATTAATAAATATATAATTGTTACTGTGTGGATTTGTCGATTGTATGATTTTAAGGCAACATGATGTGCTTATAAGTATCTTTGTTGTGGTTTTAAAAACTTGTGTTAAGGTTCTAAGCATCTTTTATATGATTTTTAACTTCAGTTGCATGTTACTATGTTATAATTTTAAGAGATTTTGTTGTGGTTTAAGAAGTATATATATATAAATGCTACTTTGTTGGGTTTGTCCATTGGTTTTAAGGGGACATGGTGTGGTTATAAGTATCTTTGTTGTGTGTTTAACACACGTTGTTATGATTTTAAGCAGGTGATGATGATGCCAATCGAGTTTGATGTAGAAAAGGCAAGGAGCTGAAGTTCTCCATAAATTTCAATTAGCTTATTGTAAACTTATTTATTGATGTTTTAAAGGAACTTCTCAGATTTGTTAACTTGTTTAATTGTATTGTTCGATATTTATGAATGGTTTTAGATTGTCACTTAAAACTATAACAGACCATCTTAAAAAATTAAGGGAAAATTACATCTGGCTACCTTGTTACGAGCTTCAACTACAGAATTGCCATCCTTAGTTCAACAATTACAGTTAGCCCCTTTGTCCGAAAAAAGTTTGACCTCGCCGTTATTCATTTTTCAAAATAATCCGGCCAAACAAGGTCTTAGCGTTTTTTAAATCATTTTTCCTTTTCTTTTAAACTTTTCTATTTTCTTCCCTTTTTTTTTTTAATCTTTTCTCTTTCTTTTTTTTTTTCATCTTCTTCCTCATCTTACAGTTCCGGTACCGGACTGCTACAGATTAGAGCTGTTTTACAGCTCCAATCGGAGCTGTAAACATACAACTCCGGTCGGAGCTGTAAAAAACAGCTCCCAACGACGCTATTGCTATTACCAGCTCCGGTCAGGAGCTGTGGTCTTGTTTTTTTTCCTTTTTTTAATTTTATATATATATATATATATATATATATATATATATATATATATATATATATATATATATATATATATATATATATATATATATATATATATATATATATATATATATATATATATATATATATATATATATATTTTGTGTTTTTCTTTGCTTTTTTGGAAAACTTATATTTTTGGGGTTGCTTTGAAACGAAACCTTAATTTGGGGTACTTTTACAATTATTATTAGTTCATTTTAAAATTTATTTAATTTTTGTGGTTAATTTGAAATAAATTAAAATTAAATTTGTAAAATAAAATAGTTTAGATGCAAATGTGTAAATAAAGTAAACTTAAGTTGTTTGGCCCAGACCAAAAATTGAGATTCCAGCAGGGCTAAAATTGTCATTTCCAGCTCTTAGTGCGCGAAAAGTCAAATTCGTGGAGCTACTTGTAATTGAATTTAACTAAGAGGGGGCTACAAGTAATTATTAAACTATGAGAGTAAGATCTGTTATAAAAAAAACTAATAAGGGGTGTAGATGTAAATTGCCCAAACATTAATGTAGCTTATTAAAACCACACTAAATGATGTTAAAATAGTAACGAAAACTTTCAATGATAAGAACTTAAAACCACACAATAACCTATTAAAACCATACCGCGAATGACTTGACCGGTCGGGCAGACAAAGTAAAATAAAAACCAATCCTTTCCATTGATTTAGGAAAGGTTGGTCTCTCCCTACACTTTGGGTTAAAAAAATCTTACTACTTCTACCTTTTTAATACGGGAATTTAATTGAAACTACTCATATAAGTTATCCTTTTAATTTTTATTGGGGAATCATTATTAATTTTTTCTTTTACGGTTAAAAAAAATATTGCGGATTCCAGTTGGCTAAAGTGCTAAACCAATCAGTAATTCAGTATTGGTCAATGACTCGATGGTGTCCTATACTCCCGTTAATTTATCATCATCCAATGGGAAAGCATACCGTGTAGTAATGGTAGTTAGAGAAATAGTTAAATGTTAACCCCATCATTAAGGACGATAATAGCTAGTCCTAGTCATACCAATAAATTTTGGCATTTTATAATTGCTAGTGCTAGTCCTAGTCCTAGTCATACCACTAGTTGGCCTTTTGTTGGGTAGTTTTTTTTTCGAAAACCATGATTCCATAGATAAAAGAGAGGTTACAGCGTAGAGTTGTCTATCCTAAGTACAGAGAACCCTAGGATACGAAATAGTACGATCATTACATAGAAAATTTGACAACCAAGACGGACATAAATCCCAAATATAGAAGCTACTCAGATTATCCGAGGTACAATTGGAAAATGTAGACGAATAACTTGGATTCAACTGGTACTTCAGCTGACGCCGCAACTTCCCTGCCAACCCTTCGCTTCCATATTTAGCCAAAACATCCGCAGCTTGATTGGCCTGCCGAAACACAAAACTCCAGCTGCACACCTCCAGTTTATCTGCTAGACTGTGAATCTCCTCAAGCAGTTGCTGGTGCAACTGCATGCCCCGCGTCTTCCTGGAACAAGCATTAAAAACCAAAAGTGAGTCAGTCTGAATACAAAGCTTAGTAATATTCATTTGCGAAGCAAGGACAAGGCCTTGTTTTACTGCTTGCAGTTCTGCTAGGTTATTCGAACAAATACCCAAGAACCCTGCTGCTGCACGTATGAAGTGCCCATGATGATCCCTAAAGATCATACCTATACCTGCATCTCCGGGATTACCCCTGGCAGATCCATCTGTATTTAAACAAATGAAACCTGGCGGTGGAGGTGTCCATCGACACCAGACAATACAAGTAGATTTAGGTTTGATAACATGAAGGAGTTCATGATCCTTAAGGATTCGTTGCAAATGCTGATAGAAAGTAGTCCATGAAAAATCTTGATGCCCAAAAATAAAACGGTTCCTATACCACCAAATTAACCAAAGGAAAATGCACCAAGTAGTTTGTGTGTGAGAATGTTGAGGCAGCAACGTGAAAATTGATAACACAGTAGGAGTATGATCATTCCAAGCAGCCGGCCAAAGGAGCGATCTAATAAAGTGGAACTTAGAACACCTAAAGAAAAGGTGCTCTATAGTTTCCTCCTCCTGCGAACACAAAACACAAATAGGAGATTGAAGAACCCCCCAAGCATGAAGGCGAGCAGCAGTATAGACCTTATGATGTAACAGTAACCACATAAAGTATTTAATGCGCGGTAACAACTTCAAACCCCACAGCCTATGCCAAGGTAACAGTGGCTGCTCTATGCACAACTGCATATGAGCTTTGTAGGCTGATTTAATAGTGAACAGACCCTGAGGGTGATGATGCCAAACTAACGAATCCTGCACATCATCATTGCTTGGAATGGGCACAGCCATAATCCTTTGGACGATCTCCAAAGGCAGCACGCGAGCCAATTTGAAAACATCCCATTGGTGGTTAAGAATAAAATGGCTTACTAAAGCATTGGCATCATAGGGAGCAATAGCAAAGTTTGCCAGTAAAAAATTCTCAAACCACCTATGAGTCCAAAATAAAATCTTGTTGCCATTCCCTAGATTCCAGGAAAGGTGCTGTTGAAATTCCGGAAGTAATTTAATCAAGCCCTTCCAAAGCCAACTGCTTGTGGAGGAACAAGATGCTTCCAAAATGCCTTGGGTAGGAAAGTATTTATCTTTAAAAAGCCTAGCCCAAAGAGTATCAGGTTGCATTAAAAGTTTCCAAAGAAGTTTGAATTGAAAAGCCTTATTAAAAGTTGAGAGGTCCCTAATACCCAAACCCCCAAAGCATTTAGGAGCACAAACTTTAGACCAACTGACTTTAGCTGGTTTAGTGCCTTTATGACAAGCATTCCATAAAAATTCCCATTTAACTGATTAATTTTGTGCTGAATTGTCTTAGGCACAGAAGCCACAGACATCGTGTAAGCAGGAATTGAGGAAGTTACTGCCTGGATAAGCACAGCCCTTCCAGCCAGGGATAAAAAACGATTATACCATTTATCTATTCTATTGGCCACCTTAGTGACTAAAGAATGAAAAAGATCCAGTTTCTTATGCCCTAACAAGAAAGGCAAGCCTAAATACTTGTCTTCCCTCCTATTGTAACTGACTCCTAAAAACTAAGTGATCCAATGCTTATCATTGACTGGAGTATTAGGGGAGAAGATTATCCTAGACTTATGCCAACAAACAGCTTGCCCTGCTGCCTGAGCATATTGGAAAAGACACTCTTTAACATTCCTAACCGAGGCTTTGGTGGCTCTGCAAAACAACATGCAATCATCAGCAAAACTTAGAATGGGAATGACAGCACCAGACCTAGAAGCTTTCAAACCATGTATTTCCTTAGAATGCATTTTATTACATAAAGAAAGAATGAAAAGGTCTTGACAGAGGATGAACAGGTATGGGGAGAGGGGGTCCCCTTGCCTTAAACCCCTGGTGGGCTGCCAGAAAGAGGAAGTACAGTGATTAATTTTAACTTGATACTTAACAGTGGTAAGTCTTTTTTTTAAGTGAGTCTTGATCCTTGTATATAATGTATAATAATGAATGAATATTATAGAGAGATTAATTTTATGTCAGTGTGAAAACTATCAGTTGGCATGTGGGAAAACTCCACACCAGTTATCACAACTTGCTAGGCCCTGTCAGTTTAAAAAAATCAGTCAGAGGCCCCGAGATATTATAACGTGTTTACACATCTTGGAACCCACACCAGCTTGGAAATTTTAAAGTTGATGATGACGTGTCAGTGGGCTGAAATTATTTTAAAGCAGGTGTCGGTATACTGCAGTTTTTTTAATTATAAGTCCATCTCTATCATATATTAAAGGGTCATTAGACCCATAAGTATATGCTGTAGAGCCTTCTGATCATCGAGATGTTCATTAGTTTATTATTATTGTTATTTTTATCTACGTTTTTCATTACTTTTTATTTTTTCATTTCTTTCTTTTTTTCATTTTTCTTTCCATTTCTTTGCTTGCTAGTTTCTCGATCTTTTTTTCTGTTCCATTTCTTTCTTTTTGTTTTTTTCCACTTATTTTGTTGTAAATTTTCATTTGTTCTATAATATTTGCAAAAAATAAAAAATACACTTACTCAATAAATCATTTAGTAATTCATATTACAACTAAAAATAATACACCCTTACATATATAAAATTACAATCTTAAGAAAAAAAAAAAAACCTCATGAAAATGAAAGTAGCTATGCGAAGACATTGTTTAACCTCTAAAATGAAAATCCTTGTTTGTTATAGTATTTATTTCAAAGTATTGTTATTTTTAAAATTTATATAATATGATTGCAATAAATTAATAATAATGAATATGAGATTATTAATTAAATTTTAAAAGAAATGAAAAAATGAAAAGTAAAAGTGAGGTTGAAGGGGAGTAACTGTTGGAGTGTTGAGGTTTAAATTGAGTGGAATGCTGACGTGACAGACTTAAGTATCAAATTGAGTATTAACTGCTGGAGAAGGCCTAAGTCCCAGAGTCGGGTGAGATTCCAACTTTTCTTAAATTAATGTATATTCCTATTTTTAACTTACTTTATCTGTCTTGCTGGTCAGATCATCTGCGGCATGATTTTAAAAGGTTATTGTGTGGTTTTAAGTTGTTAGCATTTAAAATTTCCGTTATGATTTTAACGTCAATTGTTTTGGCTTTTAAGAAACTACATTATGGTTTTAAGATGGTTTGTTATAATTATTTTAAGCGACAATCTAAAATCATTCATAAATATCAAAAAATCTGAGAATTGCCATTAATTATCAATGATCAAGTTAACAATAAACTAATAGAAACATTTGTTGAAACATTCATTGCTTTTTTTGAATAAACTTGTTGGAGAACTTCTGCTTCTTGCATTTTCTTCATCAAACTCGATTGACATCATCAACACATGCTTAAAATCATAACAACTCCCGTTAAACCTACAACAAAGATACTTATAAGCACACCATGTCCCCTTAAAATCATGTACTATATAAAAATGATGGTGAAATGGGTTTGATTAGGATTTTTTATTTATTTATACTAAAATTAGCTGACCGGATTTTCGTTAGCATGGTCGAAAATTTGATTATTAAATGAAAACCAACCTTTACTACTATATAGAAAAGTCTAGTCTATCTATGTACTTACTCAACCACTAGACCCTAATTAATTTGTCACTAAAATGAGTGTACTATGGTTAGACCCCTAACATCTAAAAAGTCGTATACTACATAGAATCGTAGGCTGACCCGTATTGTTTTTTTTTTATTTTTCTTTTTGAAAGAGTAGACTGCCATTAGTTAGAATTGGAAATCCAATTAAAATTTAATAAAATATTTGAATTGGGATTATTAGAGGACTAGCAACAGTGGACTTCAAACTTGGGGCTTATTTCATTGTTTTAATGTAATAAGCCCAAAATAGTTTCTTTCATTTTTAGTTTATAAGAGCACTCCTTATGGAGGCATTTTTTAGGCTTAACTGGGGCTTAACCCCAAAAATGCTTCCAATTGAGGCTTATTTGGGGCTACTAAATAGTAGTAGCATGGAAAAGGGGTACTAATTAGTAGCCCTCAATTAACCCCCAAATAATATTAAAAAAATAAATTGTTCAATGCATTTTTTGGTAGAGAATGGAGTAATGAAGTAGTATTTGGAACATAGGGCTCCACATAGAAGCTCCAATTAAGCTCAAAACTATTGGAGACTTCAAATTGGTAGGGACTTTTTTTGAAATTATATATATGTTTAAAGTCCCAAACCATAAGAAATGCTCTAATGGCTTAGTCTTATTTGAGATTTTTTCATGGGCTCAACATGACACATAGACCAACCACCAAATTCTTCTTTATTTTCAAATTCAAATTCTACATTTGTTTATTAACATTGAGGCTTTTGTTTTTTGCTACATAGATGTAGCATGGAAAAAGGAACCATTGTGTGGCTTTTTCAGGTTGGGTTTAAGCCCCTAAGCCCAAAAAAAAGGCACTTTTGCTGGTGCTCTTAGACCTCGGCGGTTCTTGGAAACGGCGGACAGTGGCGACGACACATACAACAAGGGTGCACCAGCCATGCACCACCATGTAAATAATTTATATTTATTAATTGCAAAAATTATAATCTATTCGTACTTTATTAGATTACATTAGTTTAGCCAACCGTTTGGCATGGGGATCTGGCGTCCACGACAACGACGGCGTCATGAATGCCTCTCCCATCGGCGCTAGTGTCCACCCCAATTTTGACGTCCTTGGCGTCTAATGCCGAGGGCGTCTAACGATATGTTTCTTTCTTTTTTGTTTTTAGTTTGCTGTGGAGCTGCTACGTGGTAGCTCCACAACCTTTCCTTTTTTTTTTTTTTTTTTTTCGTTTTCTTTATTTACTTTTATCTCCTAGGTTAATAACATCTATAAATTAAAAAATAAAAATGCAAAAAATAAATAAAAATCACCAACGACTCTATTTTTCCGAGATTTATAAATAGAGATCAAATCTTGGGCACTTTCAGAGCAATTCGCCTCAAGCTCCCATTTCTATCTTAATAAAATTCAAAAAAATCTAAACCTTCTCAAATCCAATCAAAAAACTTAAATTCGAAATTTATTGTACAACTTTGTAATATATTTGTGGTTTGTTCTATTAATAATTTCTGTTTTCAATAAAATTTTCTCTCAATCTTATATATCATTCTATCATATAATTTATTAAGAAAAAACAAAAGAAAGAAAAATGCCCATGCCCCGGCCACCATTGTGGTGACCCAAACTACGTCCTGACGTCGTCCCAAATGAGGAAAAAAGTTCAACGACGCCCCGACATGGTCCGTCACCACCGGTGATGGTATTACTCTACGCCAATCTCTCCAACTTTGCTTCTCTCATTTCTTGTCACGTTCTTTATTGTTTTTACTCTAGAATCTATTGTAAAGTTATGAATTGATATGTTTGATGATTAAGTTATTTTCAATTATTAGGTGATAATATTGTTGAATTAGCATAATCTACAAAGATTGGTTGACTCTCTTTTTTTTAGTGTTGAGTCGAAGATGTTTTACAACAAATGTAGTATTATAATTCTTATATCTAATTTTAAAAAATATAATTATTTTATGATCATATTAGTTTATATAATTATATTAATTGAATTGAATTAAAGGCGGTGGCATGGATAAACTTCAATTTTTTAAGTAAGCCTTGTGGAAGTAGGCCTGTAAACGAGCCGAGCCGAGTTGAACTTTCACAAGGCTCGACTTTTTAAGCATTATAACACGTGACTCAAACTCGTTCGAGCTTCACATGTTGTACTCGAGTTCGAGCTCGACAAATATTTTTTCAATTTGAGCTCGACTCGTGATTTTTACAGAACCCGGAAGTGAGAACTTGGAAGAGGAGTTGCCTGTCGAAGCTGAGAACTAAAAGAAAAGTTGATGACGGCAAAAAAACCCGGAATACAAAATTGATAAATAAAAGAGGAGTTGACAACTGAGGACGGAGCGACGGTTTGTGATGGGAAGCGGTGGTCGGTGATAGACGGATAGAGGAGGCGGGTGCCCGGAGTGACGAAGTCCGTGGTTGGGGGTCCTTAGGGAGAAACGAGATATGAGATCTAAAGTTGGGGTGCATTGTAAATGTGATGTTTGACTTGATGGGAGTAGTGTTTTGTTTACATGTGTGTAATGCTCCACATCCCACATCCCTTAAGAGTGATGAGTGGAATAAAGGATATATATGTTAGACCACCACTCTCACATGGTATGAGGCCTTTCGGGTGATTCCAAAAGCAAATCCGTGCGGGCTCAGGCCCAAAATGGACAATATCATACTGTTGGGACGTATGTGGGTCCGTCCATGAGTAACCACGCCGGCCGGATTGGTCGGGTCGTTACAAATGGTATCAGGGCCTTGACCAATACAAAGCCCGCACCGGGTGAACTGTTGGTAAAGGTTATTGTCAGTTTGTCAACCCCACCACTTAAGGCGCTCGACGAGGACGTCGAGGCTTTAAGGGGGGCAGTTTTTAATGCCTCACACCCCACATCGCTTAAGAGTGATTGGAATAAATGGTATATATGTTAGACCACCACTCTCACATGGTATGAGACCTTTTGGGTGATTCCAAAAGCAAACCCGTGCGGGCTCAGGCCCAAAGCGGACAATATCATACTGTTGGGAAGTGTGTGGGTCCGTCCAGGAGTAACCACGCCAGCCGAATTTGCCGGGTCGTTATAGTGTGTATATAATTAATACTAATAAATTTTGAGCCGGCTCGTCAAGGTTTCGAGTCGAGTATACCAACATTCGAACTCGACTCGTTTAATATTTCGAACTACCGAGTATAATATTTGTTCGGATTCGAGTTCGGACTCGAACTACCGAGTTTCAAATCGAGCTTTTTTCGAGTCAAACTTGAACTACTTGATAAAATTTCGATTCGTTTACCGGTGATGAGAGGGAAATTATTCGTTTATTGAAATAGTTGAGTTTGGTTCACGTTGAAAGGTCAATGATAATCATTGATATTTTTTAAGGTTAATTCTCTCCTCAGATCCTCACCAATTAAGATCTGATACATAATCATGAACATATATATCTGATTAATACCGATCTATACAGAAACATATACACTTGCTATCCAATCCAGCATTCTAGTAATCAGTTGATTCACAGGCTCAGAATATGGAAGCTAGCATTGGGTTCCTACTCCAAAACTTGAACGATCTAGTGGCGCATCAAGCCCACTTGATCGGAAGTGCTGAGGTTCAGTTGAAGCTGCTGACTGGCGAACTGGGCGACTTCAAGGCCATTTTGGACGATGCGTCCAGAACGTACAAGAAGGATGCAACCTTCCAACAATTTGAGAGTAAGATAAGGGAGGCCGTTTACGACATCGAGGACACCATTGACACTTGCATCACCGAGGCAGCAAGTGCCGGGAAAAAGGGCTGGTTTAAAAACGTTTTCGGTAGTAAGGGTACCATAGCTCTCGCAGAACAGGTCATAAATCTAAGGCAAACGACTGTCAAAGAACTAAAGGGGGAGTTTCAACCTGCAAAGCTCTCACTTGCTGACCCAAATGACACAATCGAATCTGGTGCAACCAAAGCACGCCAACGGGTATAAACTTTGTTCATTAACTTAATCTATTTCTCATTTCAATACTCGACTACATAAATAATATACTACGTATTTTTTTTAAGTACGTGGTCATATGTTGCAAATCATCGTTAAACATATACTCTCTGTTGTTACTTGTTTTAGATCATTTACTTTTAACAAGAATGACGAATCTAAAAACCAGATGAAGAAAGAATAGTTAAACCGTAAACAATTTAAAAAACAAAAGTATCAAGTGTAATTTATTTGCCAGCATCAAAATCATCCACCAACTAGCAAATCAAACTTTTGTTGAATATGGTTGCGGATTTTTTTTGTCCAACATAGGCCGTGGTGTTGACCAGTTTGTATATGGCTTGTAACAGAACTTTGTTAGTGTTTGATCGTTGTCTATTTTAGTTAGCTGATTTAGTAGATCAGGATTGGTGCAAAGTCTATCCTAGGTTGGTGTCGTTCTACTCAAGTGTTAGGCTAGTATCTCTTCTAATTAATCAAGTGTTACACGTGTTAAGTGCACACACTCTCCTAACAAGATGTGCAGTTTTCAATGTTTAGAAAAATTACGATTTTTACGATATTTATTCTGCTCTAAACATTTTTGGGGTTGTAGTTTGATAAGTTGATAAGTTATTGGGATGAGATTGGACAAAAAATAAATTCTCACTGTTTCAGAATAAATTTTCATAAAAATGACTAAAAACAAAAGTTTGAAAATAGCCCCGAATGTAAACCTGCTGGCTGCCGTGCATGAGCTGCTGCTGTCCTTTGAGACTTTCCAAGTGCTACATGTCAAAAGGGAAGCGAATCAACTTGCCCATCGTTTGTGTCATTCGTTCGCCATGTATATGCTTCACTTGATCACTTCCCTTTGATTACTTAGAACCAGATTAGCAGGCCTCGTTCCTTAGTTTTTGTTCAGTTCTTTTCTGCTTCTGGAACCTCCTTTCTTCTGGTTCAGACTGTTATCTTTTTAATTTTTGTTCAGGCGCCTGTGCCTTTTTCTGCTGGTTCTCCTTATGTCTGATGGTTTTTTTGTGTAAACTTTCTGAGCTTAGCTCTCTTTGCTGGTGGTTATATATAAACCATTTTTATTCTAAAAAAAAGAAAAAAAAAATTGAAAATAGCCTGTGAGTGTAAAGTTTTTTTTTTTTTTTGAATCAGTGTGAGTGTAAAGTTAAAATGTAGATAGTACACATATAAAATCACAATTCATATAGTTTTTTGCTTTTCTTTTTTTCCGAACTGTTATCTATTTTTAATTTTCTTTTTAGTAATTGTTATGACAATAATAATGGAAAGTTTTTTATATAACGATGGGATGAAGTAATGTACAGATAAAAATAAAGATAACCGGACATGATAAAATAATTAAAGATACTTCCAAGCACGCTGTTGGACTACCATGTGGCTATCCTCATTTAGGTTGGGAGCACTCTTGTCTGATAGAGCCTATAGATTCCTTACGACTAACGTTAAGGATCAATAAGCATCTCTATTCATTCTTCAGTTTACAAGTTGTTGAAAGGTAGTTCGTGGTTTCTTTCTAATTCGTCCTAAGTCCTTTCCATAAGATGTTTTTTTGGTCTTCTTTGAAGGATGTTCCTTTGACTTCAGGTGACCTCCATGTTCTTTGTACCTGAAACGAACTGGATGGGGAGGGGGGTTAGTACCGCTTGCCCGGTCTGTAGGGGGTCAGACTGGAGGGACGATTTTACGTGTAGGAAGTTGAGGGATTCCCTAGTAAATGTATGAAGTAGGTGGAGCTGTGATGATTATGCATACCTTGGGACCATAAATGAGGTCTGCTTATATACTCAGAGTATTTTATTGTCACTTTATGTAGGACCGTGACAAGTGTCCGACTGAGATTGAATCCTCATTTGGCCCAAGCTCATTAAGGAGGTCCATGGGCTTTGGCCCAAACATCTGGATTATGATTTGGAGGGCATTGTGGACATTTCAAGGCTCATGGAATTTTTTGGAAGGCGCCCCCCCGGGACCGACCATACGTAGTCGACCTGGGTGCTCGAGCCCTACCCTAGGATCCATAGCTCGAGTAGTGACCTGCCAGATCTCCTCTAGAGGGTGTTCCCTTGTCGTAAGGTTCTCCTGGATCGACCACACCTTCAGTAGTCGAACCCTAAGGGTGTTCCTCGAGCCACTTAGTCATCTTGTCCTTAGTGTTTTGAGGGTCGGGCTCTTAAGCTAGTCGAACCATGCTGGTCGAGCCATACGCAGGTGACATACCTGTATGTATGGTCTGGCCCCTCGAGGGACGGTCCTTGGAGCTTTGTAGCGCTCTTAGGCCGCTCCAGTTCGTAAATGCGGACTGGACACTTTTTAACACCAACATAGTTCGTAAATGCGGACTGGACATATTTTAACACCAACATATGTCCCCCTAGTTTCCAAGTATCTTTGTAGAAGATAGTTGTGAAACTATTTAAAGTTAAGGTCGAGTACTCTTTAAGGTAAAGGGTAGTCTCGACTAAGTGCGGCAATTTTTTTTTCCGTATTCATTCCTCAACAGCTTTCCTTCCTCTATCCCCCCCCCTCTTTTTTTAGGGTCCGAGTATACGTTGCTCGGTCCTTATAAAAGAGGTATGTTTGCTGGGTAGAGATTAGATCTGGGTAAGCTTTCTAAGGTAGAAATAGGATCTGCTTGATTTTGTGCTTTCTCGCTCTTCTTTGCGGATTGGCTCGAGGAGCCTGATCCTTAGAAGTGGAGCGACTAGACTTTCTCTTTCCAAGGGCGGTTACTTCTTCGCGCTTCGCGAATTACTTTAGTGTCCAAGTAATTCGCACCCCACCGACATCCTGGACTAATTCGTGTGGGCGAGGGGCAAATTCGTCAATTTTCTAGGCGGCGGTTACTCGAGCCGTCGATTCGGCACACATGTACGGTCCAGATTCTTTGAGTGTAAATGACGGTTCGAATTCCCGAGATACCCTTCTATAAATAGGTGTGGACCGATTCATTTTTCACTTTTCGCCAAAACGTTTACTCAGAGCAAATATAAGGACCGACCAGCACTTGTACTCGATCCTGTTACTGACCGAGGAGCATTCCGAGTGATATTTCTGAACTTTTTCCGACGGGTCGAAGGATTTTCCGGTGAATTCCACTTTTTCGACGAAACCGAATCCAAGTAAGTATTCCCTTTGTAGTTTTCAAATTTTGCTTTCCTTCTTTGTCTTTGTACGTATACCCTACATCTTTGCTCTGCCGGAGTAGTCACCGGAATTCGGACTTTGAATATTGCTTGGACTGTATGCTTTTTTGGCCTGCATTCGTGATTTTTTGGATAGGATTGTTTTCCTGGTTGTGACTTGGAGACTCCGAGTAGATATGCATGTTTCTCCCCTTTTTTATTTTCTGTAATTCCCCATTGCCTCTCTTATAGTAGCTCTTTGACTGGATACATGTTAACTGGGGACTTTTTGGCGTATTCCCTTTGTAGTTTTCAAATTTTGTTTTCCTTCTTTGTCTTTGTACGTATACCCTACATCTTGACTCTGCCAGAGTAGTCACCGGTCACCGGAATTTGGACTTTGAATATTGCTTGGACTGTATGCTTTTTGGCATGCATTCGTGATTTTATTGGATAGGATTGTTTTCCTGGTTGTGACTTGGAGACTCCGAATAGATATGCATGTTTCTCCCCTTTTTTATTTTCTGTAATTCCCCATTGCCTCTCTTATAGTAGCTCTTTGACTGGATACATGTTAACTGGGGACTTTTTGGCGTAGTCGATCCTTTTGCATGCTCGTCGTTACTTTACCTGCTAGTCGATCCGTCTTTCTAGTGTGGTCGCTATGTTTACTGGTAGTGTAACTTCTTGTGTTATACGTGTTCCTTTTGCGATGTTTCTCCGTTCAGGAGGTCGAACCTAAGAACATACATAAACTGACCTCTCGGACTATAACCACCCTTCTCATCTCTTTTTTCTGGCCTTACCCTTAGGACAATCTGTTGAAGCCCGAGTATGCTCGGTTGGAAACTCGTATTATTTTCCTTTAAGTCGTTTCTGAACAATTTGCTATTCAGCCCCTTGTGGCTTTGTTCGAACATATTTTCCCTTATCTTTATGTTGTAACTCTAAATATCCCGTCTCTGTATGGTGATCGCTCCTGCTTGTTGTATTTATCCCGAGTAGCATCTTTGTCCTTATGCAATTTTTTCTAACTCCTTTTAGTTATGTCATATAACCAAATTAGAGTAGTCGAATTGCAGATTTGAGGTCGATATCTTTCTGATGGAGTAAATCGCAAGTGTACGATATCGCAAATGTTAACAAATACTAACGTATATTAAACTAAGATCTAAATTAGGTGAAAAATAATAATTGAGAACTTACTAACTAATTAAATAAAACGAACAACAAATAAACTTCTAATTAAATCAATAGACAAGAAATCTAGGGATTTCAACTTCACCATAGTTAATCACATGCATTCTCATATGCTTCAGTTAATCACAGTTAATCTGGTTGCAAACAATCAAACTTCCCTAATTAATTCACTAATCTCTCTCGAGAGTTAACGAACCTATTCTATCATGCTATTATCATCTCTCGACTCTCTAACATGCATAATAAAACGCAATAAACACTAGGACACTTACACACGATTGCATAAAACCTACGGATATCTCTATCTCACAGTATTTTACGGTACTTTAATCTATTGACATAATTAATTCTCATCTCTCGAATCTCGAATTAAAACCCTAGAATCATGCAATTGGTGATCAAGCAATTACAAGCAATACGAACAGATTAAAATACTCAACAACCATGAATAACCATGAATTAACTTCGAATAATCAAATAAACATGTTCATAACTAGGCTACATCGTAACCCTAGAAAAAAGGAGTTAGTTCAACATAATCCAAGAATCAGAAATCAAGAAGTATGAAGACATAATTCAACAAAGAGAAAGAAAAGAAATGAAGGAACCGATTTTGTCTAAAACGCTGTTGAAGCGTTCTTCCGTCTTCTGCCCTATCTATCGATCTCTCAGTCTGTCTGATAATCAGAATCCTTGAAAAAGTCTAATTTATCCTAATATATAGCATAATCCCGCAGGGCTCCAAAAAGGGTTGAAAATATGGGTCTTTCAAGTCCAAAACGGAGTAGGAAACTTCAGAAATTGGGCATTGGACCATAGCCAACCATTGGGCCTTCTTTTCCATAAGATATTATCTTCAAATCAGCTCCAAATAAGCTCCTTTTAGCCTATATCTCCATAAATCCAGAACTCGAACCAGCTAGACCAAAATAAATATGAAACAAGTAAAACTGAACAAAAATAGCTTTTAAACATCCAAAATATCAAGTAAAAATATAGTGATAAGTAGGTATAAAACCGACTTATCACTTTCTTCTTCCAATTTCGAAGAGGTCAACTCTCGAGCACGCCATGATTTTTCCCAAAAAATCACAAGTGTTGATGAGACTACTCGAGATAAGCTCCTCCAGCTATCGATGTAGTCGAAACATGTTGCTCGATTCTCCTGATTTCGAAGGGGTCAGGTCTCGAGCACGCCATAAATTTTCCCAAAAAATCATAAGTGTTGATGAGACTACTCGATATATGTTCCTCAAGTTATCGATGTAGTCGAAACGTGCTGCTTGATTCTCCCGATGGATCGAGTAGATCCATTGAGAAGCGCGAGTAGGCACTTTCTTCTCAAAAAAGTTAATGCCCAAGTGTTTCAAGTGTTTCCCGTATATTTTTGGATGGTCGTGCTAATCCCCGTATATTTTTGGATGGTCATGCCAATCCTTGGCTTCTTCCTCCAACTTTTGTTTGATTTTGAAGTCACGAGATTATCCTTTGAGCTTTTTTACTGAAAGATATGCATTGCATTGGTTTGACGTAAATTCAACTACAATGGTGGGCTTCGAGGCCGACATTCTTAGCTTTTCATTATCCGGGGTTGCTCTACTTCAAACTTCTACTTCTAAAACCAAAAACATAAAGAGGGGAGCCTTTCACAGGAGCTTATGAGGAACTTCTCTTGAACCAGAGATGGGTTCCTTCCACAGGAGCACTTCAAAACTTTCCTCCGCCTTTGATCCTTAAGGCATAAAACCTCTGGAGGTTGGCGGTGTTCCATGGATGTTTCAACTTCCTTCCTTCCATATTTTCAAGGCGGTAACTTCCATTGGACCTTGCTTCCACAATTTTGTATGGGCCTTCTCACTTGGGTTGTATCTTCCCAACTTTACCCAGGATGTTTGCCCTTCGGAGTACTAAGTCTCCAACTTGGAAGTCACTTTCCTTCACATTCTTGTTGTAGGCTTTTGCTATCAGCGCTTGATACCTCAAGATATTGGGTAGGGCAGTGGTCCTCGATTCTTCCAGCATCTCTAGATCGAACATCCTTGCGTCATGATTATCCTCAGGCTGGTATTCTTGGATTCTCAGGGTCTCCATTGCAACCTCCGTAGGTATCATTGCTTCAGAGCCATAGACTAAGGAGAAAGGGGTTTCCCTCGTGGCTGTCTTGGAAGTGGTGCTTCCCAAACTACTCCATCAAGCTCGTCGACCCAATACTTGTTGGTTGCGAATCTCTTCTCCAAGTTTCTCACAAGGGTCTTGTTGACGGCTTCAGTTTGTCCATTGGCTTGAGGATGTCCAATGGAAGTATATCTCCTTTCAATTTTCATTTTATCACACCATTCCTTGAACTTTTGGCCACAAAATTGAGATCCATTGTCGGAGATGAGTACCCTTGGCAAGCCATACCGGCAAACGATGTTCCTCCACACAAAGTTCATCACTCTTTGCTCGGTGATTGTAAAAACGGCCTCCACTTCGGCCCATTTGTTGAAGTATTGCACTGCCACTATGATGAACCTCTTTTGACCGGTGCCCCTTGGAAAAGGTCCTACGATGTCGATCCCTCAGATGTCAAAAGGACATGTGATGGAGATTGTCATGAGGGGTTTGGCAGGAACATTGATCAAGTTGGAGTGAAATTGACACTCTTCGCATTTTCTAACAAATTGGGCAGCATCCTCTCGAATTGTTGGCCAGTAAAATCCTTGACGGATCACTTTCTGTGCAAGGCTTTTCCTCCGGTATGGTCTCCGTAATTTCCATGGTGCATCTCTCCTAGAACTCTTGGAACTTCTTTTTCATCTACACATCTCAGGAATACTCCTTCAAAGGATCTCTTATCCAAGTGATCACCTTGTATAATGTACCGATCAACCTTCCCTTTGATCCTTCGCGCTTCAGCTTTGTCTCTCGGAAGGTCGCTCTGCTTGAGATAGGTTGCAATCCCTTGCATCCTACTTGGTTGAGTATCAATTGCCAAGACGTTTGACTTTGATGACCAAAGGGATGACGCATTTTGATTTTCATGAGTATCACATTCCTGGTGTCTATCCCTTCGGAAGCTGAAGCGTACTTGGACAGAGCATCTGCCCTTTGGTTGAGATGCCTTGAGAATTTTTCGATTTCACAACTTTCAAACTTTTGAATTTCTTCAGTGATTGCACTCTTGTACTCTGCCAAATAGTCTTTCTTCGTTCTGAACTTCCCCGAGATTTGCTTCTCGGCCAATTGTGAGTCAGTGAAGAGTCAGGGTTTCTTTACTTCAAACGCTTTCGCCATGCGTAGTGCGATGAGGATTGCTTCATACTCGGCTTCATTGTTGGAGACCGCAAAACCCAAAATAACAGCGTACTCGAGCTCTGCTCCTCCCGAACTTTTGAAGTAAACTCCTATCCCTCCGTTTTTCCCTGAGGAAGAGCCATCAGCATGAAGTATCCAAGTGTTTCCATGGTCAGTGAGTTCCTTTGGTTGTGGAAAGACGGCCTCCTTAGCCTTAGGGTCCTCCGATTCCTTGGCTATGAAAACATCTTGCCTTTTTCTTTTTGATTGTGAAATCTCCTTGAGTTCCTTCAAGGCATCCTCTAGGGCTTGCATTGTCTTTCTCATATGTGGCTCTTCCTCTTCCACAATCATTGTGGTGCTTTGAATTTTGGAAGAGACTTCCACCAGAGGTTCTTTGGAGGGATACTCTACCAGAAAATCAGCAATAACTTGGGCTTTTTTGGCCATTGGTGCGTGATAGTCGATATCAAACTCACTCAACTCAATTGCCCACCTAGCCATCCTTCCAGAATTTTCCGGCCTTCCTAAGACTTGCTTGAGGGGTTGCTTCGTCAATACGATTATCTCGTGCGCTCCAAAGTAAGGCTTGAGCCTTCTAGCCGTGTAGACTAGAGCGAAGGCTAACCTCTCGATGTCCATGTAGCGCGTTTCAGCTCTAGCAAGTATTTTACTCAAGTAGTAAATAGGCAAATGATCGTTCCCTTGAATTCTAATGAACACCGAACTTATGGCCTCAACTGTTGCGGCAAGGTATAAGTAGAGTGTCTCTCCTTCCATGGCCTTTGAAAAGAGTGGTGGAGAGAGTAGGTACTCTTTGAGCTTTTCAAAGGCTTCCTCACACTCCTTGGTCCATTCGAAATGGCTGCTCTTTCGCAAAACTTTGAAAAATTGAAGGTTCTTCTCTGCAGATCTTGAGATGAATCTACTTAGGGCGATTGACTTTCCAACCAATTGTTGTACTTCATTGAGAGTTTGGGGTTGAGGAAGATCTAGGATGGCCTTGATCGTTTCGGGATTTGCCTCGGTTCCCCTCTCTGTCACCATCTATCCGAGGAACTTCCCTCCTTTTACTCCGAAGGTACACTTGGCCGGATTGAGCTTCATTCCATACTTTCTCAAGATTGAGAAGCACTTTGTCAAGTATGCTATTTTCTGCTCTTCGGTCTTACTCTTCACAAGCATGTCATCGACGTACACTTCCATTGTTTTCCTGATCTCTTCCTTGAACATCTTGTTGACTAACCTCTGGCGGGTTGCTTCCGCGTTTTTAAGCCCGAAGGGCATCACGTTGAAACAGTAGACGTTGCCATTTGCAAAGAAGTCAGTCTTGGGCACATCTTCCTTGGCCATCTTGATCTGGTAGAACCCTTGGTATGCGTCCATAAAACTTAGGAGGACACACCCTGCCGTTGAATCGACAAGCTGGTCGATCCGGGGCAAAGGGTAAGGATCATTCGGGCAAAATTTGTTGAGACGCGTAAAGTTGTTGCATATTCTCCATTTGCCTCATACTTTTCCTACCAGGACTACATTGCAAACCCAGTCGTAGTATCTTAGTTTCTTGATGTGGCCGGCTTTGAGTATCCTTTGCACTTCTGCCTCTATGATGGCATTATCTTCCGCACTAAAGTCCCTTCTCTTTTCTCGAATATGGGTGATCAAAGGATCGACATTCAGACGGTGAACGGCGATCCTCGGGTCAATCCCTTTCAGATCTTCAGTACTCCATGCGAAGACATCGTTGTTATCCTTCAGGCATTGGATGAGTATCATCCTAACTTCGGCGGTTATTTTTTATCCAATCTTGGTGATTTTGTCAGGGCTTCCCTCGACAATATGGATTTCCTCCAATGTTTCCCTTGCTTCAATTTTTTTTTTCATCAAAAAAAATCTTCTTTTTGGAGGATGGTGGCACCGGGGGTATTACTTGGTACTCTTTCAGCTCCTTCACTTCTCCCACCAGACTTTCTTTCGCTTGTTCAGACTAGCCCTTCTTCGCCTAAGTGTTGGACTTGGCCTTTTCGATATCTTCTTGGTACGTCGGACCGAATAGAATCGATGGGGGTGCGTGATGGACGAAGGGATCCTCCAGTCCTTGGCTAGTTTCGGCTTCCCCAATAGCAACTTTGAAGGTAAACTTTGCCGAGAGACTATAGCATTCCCATGCTTCTCTTATATTCCCAACCTCTTGTCCGGTTCCTAATGGAGTAGGGAACTTCAACTTGTTGTGGATCGTGGATACTACGGCTTGGAATTGCGCAAGGGCAGGCCTTCCTATGACCGCAAAGTAATCGAAGGGCATATCTACGACCACAAAAGGAACGTGGTGAGTCACCCTTCGGGGGGCAGTTCCCATCGAGACCATCAACATGATACTTCCCAGGGGCATAATGGGCGGCCCTCCAAAACCTACCAAAACACTCCTTACTTCTCTAAGGTCTTCCCTCGGATTCATGCGCATCCGTTTGAGAGTGCCAGTGAAGATTAGGTTGGCCGAACATCCGGTGTCGACCAAGATCCTTCCAAGGTTGTAGGATTGGATATCCATGGAAAGTACCAAAGGAACACTCGGGCCATAGATATTTCCTCCTCCAGCATGCCTCAAAGGGATTTCACTGTCATCGAAGGAAATTACATTGGTCCTAGGTGGGGCAACTTGGCCATACTTCGCATCTCTGGTCCTTAGGTTATCTGATGTGATCTCCCTTTGGTCTCGAGTCTCTCCTCCCGCTGGTCCTCCGACAGTTGTCAAAGTATGGATCCTTCCATTTATCGGGCGATTTTCATAATTATTAAAATCGTGAAGATTTTCATAATTACGATTTTCATGATATGATCTTGGTACTCGGCCTTTTTATGGAGGTGGTGGCAGAGGGAGAATGGCCAAAGGTTCTTCCCTTCTGACATAGTTGACTAGTTGTCCATTGTGGACCATCCTTCCAATTTCGGTCTTGAGGTCGACACATTCATCCGTGGTATGGCCCCTCCCTTTGTGAAATTGACAGAATTTCTCGGAATTTTTGTTCTTCCAACTATCTTGGATTGGGGCCGGCCATGCCACATCTAACTTCCTTGAGACTATATAGTTCAAGATGTCGGATTTTGACCTATTCAAGTCTGTGTACTTATCGTATCTCCTTTGATCGAGGTGATCTCCTTGGGGGAGTTCTCCTTTCTGTGAATTCATTCCTCGAAGGAACTTCCTTGATCAAGTTGTGCTTTTGATCTCTTCTTTGCTTTTCTGGGTTTTGCTGTTTGGGAGGATACTCCCCCTCCCTTTCTTTTTTCCTTTACTTTTTCTTTCGGAGGATTGGCCCTCATGGTCATTGTCTTTCGGAACTCTTCCGCTTCAAGGAAGTCTTTACACAATTTTGCCAACTGTGCTTCATTCTCTACTTGGGATTCGGAAAGCTTCTTTTGAAATTGTTTGTTGGTAGTATTACCATACAAATATTCCTTCCTTTCATTGATCGAGTGGTCTTCCACTTGGAGGGCTGCCTCATGGAACCAATTGATGAAGTCCATCAGATCTTCATTTGACTTTTGAACGATTTCGGCCAAGTATCTCACCCTCCGCTTGGCTTTCATGACCTTCTCGAATCTCTTGGATAATTCTTGACAGAGTTCCTTGTAAGACTTAATGGAGCCAGGAGGAAGGCGCAACCACCATTTCATTGCTTCCCCTGTGAGGTTGGCCGGGAAGAGTAACGCCTTTGTCTTAGAATCATGGCCATATGTGTTCATCTTGGTACCAAATCTTAATTATCAAGTAGTCGCTGGGACAACTTGTTCCATCATAGCTTTCGAACGTTAGAAAACCTCTCTCAATCTTTGCTTGGTGATACCTTATCTCATCACACAATGGGCTCGGATCTTGATCCTGCTCTTACTCATGGACAACGTTCCTCAAGGTTTCGATCCGAGCTTCAAGGGCAGTCCTTTGAGCTCTGAGTTCTTCCAAAGTAAGTCCTCCCAATGACTGGGTCGATCCCAACCAAAGGAGTTACCTCCGCAACGGTTCTCAAAGCGTTGTTCTCGGCCATCACTTCGGGCCAATTTTGAAGAGTGACCTGGTTGGGAGTAACTTGGTTTGGAGGAGCGGAAGGGTTTGCGGCTTGAACCGGATTCTCTTGAGGAACGATATTTTGCATTGACGCCCTTATCCTTCTGTCAACCAATTCCCTTAAGTCATCGGGAGCTCCTTGTGGCCCCAACCTAGATTGAACTCTTGGAGGTCCAAGCATAGACTGAATTGGCCTGGTATTAGATCTTGAATGAGCTTCATCTTGATTTTGGGGTGCCCTTGGTTGGGATTGCTGAGGAGCGGGGACATTCCCAAGGGGTTGCCCTGGTGCTTGTGGGTGTCTTATCCCCCAGGCTTGAAGTTCCTCTTCTACTCTTGCTGCCTCATTCGCTCCCAAGCATCCTTGTATGGTGAGGAGGAACAAGTCGTATTGAGCTTCACCCATCCCGTAATCTGCTGGTCAGACCACTTGGCCGCTGGGAAGGGTGAAGTTCATTGCGGCTGGCAGTGGAGGGTTCATCGCGGCAGGAGGTGGATGATGATCCTTTGGGATGTTAGGATGATCCCTCGGGATTCCATTATTTGAGACTCTTAATGCTCCGAAAGCACTTCCAGAAGGGACGCCATGGGGTTGATTTTCGCCCGACCTTTGCTCTCTGGATCCCTTGGCATTAGTGAATGCCCCATCTATCATATCTTGATCCTTACAACATTGTTATTTCTAGCAGCCCTTGGAACAGCTGCCCTTCCTCCTCCTCGACCTCCCAAAGGGGGATGGCCCCTTGGGCGAGGAGGATTCTCTACTGCTGCTGCATTGGCGATTCAGGTACTTCGCCTTGGATTTTCCATCTCAGGGCTTAACCTTGGGCTCGACCTGTAGGGATAGGAATGACATTTCGATCAGATTCCCACAGACGGCGCCAAATGTTGAAGGGTAGTTCGTGCTTTCTTTCTAATTCGTCCTAAGTACTTTCCAAAGGATATTCCTTTGGTCTTCTTTGAAGGATGTTCCTTTGACTTCAGGTGACCTCCATGTTCTTTGTACCTGAAATGAACTGGATGGGGGGGGGGGGTTAGTACCACTTGCTCGGTCTGTCGGGGATCAGACCGGAGGGACGAATTTACGTGTAGGGAGTTGAGGGATCCCTAGTAAATGTATGAAGTAGGTGGAGCTGTGATGATTATGCTTACCTTGGGACCATACATGAGGTCTCCTTATATACTCGAGTATGTTATTGTCACTTTATGTAGGATCGTGACAAGTATCCGGTTGAGATTGAATCCTCCTTTGGCCCAAGCCCATTAAGGAGGTCCATGGGCTTTGGCCCAAACATCCGAATTAGGGTTTGGAGGGCATTGTGGACATTTCAAGGCTCATGGAATCTTCTGGAAGGCGGCCCCCTAGGGACCGACGAGACGTGGCCGACCTGGGTGCTCGAGCCCTACCCCAGGATCCATAGCTCGAGTAGTGCTCTGCATGATCTCCTCTGGAGGGTGTTCCCTTGTCGTAAGTTTGTCCTGGATCAACCACCTTCAGTAGTTGAACCCTAAGGGTGTTCCTCGAGCCACTTAGTCATCTTGTCCTTAGTGTTTGGAGGGTCGACCTCTTAAGCTAGTCTAGCCCCTTGAGGGATGGTCCTTGAAGCCTTGCAGCGCTCTTAGGCCGCTCCAGTTCGTAAATACGAACTGGACATATTTTTACACCAACATAGTTCGTAAATGCAGACTCAAGATATTTCAACACCACCACAACTAACAAATTTGATAAAATATCATCAAACCGTATCTCATCTTTCGTCACTTTACATTATTAAGGTAAGTGTGGAGTAATTTGTGGGTAGTATTTTGAGAGGTTCCATAAATAAAATATTCACTACAATTTAGTACAGAACTTTTTAGGTCATGCAACTAATTTGTAGTAGTAAAAATTTAAAAGTTACTTTAATATGTAACTTTTTCTCTCTATAATATAAAAAAGTTCTTGGTTATTTCCTCGGTATATTTTCGACTCATTATTTTATGTGAGTTAGGCTCTATAATATTAAACAAAACTAATCAGGGAACGGTGCAATATAGTATTGTAAGGGTATTTTTCCTAGTAAATCGTATAACGCTCTAAATAAAGCTAAGATTCGTTACAATCCGCTAATAATAAAGTACTTGCTAAGTCACGATAGTCTCAAATTAAATTATAGAGTTATTATCATGAAATGGTATCCTTATGACACCTAATAACAAATTAATACCCTTTAGTTCAACAATAAGATTTTAGTACCTTTTTGGGTTGACTGCTCAATATTTACAACTTTGCCACCGAGAATTTCATGCCCAAACAAACAAGGCCTTAGCTACAGTGGAAGACAAAACTATTATCCTTTTTTTTTTTAATTCTTTTATATTTTTTTTCTTTTTAATTCTTTTATATTTTTTTCTTTTTCTTTTTTCTGCCTTTCTTTTAATTTTTTTTCTTTTTCTTTTTTTCTCCCTTTCTTTTATATTTTTTTTCTTTTTCTTTTTTTCTCCCTTTCTTCTTCACAACTCCGATCACCGGAATAATTCCGGTGACCGGAGCTCTGCTCCCACCGGAAAGCTGCAAGCTCCGATCGGAGCTTGTGCAGCTCACCGATTCGGGAGCTTAACAATACAAAAGCGTCATAATTAGAAAAATATAAAAGCGCGATCGCCTAAAAATGCATAGTATTAATAGTATAAAATATGGTATATTTTATACTATATTTTATTAAAGAGATATACCCTATATTTTGTTAAAGAATTTCACAAATACTACAGTTTTATTCTAAAGTAACATTAGAAGTAGTTTAAGAGCTCCAGATCGGAGCTTCCCCGATCTGGGAGTTTTTCAAGTTAGTACCAGATTCCGGTACCGGAATCCGGTACTAGACTTGAAGAAGAAGAAGAGAAAAGAAAAATAAAAAAGTAAAAGAAAAAAGAAAAAGGAAAAGAAAAAAGTAAAAGAGAAAAGAAAAATAAAGAAAAGGCTAAAATTAGGTAAGGTAATTTTGTTTTACTGTTTTTACATCTAAAGTTCAATTACATTTTAGTCCTTAGGCTCAATCTTGTTTGGCTGACCAAAAGTATGATTTTGGAACAGTTCTTAGAGCGTCGGGTTGGTCAAATTCGACGCTAAAATGTTATTGTTTGTCTAATAGGTACTAATATGTTATTAGGTGCTCTATCGATACCCTAAAAAGATATGGACCCTTAAATTATACAATCAATCTTCTCCAGGTGCACAATCAAATCCTCAGTACCTCTTGATGTAATTCTTTTGTACCTTAGATTAACAAACGCACGTGTGGAAGTGTGATTAAGCCGGTTTGTCTATGGTCAAACCGGGTAGAGACTTCACCTGAAGGAGGTTGATGACTCTCCTTGTCTTAGTGTAATAAATGTGAATAGTTAATACGTGTTACCTTGACTTTGGTAATGGCGCCCCTTTTATAGGTATTGATCATCCTTAAGTCGGCCAAATCCTAGGCTGCCATCTGTCGTCTTCTCCTTCTTCCACGTGTACGAAGTAGGCCAAACGTTGACCTTAATGGACTTGGTCCAGGCCCACCTAGGTGAATCCTCTTGTATCTTCTAGAAACTCTAGTCTTCCTCCTTATCTTGATTCATCCGTGTCTCCTTGTAAGTCTCCTCCTGGTTCAACCTTACAGCAAAATAGACCAAGTAGTAAAGGTTCGTAATAAATAAGACTCGTAAGGTCTAACCTGGTGTGACCATAAATATGATGCTCCATCTGTACGTTGGTTCATCCGAGGCTAACTTTGCCCGAGTCTCCCATGTGCCTTATTTTAATAAATCGGGTATGCTTGTAAATACGCCTCATAGATTCGTATAGATTGAGGTGCGGACGCGGAGAGGTCGAGATACCAAAAACTTGATAAAGTTTCTTAGTTCGTAGAAGAGCGAATATATTTTTATATCAACACGTATACTCATTTCATGTGAGTTAAGCTCTAAAATATTAAACAAAACTAGGAGTAATCAGGAACGGTGTAGTATAGTAAACTCATTTCATGTGAGTTAGGCTCTAAAATATTAAACAAAACTTCTTCCTTTTTCACGAATTAAAAATGTATGTTTCATTTTCATTGCTCCTATAAGAAAGCTTTGTCCATTTTGACTTTTTCTAGTCAACAGTTTTTAACTTTAACTGCAATTACTTTTAAATCCTAATGGTAAAATATATAACAAAATTATACCATGAAACTTTACTTTCTAAATTTTCATTATGTAATTTTATTATATATTTTACCATTACAATTTAAAAGTAATTTTTAGTCAAATTTTAAAACTTTTGACCAGAAAAAGTCAAAATGAATAAAGTGTTTTGGGAAGGAGATACTAGTAAGTTGTGTTCCCATGCATGCATAGTACTGTTAAGGTCTAGTCGTCTAGCACTCTACACTCCCATCGATACTCATGCAGCTTTACTATTTACTCTTTAACTTTTAACTTTTAAGTATATATAAGGTGGTATAAAATATTGTTTAGCAATGTAGGAACGTAGGATTAGTTGTAATATTGACGGTTAAATAAAAAAAAACTTAAACATAGGGAATTATTTTATCTATTTTATATTGGGCCTGTGTAGAATTTAGATAATGGATGATTTAATTTATTTATTTTTAAATTAATCGGCAAAACATTTTATTCACAACTTAGAGGTAATTACAACACAACTTTAATTACAACTCAAGTGATGTAAAAGTGAGTACACTCCTCAGTAAGCAATATACAATAAAAATCGGCAACCATAACATCAATACAAAATCAAAAGTGGGTTACGCCTCAAACTCAAATTTCAATTTATGCACCTGTTAAAAAAGAGTTATGTACAAAGTAAAAATGGTTTATTATATCCTTTTTCTGTCCATAACCTGTATTATCTTTTTTTTTTCTTTTTCTTTTTCATCTGGTGTTATGTTATGATATGAGCAGAAGAGTCAACACATAGTTGGTTTTGATGCTGAGGCGGAGCTATTTGTCAAGCGCCTGATTGGAGAATCGGACAAATTGGAAATCTGTTCAGTCATCGGTATGGCAGGCCTCGGGAAGACAACATTTGCCTGGAAAGTATTCGAGGACCCAACAATTGAGTTTGAGTTCCGCACTCGAATTTGGGTGAACGTGACTGAGAATCTCAACATGAGGAAGGTACTTCTAGAGATTTTGTCAAACTTTACAAAGAAACCGGACGAATCTCTCAAGTATGATCAGTTACTTAAGAGAGTCCAGGGTCATCTGGAGGAAACAAAATTCTTCATGGTGTTGGATGACATCTGGACACTCGAAGCGCTGAATGACCTAAGCGTGTTGTTTCCAAAACATAATGAATGGGGCAGGGTCTTGATTACCACCCGCAACAAGGATGTGGGGAATAAGGCTTCTACTTCAATGCAACACGCCCATAACCTGAGGTTCCTCGACATAAAAGAGAGTTGGGAGCTTCTCCAATACCAAGTATATGGCGAGCTTAATGTTGTGCCTCGTGAACTGGAAAAAGTAGGGAAGGACATTGCATTGGATTGCAAAGGACTTCCCCTTTCCATTGTAGTCATGGGAGGAGTCTTGGAGGGGAAAACATTAAGATCAGGTGCCAACAAAATGGCAATAAAGAATGAGTGGCAAGAAGTCTCCGCAAGTGTGAGAAGCTATCTAGGTGAAGGAGAGGGGTTGTTGGCAAATATTTTGTCACTCAGCTACGCCAAACTCCGTTACGAGTTGAGAAATTGCTTCCTGTATTTAGGTGTTTTCCCAGAAGATGCAGATATCCCTGTCAAGAAACTCATCCGCCTGTGGATAGCGGAGGGTTTTGTACCAGAAACTGAGGGAAGTAGATTGGAGGATGTAGCCCTCAACATCGTGAAAGAGCTCATTAATCGAAACTTAGTGATGGTTAGGAAAGAAAAGTTTAATGGCGAGCCGAAAATATGTCATATTCACGATTCTGTGCGTGAAATATGCAAAAGCGAAGGCAGGAAACTAAACTTATTCAAAGAGATCAACAACCCCAAACAATGTAAGGGCATAGAAAATGCTCGTCGCGTTTGCATCCATTCTCATGCCCTTGAGTTCTTCTCTGGAAAACTGAAGCTACCAAAAGCCCGTTCTTTCCTGTGTCATAGTCAGTCGTCTCCCGTGAAACTAGAAAAGAGAGATATTAAAAAATCACTGATTCCTTTGCCCTGTTGCGGGTGTATGATGCCATAGATATGAAGTTCCCAAAGTATCCCGCAATGCTTGTGGAGCAACTAAATCATTTGAGATACCTCACTTTGGCAGTAGCTGCTCATGATTTCAATAGTCTTCCGGAGGCGTTCACTAGTCTGTGGAACCTACAGACTATTCTACTAGATACACCATCGCAAACAGTGGAAATCAAAGGAGACGTATGGAAGATGAGGCAACTGAGGCATTTTAAGACACAGGCAGCCATTATCTTGAACGAGAAGGGAGAAAACGAAAGCAGCGGCGAACTTCAAACACTTGGCAGATTGTCACCCGAGAGCTGCACATATGAATTTTGTACGAAGGCAAGCAGCTTAATTACTCTTGGGATTCGAGGAGATCTAGGAACCCTTAGGGATTCAAAATGCTTAGTGGAGCTGGATTCTCTCAACAAGTTGAAGGTAGTGCATGAAGTAGCTCATGGATGTGCAGCTGATAAACCATTGAAATCTCTACCTGATTTCCCAAAGAAGCTCAAAATTCTGGTGCTGAGCGGTACTCATCTGGATTGGACCAACATGTCCACATTCTCGGCGATTCTTTCACTTGAGGTTCTTAAGCTCAAAGAAAATGCATTTGAAGGCCTCACCTGGGAAGCTGTTGGTAGGGGTTTTGTTCATCTGGTGTGCTTGCATATTGAAAGGGCAGACAATCTAAAGCGTTGGATAGCGGATGATGATCATTTCCCTGAGCTTAAGTTTCTTTCCATCAACAACTGCAAGAACCTCGCTGAAATTCCACTTACTCTTGGTAAAAGCCTTGAGGTGTTGTCCTTGGCAAGTGTGCCCAGCAATGCAATTTCGTGTGCAGAAGATATCGTGGAACAACAAAAGATGCTGAAAAGGGAAATCAAGCTCCACATTGCAGTTGCAGACAGAAAGAGGTAAGCTTCATTAACCCAAATTATTTCCTGCATGCAGGTCAATTAGGATGAATCATTCCACTTACATATAATTTTCTCGCATGATTTTCTTATCCATGAGATTTCTAAGAATCTAATTGTGTTGACATTCATGCAATATGTATCTAGTTTAAGTTTTTTGCAACTAAGTTGTAGATTCACGGTTTGTTGTATATTTCTCAGTGGGAGAACTTACTTAACAATGTCATTGTGATGAATGCAGGAAGTAAACACTGTGCAGTGACCTCATGAAATGCCACGACGCGAGTCCTTTTAAGAAGATTTCCATATTCGCTTTCTATCATATACATTGAATAAATGCTGGTGAGATTTATCTTATCAGTAAGTAAACCTCGTACTCCTTTTTCGGTTGGGTGTTAATTTGCTTTGTAATGGCTGAATACTGTTTGATTAGCACTTGATTTGTACCGTTTTTCTGTACTCGATGTTGAATTTGATGTAATTCATGATTATGATTTCATCTGCCATTTATCTCACCTTTATGATTGTGTTATAAATTACACTGCATTTGAGAATTTGTGGTGATTCAGTCAGATATTGGTAACATGTCCAGCTATCAGGACTTCTGCATGACCAGACAAGCTTGCTTCAATTTTTTTTTTTAAAAAAAGAAGAAATTTATTTTTAAATATAATACATTTAATGAAATGTCATTTATACAATATTTTGATCACACAGAAGCTGATAGCTTGATTTCTACTTATCATCTATTAGATGATGATGAAAAGTGTTCAGGGTGATTAGCAAAATGAAAGTATGAGATTACTTTAATTTGCAGCTGTTGATCAGAATTGGAGGGAAAGGCTGTTAAAACAGCAGTTTGTTTGTTTTAACAAAGTTCTGCAGCTTCTCCAGAAACAGAGCACCATCACTAAGCACTCAGTCTGTATATATACTTTGTATTGACATTGCAAGTGTAGTTGTTTTGAGGGTACTGTAGTTGTTTTGAGGGTGTTGATATAGGTGTCGCTCAACCCCTAGTTTTCTCGAACCAGAGCACACTTAGCCGTTTTTATTATTTTACCTATTCTAACACAATAACTATTTAAACGTAGTTGTTAGTCTTGTGCAGGAAGTATTCATTACAAGGAATTGTCATTACAAAGAAAGACCTGAACCAAAAGGACGAAGGCTTATACAACTTAAGTTTTGGGGAGTGTCAGAAAAATTAATATAAATAATTAGATTTCTTTCCTCCCCAACAACATAAACTTTTAGAAGAGTTGAATTTATATCATGGTAGAACATAAATTAAAACTAAAGAAGGAAAAAGAAATTCTTAATTGAGAAAGTCGATTCAAATAAGGATTTAGATTCCAAATACATTTCACAAGAAAAATCAATTCCTAACTATACCTAGGGGTCGACATTGAATAATATACATCGAGAGCGAGGTGTTTTACGACTTGAGAGCAGTTAGGTTTTTTATTGTTTAGTTGTTTGTTGTCGTGTCCTACACAAGTTTATATTCTAGATCTCTAGCAACGTATTGAGAACTAGAATAGGTAGAGTGCATCTCTATATTGTGTTGTTTTGACCGAAGAGAGAAAGAGAGAGTATACATAGTTATACAAGCGAATTCGATTTTAGTGATTTCTACCTTGATTGGGCATCATGTAGTTGAAAAGCTACTTGAAAATTTTGCAACACATGTTCTTATTCACTTTCTGATGTGCTTTAACTTTGATATATATATTTTTTTGTTTGTTGACTAATTTGCTGGTTACAAGTTATAATTTGTGGAGTTGACGTAGCCGTTGACACAACACCCTAGTCAACCTTGTGTTGCTTTGACGTGTACTTGTATCTAAAGCAGTTATATTGATACTATATTCTTTCGAATATCTCATTGTAGTTGTCACACTAACATACTTGGAGAGCGAAATTAAAACAAATTTCAATTTTATACAACATTGCTCAAACAATAAAACGATTGAGAGTAGTTAACACTTTTAAATCTTAGTTCAATTACCTTCTTGTTGATAGTGGATTCATCAATTTATAGGAAAAAGGCGATTTTGGTCCTAAAGTTTGAAGGGCCTCACAAATCAAATGTAGTCCCATGCTTGCAACTACAGGAAATTTTAATTAGTCATGAAGTCTGATATGTTTGACAAATTTAGTCATTTGTCATATTTTTTTGTTGATGTGACGGTAGATTCAACGATGCCACATTAGCTGCTGACGTCATTATGATGTCATATTTATTTTATTACGTGCACACATGCTAGTTATAGTCGAACCACGTAAACAATTTGTGTTGTTATTGTGTTTTGAGTGTCAATTCGAATCTGTTGCGGTATTAATCTAGGGTGCTTGACGGAGTGGATTTGGGAATTCTAGTAAGATACAGTGTCGTTTTGAGTCAAATCGCAACAACAATATTAACAACCTTCCCTTAGTATTTGCTAATAATTTTTCACTATGAAGCACGAAAACTTGAAATGAACCGACGTTTCTTTAGAAAACGTTTCCTGTGCGTTTCCTTGCCGGAAACTTATGGACTACATTTCTGGTCATTTGATAAATTTTTTCTTTTTTTATTTTCGTCCGTAATATGTGTTATATGTTGTCTAATGCATGTGAGGAAGTATATTTTGTTAATTACTTATATATCACCTTAGAAATACGTAGATCATACATATTTCAACTTATTATGTTGTTTGTAGTTTGATTTGACTAATTTATCTATTCAAATATCTATTTATTTGGTTGTTTAGTATTTATACGTTCATTATAAGCTTATAAATATTACTTTACATATTAACTATATATTTAAATATATAAAAAATCAAACGTTTTCTACACGTTTCCGTTTCCTACATTTTTTAATTTTAACGTTTCCTCCGTTTCCGCTTACATTTCCGTTTCCGTGCTTCCTAGATTTTTGAGTAGGGTTTAGAATTGATCCGTTATCAAATTGAGTTTTATTAAGTCAAAAAATAAACTAGACCTAAATAATTTGGGATGAGTTTTTTTTTTTTTTTTCCCTTAATCCATGGAATCAACTCAACAAGTTTTCTTTTAAGTATGAATATCATCAAGTGGTAATATTTATTTGTTTTCTATTAATTAAAATATAACTACGGGCTGTGGAGCTGGGACCTGGGTAATCCAGATTATTCACATACCAGAGGCCCAGGGGTTGACTAATCAACTATTGCAAAAAACCATAATGAAGAAAGTTTTCTGCCTAGAGTGAGTTGTTCTGATCCAGATATCAGATATGGCTCAAGATTTGGCATCCCTTGTCCAAATCTTAGATCAATATCAATATGAGGACCATTTTATTCATATCAGACCTCAACTTCAATCTCTTACTGAAAGAGCATCCTTTCTGAGAGATTCATTTGCCCAAAAATATCTTAAAGCAAAGAAAGATGAAATGGAAAAAGCAGAAACTAAAGTCAGGGATGCTGCTCGTGAGGCCGAAGATTCTATCGACTTGTATGTGAGGAATCGAGTCCTTGAAGATCAGAGCAAGCGCTCCCAGTTTGACTTGACAGGTGTGTTGGAGAAATTCCATTCCATCGAACAAGATCTAGTGAACATTGTGAGCGTCAGTGATATGGTGCCAGAAGTTCTGAAGATAGTGAGCTTTGACAAGATGATACCACCACCAGCCGATGATGAGGATGTCTCATGTATAACTCATGGCCTGTCATCCAGAATGGTCGATTCGAGTTCACAGAACATTGAAGTGGGACTTGAAGGCGAATTTCTTCTCTTAAGGGATTCGCTCCTGGAGGAATATTCCAAGAGAAAGATCATCGCCATTGTAGGCGTAGGAGGCATCGGTAAGACCACTCTGTCTCGAAAGCTTTACAATGATTCATCAGTTTCTAGTAACTTTTCAACCTGTGCTTGGGTTACTATCTCACTAGAATATAATGCCAAAACCACTCTACTTGCCATACTTGAGGGTTTAGGAAAGCTCACTAGTGAGATGCACCATCATGATCATGATAAGTTAGGTGAAATCGTGGAAAGGGCTTTAAAAGGTTCCAAGTATTTCATTGTTTTCGATGATGTTTGGGATATAGATGCTTGGAAAAATATATGTAGGTTCTTACCAGATGATAAAGTTGGAAGTGCACTTATCTTAACTACTAGGGAGCACAAATTGGCTGAGTATGCTGCTACCGGCAAGCCTCACGAGAAGTGTTTCATGAGTCTCAACGAAAGTTGGTCGTTGTTCAGTCAAATGGTGTTTCGACAAGAGCGTATTCCCATTGAGACTGAAATTATTGGGAGAAGAACTACCAAGCTGTGTGGGGGTCTTCCGCTGTCAATTACCTTGATGGCTGGACTGCTAGCCACTTCACAGAAGTCTAGAGAACATTGGGAACTTCTCACGGTGGATGTCGTGTCAGAACTTACAGCCTTTTGTAGTCAAGTCGGCTTGGAAAATAAAGATGATGTCAGAACGGATGCACATGTAGTGATATTGCCGATGATCTACAACCTTTTGCCTTATTACCTGAAGCCATGTTTCCTCCTCATAGGAGCTTTCCTTGAAGACGTTGAGCTTAAAGCATCCACGATAATCCAGATGTGGATTGCCGAGGGGTTTGTAAATCCAGTCGCTGGTACTAGCATGGAGGATACTGCTGAGGGGTACTTAAAGGCTCTCATAGATATGAATCTTCTGTTGGTGTGTCAAGTCAAACCTGATGGCAGAATAAAATCCTTCAAGATCCATGATATCCTCAGAGATTTTTGCCATGAGAAAGCGCTCAGGGAGAAGTTTTTGTGGTTCAAAGATCTGCGTGGTCGCTATATCCCGAGGGATAGAAACATCATGCGTCGAGTGAGTTCACATCAATTATCACGTCCAGTTGACGAGGAGGATGTGATACCTGCACGGTCTTTGTTTTGTATTGGTCGTTCTCCACTAGATGGAGTTGCTTTTTATTTAGGTTCAAGATTGCTGAGGGTAGTGGATGTATTTCAAGTAGAATTTTACCAGTTCCCTACAGAAATACTTCAACTAGTACTGCTAAGGTTCCTGGCATTCAGTTGTCATTCAGACTTGCCCAATTCGATATCTAAGCTTCAGAATCTTCAGTCTTTGATTATCCGTAGACTGCCATCATTTAGGGCCTTCACTTTGCCTTCTGAGTTGTGGGAGTTGTCACATTTAAGGCATGTCAAGTCCAAGGAAACTTGCGTTTGGTATTATCCTGAAAACGCAAGTCATGTTGTTCTAGGGAAGCTGCAAACACTTTCAAATGTACAAATGGTTGGAGTTACTGAGAAGTTTCTTGGTAATATTCCAAACATAAGGAAACTGGGACTGTTTTGTAACATCCCAATGAGTACTACCACAGATCTTGCTTGTCTGCAAAAGCTTGAAACTTTGAAGTGCACCTCTGACTGGTCTCTGGGGACGCGTGATTTTCTGTCCTTCCTCAGCTTGCCCCGCTCCCTAAAAAAGCTGACTTTGAGTCTTTGCAAAATCCCTCAGGGCTTCATGGCAACTGTTGGTCAATTGCCTATTCTTGAACAGCTCAGATTGCAGAAGAGTGACTTCTTGAGTTCAAGTCTAGATGAACCAGAATGGGAGCTGGCAGAAGGAGACTTTCCTAGTCTAATATCATTGCGGATGGAAGAGTTGGATCTGGTTCATCTGAAAGCCAATAGCGCCAACTTTCCAAGTCTTCAGCATCTGATCATCAGGGGTTGTTATGCAATAGAAACGATATTAGTGGATATTGGAAGCATTCCAACAATTAAACTATTCGAGGTGGATAAGTTTAGCCCATCAGTTGAGGATTTTGCAGTCCAGGTACAGAAGGAACAGGAAGCTCGCGGAAACAAACTCCTTCAAGTTCGTATTATCTAAGGTGATGTACTTTCACCCCGACTAGATAACTCGTTCTATTTGACGTATGTATCTGGACATGAACTGCTTATCTCCACGTCTGCATAATAAGTTAGTTTACTTAATCGATTCTGGGTTTCTTTGTTTCTGTTTTTTCAGGTGTTCAATCATGTTCTCCTTTCAGTCAGGTATCATATCGAATATTTTCCTTTTTGTAAAATAAAACAGCTGGAGCAAGTTTCTCAGAAGACACGAATCGTTGATGTACTTAATGTGCTCCGGTTATGAACAGCCATGAATTTTAAGACCATTTAAATATTTACCTCTTTGTTCCCAATGTCACTGTAATGAGAGAATACAATTGCTTGTTTATTTATGGATGATGTGTGGTATTTATTTTTGAAGCTTGTATGTGAGAAAAGTGTGAATGATGTTCTAACTTCAATGAATTAGCATTTTTGCAGCATGATCAGTTCCTCATAATAAGATAATCTTAAGTTTGTTCTGTATTTCTATTTTCTGATATAAGTTTCCACACCTTTGAGTCTTGATCAGCCTGGGAACTCAAGGTACTACATTACATGTAATACATAACTGCAGTTCACAGTTCACTAGCTGCACAATGTTTCAATGTATTTATAACCAAAACACTGTCACATAACTATTCCAAATTAGCAGCCACATCCTTTAGGAATCCCATTATTTCGGTTCTGTTCTAAGCAACTAGACACAGCACTCTTGTGAGGCACACATTGCCATTTCTTCTGACCTTAAATTAAATGTTGAATGTTCAAATAGTTATTGATCTTCCATGAGATCAAACTATTTATGTGTACCGGCAAATCTGGAGAACCACCTTCTGCTCCACTGGTGATGATGCAAGTAATTGTTCAAACTATTTCTTCTCTGGATTGTTACACCAATTCCAGGAGTATGCCTTACAATTCGAGGAGTTACTTGAGGCATGGCAACATGACCGATGCATAGAAGTCCATTGGATTAGGCCGGAAGAAAAAGTCCACGAAGTTCATTGAAATTTTCAGTTTCCAGATGAAATGCATTACAAGAATCTGCTGCTGATCATTGTTGCCAAGGCATCCATGGCCAAAAAAGTTGCAACGGTAAAAATGCAGTAACCAACTCTTAATTACCTGCTATAACTCTGCATGGTTTTTATATAGTACTATCTTTTACCATGATGTTGTCGTGATCTGTTCCTGGTTCAACTAAAATTTTCTGTCTAGTGATAGTAAACTAAACGAAATTAAACAAGGGGAATTCAAACTTGCACAGAACGAATACTAGTAGAATGTTTCAGCAAGATGATCAACGCCTTTGCTGGAGCACGAGTTATGCAGACGAGTGAAATTTTTACTACAACCGTCTACCATGGTTTTAGATCACCAACCGGTCCAGCAGTCCAGTTAATAAACGTTTGGCCTGGTTTCACGAAAACATCATCACCGTGAGGCAACTTACGAGCTAGCCCATTCAGTATCTGATGGAAAGCGTCCCTTGGCTGAGCAGGCTGTGGAAATAACATAGCCTGCTTCATAGATGGATTGGCAAGCAACCTCTGCTTTCTCAATATTTCACTGATTGGAAGTGAAGTCAGAATTGTATCCAGTTTTGGGACGTCCTTTTCTGGTACGAACACAGCAATTTCTTCCCATGGAATTGCATCAGCGAATGGTAAGACAATGTCATCAGCTATGATTACAGGAATGCACCCAAACACGACTGCTTCAACAAGTCTCGGACTCCATGGGGCCCACCCGAGAGGACATAGACAAAATATGGCTCTCTGCATGTCTTCATAGTATGTGTAAGGGTGGTCGGTTGAGATGTCGAATAATGGGTTGTTCTTGAAATTCTCCCACACTGATGCTCTAGCACCTCTGTTATGTTTAAAACTGATCAGTAGTATTCTAAGATATCAACTTGTCCTTCAACTTTCAAAAGTCATTCAATTCTTTCTACATGAATGGAGGAGCCTAACAAGATTACTTACTTCCTCAGAGATCAAGGAAACATACCTTGCATAATAACCACCTTCAGGGTCATTCGAAAGATCATAAAACAGACCTCGGAAGTAAACAAAGATGGACCGAGGAGTGTCTGGAGGAATTATACGAGCCTGGATTTTCTGCGGAGGAGCAAATGGAGGAATTGTGATTGAACCATTCTTTAAGCAAACATGGTTGCGCTGCCCAAAAGTTTGAACCAAGGTAGCTCGCCTAAGCACAGGAAGAATCCCTCTCTTGATTGCTGTCTCTTCCTGCAGTAAGCATCACATTCCCTATTGACTTTCTGGTAGAGAATAGTGTAATAAACAGAAACTCACCAGTACACACAAAAGTAGACTTACTTGGTAGTGAAAGCATGCACCAAAATCATGAGGCACTATGAAAAAATGATCGGCCCCCTCTGTTCTGTTCCAATAAGGCCACTTGGAGGAAATAAGCTGTACAGCGCTCCTCATCACGAGGGGTGATCTGAATGGCAAAGGGAGACCATTTGATGTTAGGTCACAAGTAACGTACACAGGTGCGTAGAACCAGTCTGCTTCTTCAGGATTCAGTGTACGAACAGGGCTTGACAAAAGAAAACGGTGCATGAAAACTTCTGCTGCAAACATGTGGGTGGCACATCTTGGCTCCTTCTGTAATTTCTTCCTGTTGTATTTACTGGGAAGCTCATATACATAAACTTTTAACTTTCCCACAGGATCATCTTCCAAGACATCACCAGCACTGCCTAAATATTCGAAAGAGCAAATGAAACAAATCACTACATGAAGAATATACTTCTAAAAGACTAAACTGATGAAAGATCACTGATTAGATGCAAAAAGAACATGACTTGATTGGATATTTCAGATGATGCAGCTGCAATAGTAAACTTCACGATTCTCAAACTAGTATACGAAGAGACATGACATAAACAAACAAAGAACTATCTAGTTTCAAGTATTTGGATAACCAAAACCCGTGAATCTCAGACACACACAGATATATGCGATGATGCTCGATCTACAATAAAATATCATCGTTGAATAGGGAAACTCGTTTCTGTGTGCCCGGTCTTAGTCGAATCTGATGGCAGATTCATCACACGCATAGAAAACACAGATATAATACACACTTTTCTAGTGCATACTAAAATAAACACTGAACTTTTCATCAGATCAAGATCCACGCGATCTATAACAACGACGACAGATTCAAATGCCTAATCCATTTCTTTTGACAAGGCTGAATCCTGCAACAGATTCCCATTATACCATTATACAATTAATTTATGTCGATTTGCCTGCATCGAACGAAAAGTAATAAAATCGCGACAACATAATTCATCAACAAAATTTTCGATTTCTGACAGATAAAGTTGGGTGGGAAAGAAAAAAAAAAGGACGACGACATGTGATGAAGGAAACTAACGCCTTACCAGAAATCCTCTCAGCAGGTTGATTTTCCTGAACTTCAATAGCTTCAACCCTCAAACAAAAAGCCAGACAGAAAAGAATAGTGAGAATTTCTTTCCAGTGGCTCATTGTCTTCACCAAATCAGCCAGAAGGACGAAAATTTCGAAATTATATACTAGTTGAAATGAGATGGAAATACAAATGGAGAAAGTTGTAGATAATTGGTAACATTTTAATAAATGGATACACACAAGCAGATTGTTGATGGGTTGCAATGTCATTATTAAAGATATTAGGTGACTAAAAAGTTAAGTTTGCTTCAAGTAACAGAGAAAGCCTTACAGGTCAGGATGGTAATTGGCAAGTGAACTATAGCTGTCTAGCTGGAGGTTATACTGTATATTATCATCTTCTCTAAAATTGGCAAGAAATGCATACAACATACAACATAGTAGATCAATTTCTCATCTTTTTCTATTAACAATCCACCAGAAATTATATCATCAAGAAGTTATCAGCTGAATTAGGTATCTTAAGTGATAAATACTCTATCACACAATTGATTTACAGAAGTATATAAACAGTAAGGGATTAAGTGAAGCTTACATCACTCATGGCCACATTTCATTTATTCAACCAAGATTGGTCACAGTCATCACCTGTACCTCACACAGACAAATCATTAAACATATGAAGAACAGCAAAACTTCACCCAAATCCAAACAACTTAAAGAAGCTCAAGAAGGCCATTTAATTGCCCTTTTTAAGGGAAGCTCAAAGAAGCCCATCAATTCCTTTTGAACCACAATATATTCAGTTCACTTCAGTCCAGTTGAACCAGACATAACCTATCGACATTTTAGTTCTTTTTGCTTTCAGTTTTCTGTTCTCCACTTATGATACAGTAACATTTTTGAGGATGATGAATCTGTGGGTTTATCGATCAATTTGGCTGCTTTTGTTTCTATATAGAGTATGTTCCGATATGAAATGCAGATACAGTAACGAAATGAAGTCATTGCATAATTTTGGTAGCTTTTTACTTCAATAACGCCCAAGTAGTTCGCTCTTATTCTGCACATTTTACTGCATCAGTCAAGTTCTATTTGTAATACGGTAAAGCAAAAGCATTCTGAATCTGTGCAACATTTCGGAGTGTGACCTTTAATATTGATCATTGATCGATTCGTATGCTATACTACAGGAGCACAAATTGTAATCAGATCCAGTTACAGAGTACCTACTGGTGACTGTAAAGGGTACTATCAAGATATGCAGCAAACAAGTGATTAAGAAGCAGGTGAAATCAAGAAGTGGCTCAAAACCTATCAAGATATGCAGAAATCTGAGGGATTGCTCTCTTTAAGCACCAGGTCTACTAGACCCCTAAGTCTGAAAATGTGTCTTGTGCCTTCGAATGGGCTAAAAATAGACCAGGTATACTAGAACATGGGATCACCCACAGCGGATCTAAGGCGAGAAAACCTCGTTCCCGTGAGGCAACTTACGAGCAAGTCCGCTCAATATCTGGTGAAAAGCATCCCTCGGTTGAGAAGGTTGTGGATATAACATTGCCTGCTTTATTGAAGGTTTGGCAAGTAACCTTTGCTTCCTTGATATTTCATCAACAGGAACTGAAGTGAGAATTTTGTCCAGCATAGGAACGTCTTTCTCTGCAACAAAAATGCCGATTTCTTCCCATGGAATAGCATCCTCAAATGGTAATACGATGCCATCAGCTATTATAACAGGAATGCATCCGAACACAACAGCCTCAACTAATCTGGGGCTCCATGGGGACCATCCAAGAGGACATAAACAAAAACGGGCTCTCTGCATGTCTTCGTAGTATGTAGTTGAAGAGCGTTCTGATGATATGTTGAATAATGGGTTGTCTTTGAAGTTCTCCCACAAGGCTGCTCTTGCACCTCTGTTAAGTTTGAAAAAGATTATTAGGAAATATCTAAACAAATTGTTTATGAAGATGATAACCTTTCAATACATTCAAGTCCACTAAAGTTGAATTAGATTCACTATATAAACCACTTAATTATCCTCAAAAGTTCATCAGAAATGAGCTTAAAGGCATACCGGGCATAGTTCCCTCCTTCAGGATCATTCACAAGATCATAAAACTGCCCTCTGAAATACGCAAAGATGGACCGTGGAGTATTTGAAGGAACTAAACGGGCCTGCATTTTCTGTGAATCAACATACGGAGGGATTACTATTGAACCATCCTTTAAGCAAGTATGGTTTCGTTGACCAAACGTTTGAACCAAGGTAGCTCGCTGCAGCAAAGGAAAAATCCCTCTCTCAATAGCTCTCTTTTCCTGCATGAAGTATGAAATCTACAGTCAACTTTCTCGTAATACATAGAAGCTCATTTCTATCAGTTACATTCTTAACTATGCCAAGTAGAAACAGTTAAAAATATAGAAAGTATTTGTTTATACAAATGACAATGAGATTTACATAATACCGTGTTTTTGTTTCAAGGAAGAAAGTAGTATGTTCTTAAGCAGCAGTTGCAGAAACGCACTTACATTATGATGAAAGCATGCACCATAATCGTGGGCCACAATAAAGAAGTGATCAGCTCCCGCTGTTCTGTTCCAATAAGGCCAGTTAGATGAAATGAGCTGTATAGCGCTAGTCATAAAGTGTCGTGAATTGTATGTAAAAGGGAAACCGTTTCGCGTCAGGTCACAAGTAGTATACACAGGTGCATAAAACCAATCTGCTTCTTCAGGAATCAGAGTACGAACAGGGCTTGATAGTAGAAAATGGTGCATTAAGGTCTCTGCAGCAAACATATGGGTGAGGCATCTTGGATGATTCTGTAATCTCTGTTGGTTGTATTCGCTAGGAAGCTCATATATATACACTTTCAACCTTCCAACCGGATCATCTACCAATATGCCACGAATATTGCCTAAATAAAATGCAGTAGAAATGCATTAGTAAGTGAAACTGACAGGGCACTACCATAACAGCAAATAGAACATGTATGAAATTTATTCAGGACTAGCAATCAAATAAAAGTTCTTAAAAGTACACTGCACAATTACACAAGTTGATGGTGACCATATCTTCCTTCTTGCTTCTAAACTTCATATTTTTAGAAAACACCTCATTTCAATTTTGACATTAGTTTAGCAATCATAGTCACTAACCCCCAAACACAAGGCAAATTACTTGGTAATCAACTGAATAAATCAACAATGTAGAATCACAACCAGCTACTGCTAACCAAAGCAACACATGCCAGAATCTATCAAACTGATTACACATTACCTTGGAATCATCAACAAGTAATTACATCATCGACGAAGACAGATGGCATAACCAACCAAAGCAAACACTATTCTGCCACAACTAGGATAACATTGCTCACCTTTCATTATACCAAGATCCAAGATATATATGATCATACGTTCAATTGCCATGGTAAGTTTATAAATTCCAAGTGTAACAGAAAGTGTATTCATCGACAAGCTTGTTACCTGGAATTTTGTCAGTTGGATGGCTTCTATAGATGTAAAATCCGACACCTCCAATCCACAAACAAAATACAAAATAGAAGAAAATAGTGAAACCCCAAAACCTCATTTCTTTCCTGTGTCAGCCAAAATCAAGAAAGTTCCCCAACTTTATAACTGAAAATTTTCTCAAGTGCCAAATGGAGAAATTTGGAGGTATTTGGTAACATATTAATACTTTGGTGCATATATTGAAGTTGACAAAAACGACTACTTGTAAGTTGGAACTTCTTAATGCAGATTAAACATTTGAATTTGTTTAAGCTTGTGGAAAGAATGAATGACGACTAACATAGAAAGCCTTTATTTGACAATTTAAAATAAGTCTACAACTAGCATATTACGAAATAAGCTAGCTGAAGCGTTTTTATATTCTACATTTAGCATATTAGAAACCTTACTAGTTAATTCTGAAAGAAACTTCACTAAAATATGCTAGTATATCGACTTTCAAGTAGCTACTAGTAATGCATATCAGATAATCAGCAGTTACACTAACCAGTCTGAAGCCATCCTCCAATCAAGCTTGTACACCCTTTTCTATTTACTACTACGCGAAATCTCTATCAGATATTCAACAACCGATTCCTTAAGTGTTAAGAAAGATATGAAAGTTTCAGAATTAGATTCAACAACACACTTACTAGAAATTCAAAGCATGGGCCAAAATCATGAGGCACGATGAAAAAGTGTTCAGCCCCCTTGATTCTATTCCAATATGGCCAGCTGGAGGCAATTAGCTTTATAACATTCCTTAACACTCGTGGGGCGTTGAACATATAAGGCCTACCAGCTTCATTCAGGTCACAAGTAGTATAAACACAGGTGCACAAAACCAGTCTGCCTCTTCAGGATTTAGAGTCCGGGGGAGGGTGCCGGTGCTTGATGATAGGAAGTCATGCATCAAGACCTCTGCAGCAAGCAAGCATATGGACTAATTATACTCTCTTTTTGTTGTATTTTCTTGGAAGCTCATATATGAAAACTTTAGCCTTCCAACTCAATTAGCTTTCAATACATCTCTACCACTACCTAAATTGCAATAATGCAGTTGAAATACATTAGCAGCATTTCAAGGTGAAAGATCACTAACTAATCAAATCAAAGCTTGCATGCAATATGATAAGATTTCTAGAAGTTAGAATATCTTTGAACTAATAATGCAAAAATGACGCACATAAACCAGCAAGAGATTAAGGGAGACAAGTCCTTACCTAGAATTAGAGTCTCAGTGGTTTGATTCGCATGAATTGAAGAGCTTCAATCCAATCGACAAATAACCTGCCAGGAAGAAGACAAAGGCGGCCACATTATCCATCATACGAAACTTTATAGCACGAAAGAAATATGGAGGAAATGGAATTTAATTTACCATAAAATTGGAATTCAATTGCTCCAAATAGGAACTGAGAGCTATTCAGATACACTCTAGTACTAAAAATGAAAATGAGTATGCATTCCGATACTAATTTTCGAATTCTAAAAATCCTATTTGACTAGTTTTGGCTTGCAAGCTAGGAAACACAAATACTTAAGGGACAAGTATCATCCATTCTAATACCGATACCCGGTTCACTCTTATTCGTATTCCTCCCTTTTATCAATGTTTTTTTATTTAATTTTAATTAAATTAAACTAGTAAATAACCCGTCGGGGAATAGTAATTTTACAAATTATTAAATGAAAGTAAACTAAATGAATATCGACATTTATTTTTTATTGATAGATAAATTTGTATAATAGTTCCATCAATGTATAATCATTATATATTCTAAATTAATGTGAATTAGTCAAGTCGAACATATTTCATGGTCTAAACTATTGCGTAATAAACCCGTCAAATACGATTAATGTTTTAAATTCTTGTAAAAAATAACCCGTCGAACACAATTAGTGTTTTTAAATAAACCCGTCGGACACATTCGTCGTTCTAAAGTATCGGGGAACAGACCCGCTGAATACAGACATTGAAATAGACCCGTCAAAGTTCAACGGGAAATAGTAAATTCACAAATAATTTAGTGAAAGTCAATTAAAAGACAAAACAATGATGTTTATATTTATTATTATTAATATAGAATTTACGAAATAGTCCCATAAAATTTTATCATTATATAAGTAAAAACAAATGTGATCATTATATATTCTAAATTATTGAGAAAAAAATCCGTCGAACACAGTTCGGTTTCAATGCAAAATAGACTCATAGAACACTAACTATTAAGAACTATTGTGAAATAGACCCGTTGAAAACAAGTAGTCTTTTAAAGTATCTGAGGAATAGGCTCGTCGGAAAAACAGTTACAGTTTTTAATTGTTGCGAAATAGATCTGTCATACACAGTTAATGATCTAAGCTATTATCAAACAAATGGGGTTTTTACCAAATGGTCAAATAAATTGGACCATAAAATATTTTACCATTTGGTCTTATTAATTACCATTTGGTCTCATTTTTAGATTGATTGGTAAAAAAAAAAAAAAAGTACCTAGGTACTAAAATATAAGTATCGGGTACTAAAACTAATGGGTTACGTCGGTACTAAAAAATTTAGTACCCGGTACCAAAATTAGGGGATATTAAATTGTTGGGTACCTAATTATAAGTATTTAGGTACTATAACTAGCGGGGTACTAAAATTGAAGTACTCGGGTACTAAAACTAATGAGACCAAATGGTAAAAAATATTGTGCTAGCATTCAAATGGTAAATTATGGAAGCAAATGAGACTAAATGGTAGTGCGCCCATTATCAAATACATATCTGTCGGACATGTTTAGTTTTCTAAAGTATAGAATGCACCCGTCGAACATAAAAAGTGTTCTAAATATTGCAGAATAGATCCATTGAACATTAACTATTTCTGAACTATTGTGTAATTGGCTCTTAACAAACATATAATGTAGTCTCTTAAAGTATTTGCGGAATAGACCCATGAAAAAACACAAGTTAATATTCTAAACTATTGAAAAGACCCATCGTACACATTTAATGATCTAAACCGTTGTGGAATAGATCCGTCGGACATGGTTAGTATTCTAAAGTATATCGGAATGCACCCGTTGAACACTAACTGTTTTCCAAACTATTGTGTAGTTGACAATTGCGAAATAACCCGTGAAAAAACACCTGTTAATGTTAAAAAATAATTGCGAAATAGACCCGTCGAATACATCTAAATTCAATATTTTCAATATAGTTACTTTTTTTTATAGCAAAACTAACTAACTTTTATCATCATTTTTGTATGCATGACATTAATGTTAAATAATTTTCCATATCATAAATTTTTATTCTATAATATTTTAATTTGATGAAATATAAAAATATTGTACAATTTAAAATCATATAGTGGTTGCATAAATTTGTGATTATTTTTTAAACAAAATATACTTCAACCATCTTCTTTTTCTTTCATAATTCTGATGATATTTTTTTTTAAATAGTAGAATTATATCCATAATATTATTTAATTATTAATTTTGTTCAGACATTAATTAAAAAACATGTGAAATGGTGAATAGATGAGTAACAACATAAAAGTCATATATTGCATGTGGACATGTGGCAAGTGTGAAATATTGGACCAATAAGAATAAAATAATGTGCCAAATGGCAAACATTTAACATGAATTAAGGAGAGGTTTAGAAACAATCCTTCTTTAATGAATATAATAATAGATTCAGGTCGGGTCTCAGACTAGTTTCGTTCTTTTATGTTGTTGAGCATTTGACATGGTTTGTGACAAATAAATAAGTAATATTTATTTATTTTCTTTTTTATTTGGCTCTTTAATATTCATTAGAATAACTAGAAATATTAAAAAGTAAAAATAATGTACATACTAAATATATTTAAAAACATATAAAAAATTAAACGTATCGGTCACGTATCCGTATCCTAATTTATTGAATTTTGACGTATGGGCATATCGGTGTCCGTATCGTGCTCGTGTTCGTATCCGTGTCGGTGATTCTTAGCTTGCAAGCCCTTAATTTAATTACAATAATATACACTTTTAGTATAAATTTAGAAGAATGAAAGAATAAAAAAATAAAACTCTTCATTAAACATGATGACACATATAAAATCAATTCAATCTAAGTGAAATTGAAAGTGATGAAGAGCTCTCATTGAATTGAATGAAGATGATTGTTTCAAGATAACTATGTACATTTACTACTTCAATATCCTTTAAATTTCAGTTTATTCATGAATGTTTTGGCAAGAAATGTTGTTTTTTTAAAGTTCATGTCATCAAGGCTGTTATTGGGCTTGGCGCCAAACCGCAGCGTCAAACTGTACTCTTGGTGGTTGAAATTGACGCCGGTTAATTGTAGTGGTTGTGCTACCCAATGCTGTTAACTTCAAGTAGCGTTTACGATCGCCAACATCTCTAATTGGCGATAGTTTCCAGCGTCATAGTAACATGACCTCTCTTGTTTGTTTCTGTTTGTTGATACTGGTTGGTGGTGGTGTTAAAAGCGTAGAATTTGAATCATCGATAGTGTAGAGTTTTGATTATAGTAGGTCTGTTTTGATTTTCGGGTTGGAATGAAAATTTAAAAATATAAAGGGTTATATATAAATAATATGAATACTGTAATATAATAAAAGGGCGGGACTATAAATATAAGTTTAAGTTATCCTTCATCTAATATTTTTTGGTCTACAGAACAGATAACTAGACGTCTAAGACTCGATGTGATATTCTGTAGTTGTAGTCAAAATTGTGCATATATCTAAAGCCGGCCTATTGAGTTTGATATGTTATTCCAATAAAGGACCATGGCCAAAAATGAGGACACAAAGGCAGCAATCAGTAAAGACAGCATGAAAGAAGAGACTGAAATCTATGTGAGCAATAATGTAGAAATTCAAAAGGTAAATGTACGAGAGTTCAGGATATATAGATGATTGCTTTAGAGCAGCAATGATGATGACTGATCCAGACATCCAGTTACTAATTTATATGGAAGGGGCAGTAAAACGCTATTCATATTGCCTCATGATGAAGCACCACAGGCTTAACAGACCATACTTGTTTGAAGAGTCGAATGATACTTTAAGGTAAAACGCAGATACGTCCTTAACAAACCAAAACTATGCATGATTTGAACAAGTCTTGTGGCTTTCTCCAAGTGCAAGAGAAACAAAAATAGAGAGACAAAAAGTTGGCCTAGCCTTTCCTGCAATTCAATTCGTGAACAGATTAACCTTTTGTTGAGATATGCGCACCATTTCTGACACCAACGACGACTACTACCTCTTCTTCTTCATTGCTCCCCATTGCTTAATCAAGTATTCAATTCCTTCATTGGTTGTTGCAATCCTTTCCTCTTTGTTGTTCCACAGCTCTAGCATAGAATATCCACCAGTCGGATTGTTTGACCTGTGTTGGTTCATTTCCAGTAATGCAGCTTTCACGGCTTGGTAAGGCTCGTCTCCATACTCATTCCTCAATTTTATCAGCTTTTCATCCTCTTCGTTGATGACGTTCTGCATAATGATTTTTATACCAGTTAAAATCAGAAATTACTGTCCTTTTCCTTTTTTCGTTCACTCCAAGCACAACATAACTTAAGAGCAGGATATAAAACTCTCACCAAATTTTTAGCTTTCACAAGTAGTGTTCTACTCTCAAGGACAAAGTAATGGTGAACGTAGGACACAATTTCGAATTTTGATTTGCAGAAATCTGCTTTCACGATTTACTTATATCATGCCTCTTATGTAACCAATGGACATTAATTACAAAAACAAGCCAGACGCAACCCTTTTCTTATAATGTAATTAGAAATCTATATTATTATAGAATATAATGTTGATAAAATAATATATACTCCATCGAGGACAGTAATATGGAATGTCTTTAAGAAATCATACCTCCCTGAAAGGATTCCAATGGGGATCCTTGAGGTAACTTTCCCACAGTGAGCATAGCTGAGCACCCATTGTACTTGCATCTTTGGGGTGCTTCCTTTTAACTGCTCCGAGAAATGCTTTGCCATTCAGCTCCCCAATCCTCTTGACACCAATTAATGCTCGAGAAGGCTGTCCATCAAACACCTACAAAACATTCACATTTATAACTAATCTGAGGGAAGTATCAGAAGCATAAAAGGACTCGGTGTCAAATGTTTAGTTCCAGAATATATTACGAATGAATGACCTATTTTTCTACTGTCTACTGGAGAAGTAACATGAAAGATTTTCATGAATTATTTGACAAGAAGACAAGAGTAGCTTTCTGGATGTTGATTTCCTTGCCCAAGAGAAAGCAATGCACAACACGTGAGGAATGAAGTCATGATAATAACATGCAAATGGAGCAAACAACAGATGCTTTGTAATAATGGGTTAAGGAACTTTCAGTCAAGTATTAAAAACAAAAATTTAGTTGCTTACTTTAACCAATTCCATCCGAGCATCCTGCAATTCATCACTACACTTGAGTTCTTTGATAACTAGGGCTTGATTAAGAGCTTCTAGATCTTCAAGTTCTTCTTCTTTCTGCTTCAATTCTTCCTGAAGCTTTGATATATACTTTGCTGAACTCTCATCCCCTGCATCTTCCATGTGTAATGCCACTTTCACATTTCCCCTGAGACGCTGTATCTCAAGCACCACTGCTTGTTTTGCATCAAGTTGCTTTTCTAGTTCAAGGATTTTTCTGTTAAGCTCTTCTTGCTCACACTGTTGGAACGTTGTGAGAGTTCTTGAGTGTTAGTAAAAGAACTAAAACTCACTGTTCATTTGATTAATATTCATTAATAAAATAGAAGGAAAAACGTTACTACCTTGTGATCTTCTGCCAATTTTAGAACCTTCTCATCTAGTCTCTTTTGCTCTAAGATTGCTCTCTCGTTCTGGCATTGAGGGAGATCAGATATATGAAATAATAAAATGCCGAAAGTAAACATATAAAGATTCAAGATAATGAAATCTGCAATAACTACACATAAATATTATATTACTCATTAATGAGCCTGTTGCGTTCTCTTCATATCATTCTGTACATGTGATATAAAGGGAGATCAGATGTGTGCAATACATAACACTGAAAGTAAATGTAAAGAATCAGGATAATGAAATCTGCAACGGGAATTGCAATAACCACACACAACTAAGATATTATTCATTGAGTTAAGCTGTTAACTATACATTCGGCGCATTGTCAAGATAGATGCCAAGTGTCGGTAGTTAAGGTAAGAAAAGTTGGCTTCATGGTGTTATCAAGGTTTTTCTTCCTGACAAATATAACAGGCGTAGATGAAATTGGATTAATAGAACCTCATATTTTTGTGATACCAAGACTAAGGATATATAACGCTTTACAGATGAATTTAATAAATTTTCCCAGTACTATCAACAAACAAAATACACATACTTTAATATAAGAATAAGAATTACCTGTTGCTGCTCAAGCATCAGCCTCTCCATGTCATTATGAGCCTCGCGTTTCTCCAATTCATCTTCGAGCCTTTTAAGCTCTTTCCTCTTGCCTTCCAACTCCAATCTCATTCTGTCATGATCTACTGAAATCCTTTCCAGGTGAGCACGATTCATCCGCTGAACTCTTTCCCTCTCTAACAATAAGCCACAGGAGTACCATTAATGCAGGATAACAGATGCCATTGACAAACGTTGGTACAGTGAATGAAGAATCCAAAATAAATGAAATAAATTACTGTTGCTGAGATTTGAGATTGTATACCTTCATTAAATTCTCGAGTCATCTCGTCTTTTTGGTCAATCAACCTGCTGAGGGATATGTCAGTTTCTTTGAACTTCGTCTCGATTTCTATGATTTGCATATCCTTAACATTAATGGTGCCAGCCAAACTCGAAACAAGTCTACCATCTTTCCGCTTCTCTTCCTCTTGATACTCTGCAACAGTCTTCAGATTTCCCTTCTTGCGTATATGATCACCAATAACATTGTTCAGGTTGAACTCCTCTTCTCTTGCAACCCAACAGTACAACTTGTCTCCCTTCTCTTCCGACCCAAGAAAATCGCTCTTCCCTTGATGAAGTGCCTCGTATGCTTTCTCAAACCTTATAGCATCAATAAACCCAAGCCATTCACTTCGGAACTCCACTACTGCATAACCAGAATGACCCTTGAAGTTCCACAGAGGGATAACCCTCTGCGGGTTGAAGCCTTTCGCAGCTAGTTCATCTCTAATTACTGAGCCACTCTTCCCAACACGTCTTCCATTTTCGTAGCGAACAGGAATATTCGCGACTATGCCCAGCCACGGCCAGACATAAAGCTCATTTGAGTCTGAGCCTGTACCCTCATCACCCATCTTACAGAAAACCTGTAATAAGGTCAACATTAGTCTATATGTCACATATACATAACATGCATCATCATATCCACAATGAAACAGCTATAAAAAGAAACAAGGATAAATAAATTTAAAAACAAAAAAAAAACAACTCTACCAGAGTATATCCTCAAACAAGTAACAAGTACCAATATCAACCAAACATGATTCAGGATAAACATAGAAAAATCCCTAAAATCCCTAAATCTGCCGTACGGATCAGGGAAAAGCCGCATAATACAGTGATTCGAGTACCAAAACACTTAAAGCAACTCCAATCGAACGTATCTCACAGGATTTCGTCGATTTCATTCAAAACAAACCAAAATCGTGTTGAACAAGTAAGAAATTTCATCTACAGAGGCACCGATCACTATACGAAACCAATCGACCAAAAAACACCAGGAAAAACAAAAAGTGGCAAAGCGAAAACGTAAGCAAAAATGATAGAATCTATTTCGAGAGACAACTACTAGCTCAAGTTTTAACAAAAGACAAAACGGAATAGAGCAAAGCAGTAACAGAGTAAATGATGATATCACCTTTCTGAAGAGAGTGTAGCAGCAGCAGCAGAAAGCTAGGAAACGAAGAGGATGATAGAACTTGAGGTGAAATTGAGAAAATAGAGTGGTTCTGGTTTTGATTTTCGGAGTTTAGGGATTTTGAGAGAGTAGTGGTATCTGGTGCTAGTACTGATTTTGCCTCATTTGCATGGCTATGGCAACTTTTTGCTCTTTTGTCTTCTCTAAGAAAGTTAACAGGCACGTGTCTGATGGTTACTAGCTGGTGATTTAATAGTGCTCCTTTCACCAAGTTAAACTAAAACGAGAGGGGTCAAATTTGTGCAATAGTAAATGTTAGTGTTTGAACTCATTATTAATTTACTCCTTCAATTTTCATAGAATATACTATATCTATAGATATGTGTGGTTTGCGAACAGAATCACCACCATTAACCATGGGTGGCGGTGGTAATTAACGGCAAAATGTGTTGGTCGTGGTGTACATGAGAGTCAATTTACATCTATTGACGATGTTTTCAATTTACACTTTTACTAGTCTACTATGTTTCAGTAAACAAAAACATATCTCATCAACCAAATTTTGAAAAAACAAACCCTATTATTATTTTTATTTTTTTAAAGTAGACTTTTGTGGATTTTCAATGGTATATTTCATGTAGCCCTAGTTCTCTGTGAGTAAAATCAAATTAACGCACAAACTTGACTCACGTATAAGAGTTTTTGGTTCTGCCTTGTTTCAGTAAAATGTTCATATATCTCATCAATCAAATTTCTAAAAAATGCTATTCTTTTTCTTCTACATAGAGACTTCCGTAGCTTTTCAGTGATATATTTCATGAAGCTTTATTCACTATGAGCCCGTTTGGTTTAGTAGGAAAAGGAAAAAAATTTGGTGAAATGCACACCTTTTCCTTGATTGGTTGCTAGGAAAACAAAAAAATAAAACTGGTCATTTGGTCTGACCGGCTTTTCTAAAATTCTAACCGGAAAACTGGCACATTTTCGGATACCGATATTGCCCCTTGAATCCAATTTCTTTTCCCCGTAATGCCCATAGAATGGCATGAAATTACTAACGAACATTCCCCCCAAAATATATCAAAAACGATTTCCCCCCAATTTCATTCCACAATTCGACGAACAAGCTAGGGTTCTTTCTCACTGCGCCGTTCATACCGTGTAAGTCCCATTTGCATCTCGTATTTCAGTTACCCGGCGAGTGTAATCATTTGTTGTGTCTGGGTTGTACTTACTCGTCTATCACTCTGTAGGTTGTGGGTGTTTGCGACTTTGCAACAGTCGGAGTTTGGAGCGTTTCGAGCAGCTGGTAAGTTTGTAATTTTCGTCCTTTCCTTGCTCTGGGTCTTCGCCACATTGCAATATTAGCAATTTGTCGGCTGTTCTTGTATATTAGTTCGTGGTAGATGTGCAATTGTGTGATTAAGTTTTTTGTCGGTTGTTTGTAATTCTGTCGGTGGTTTGCAATTCGCATGTATGACTGTGTTTAATTGAACGAATCGGGCATGCTTTGATAGGATTTAGGTCGTGCTAACTTGTATCTGTTTGATCTAGATGTTAGCACCCGAACTCTGATTCCGTAAGACTGATGTGTACTGTAGTAATGAAAAGTATATGGCTGATTTCTTGTTCTGTTGACAAACAATATGGACCGGTTGATGTTCCCGCGCTGCTAAAGTTGTGTGCCTTCATTTTGTATGTTAGTCATGTAGGTTTGTGTTAGGATTAAATAGTTTTTTATTTGAAGATTGTTTTCTGCATATACGAACGATGTGGCTGAGTTGATGGTAAAATGTTCTTATTTGGTGCTATCTCGGAGTAGTTGGCATGGATGCGAATAGTGAGTCAGTTAGGCGTGACTATGTAAGGATTGTTGTTGTTGTTATGATTTTGCTATGGTATTACATAACTCGGATTCGGCCTGGAAGGATGGTTGGGAGGGGTCCCATCAAGTATAGCTTGAATGCGAAAAGTTGGTTCAGTGGCGTTACATACAAAGGATATGCTATGAGAGCGATGTTAACTGTAAGAATGTGTTGAGAATTGATAGGCGCTGTTTCCGTGAGTTGGTCAGTCTACTTGGGATGGGTGCGGGTTTAAAAGGTAGTCAATATGTGACAATTGAAGAGAAGATTGCAAACTTTCTGATTATCATTGGCCATCACATGAAAAATAGGCTCAATATGTTTGCATTCATGCGGTCAGGGCACACAATTAGCACTTACTTTCATGAGGTTTTGAAGGCTGTATTGCAACTTCATGATAAGCTTCTTGCTAAACCTGATCCTATCACCTCAGAGTGTACTACAGAGCCTCTTAAGCACTTTAAGGTAATTTCATATTGTGTTCTGATTAGTATTGGGTAATCTTTGCTGGATGTAATTATCTTTCGAACGTTTTCTAATTTTCTGACATGTGATTGATATTGCATATGTAGGGTTGCATTGGCGCTCTGGATGGAACGTACATTGATGCAACTGCACAGAGCAAGCGTGCTGCTTACTACAGGAGCAGGAAGGGAAATGTATCAATAAATGTGTTGGGGGTATGCGATTTCAATATGAGATTCATCTATGTGCTCACTGGTTGGGAAGGATCAGCAGCTGATGGTAAGGTGCTCACTGATGCTGTGACTAGGGAGGAAGAAGCCTTGCAGATTGAGGAAGGTAAGTTAGTAATGCAAGCTGTGTTCCGTTTATTATTTTCCCTATTATTTGTATCTCTGTCAACGTCTTTATTCTCTTCCATTTTTCCCTTTACAATAACCTGTCACAGAGCACAATTGTTTATGATCACTTCACTGCTCATTTTGAACTCAAATGTTCATTTTGGTCTTTTTGATTATCGATGAATCCTTGACGGCGAGTTGTACTGACAAGTGAAATGTTTGTATTTTGTAGGTAATTATTACCTAGTCGATGCTGGGTATGGACATGCTCCTGGTTTTATGGCCCCTTACCGAAACACCAGGTACCACTTGCAGGAATGGTCTCGTGGTGATAGGGCACCTCAAAACCAGCAAGAGTATTTCAATCTCAAACATGCAGCAGCTCGTAATGTTATCGAGCGCACATTTGGGCTGCTGAAGAAACGTTGGGCCATTCTACGCTCCCCGTCTTTCTACTCGATCGACACACATAACCACATCATAATTGCATGTTGCCTCCTGCACAATTTTCTCCGGAACCACGCACCAGATGATCTTTTGGAGGAAGAAGATTCATCGTCTGATGAAGATGATGATGAACCCCCTCCCCAAAGGTCTAGAAACAACCCACCCCCTGCACGAGTCATTTCTGAGATAGACCGTGATAATCCAACTTGGAACCAGCTGCGTGATGTAATGGCAACAATTATGTATCAGCGATACCGGGACTATCTGATTGGTCGTGGAAGAGGATGATCTGTGTTGAGCCATCATGCATTCCTTAAAGACTTTGTGGCTGTGTACTTTCATAACTTTCAGTTGCTTTTATGGTGTGATTCTTACAATTGTATGATGCTGTATGAAGGCTTCTGTGCCTCTCTTTTGCTACTTCAAGTTTCTGTAATGAGGATATATGCCATATTGCACGTACTGTAACAACTTCTTACTTTGGTTTGAAGATTTACATTCGTCATACATTTCTGTGCATGCGTATTACTTGGTTCGATAGTTTAAGTCGTACTTCCCCGTTTGATTTGTCAATGCACCCCACTCTTAATAATATTCTTGCTTATGTAGGTCCTGATTAATATATGTGTTTGGGTGAGCTTTTGTTAAACGTGCTTTGCTATTTACTCTTGAAATGTTGACTGATTTTCAATTACGCTCTTGTAGAAATGGATCCTGCAGGGGAGAATGCTTCCAATGAGTGGAGAAAATCCAGCCAGCAACCAAGTCAGACTCTCAATGAAGCTGGAAGGGGCAGTATCGGCCAAGGAGATCGACAGACTTTAGGCGAGGACAGGAGGATGAATTCTGCTGGAGGTATAGGTAATGTGGGTAAGAGTTTCACTCCTCTTGGAGCCCATAACGTGGACGTTGGTGACGTTCCGAAAAAGCATGGCAGGAAGAGAGTCCCACGAACCAAACCTGTTGGAGCAAAAGCATCTGGGTTGAAGCCTAAGCAAACAGCTCCAGAGAAGGCTAAAATTCCTGCCTGTCCTGAGTCAGAGGCAACTGAGGTTGAGGCGGATGAGGAGGTTGTGAAGGAAGTGGAATCTATCAAGGGCAATGACTACTTCATCTGGACAGCCGTAGAAGAGTGGGAATTAATTGAAGCAATGCGCCTTGCTAAAGCTGCAGGTCACAAGTCTCAACAAGGATTTAAGAAGGAAGGTCCTATTATGATGCTAGAGTACATGCAGACCAAATTCCCAGGCATCAAGCTGACAGTTGACAATGTGAAACACCACATCAAAACATGGCGTCAACAGTTGCTAGCAATTCTAGAGATCAAAGGGAAGTCCGGTTCGGGTTGGTGCGATGTGGATAAGCAGTTCTCAACAGATAAGGCCACATGGAAAGATTTAACCAAGGTACTTTATTGTTTTCCATGGTTAGATAAGTAAGAATGGTAATTCTGCAGCCTAGTCTGTTTCATGTTCTAATGTACATATAAAAATGTTGTTTCCAATTTTTATTTAAGTCATGTGCCATATTTGCATTTCTTTTTTTTTGTAGAGATTTGGTAAAGCCATTGAGGGAAAAAATGGTAAGCCGCTGCCCTATTATGATGCTTGGGTTGAGAACTATGGGACAGACCGAGCATCGGGGAAGAAGGTTGTTGATGTTGTTACAGCGGCAAAGAGGGTTATGGCTGACGACAGGTATCGGTCGATTGTGTCTGATGATCTCACAGTTGATGAGAATGGGAATATCTGCACGGGCAGCAATGTACCCGATGCGTCCGAATCAAACACCAAAGGCAAACGCAAGCGTGGCTTTCTTGATGCAGAGTTTCTCGAGGCTGTTAAGGCTATGATTGGGCCAGCTCCGGTGGCAGTGGCTGATACCCGAGCAAAGATGCGGGCAAGTCTGAACGAGGAGCTACAGAAATTTCCAAAGCTAGAAAGGATGGACAGAATTGTAATTGGGGATGTCATATGCACAACCGAGGGCAAGCTGGATCACTTCTTATCGCTCAACCATGAAGACCGTGAGGCATATGTGAAAGTTGAGCTATACAAGATGAACAAGGATGCATGGGAGGATTAAGAAGCTCGCTACAACAATAGGCAGGTTCCTGCTCATACTGCAAGTATTTTGAGAACATTTGTTAGAAACATGTATTTTGGAAGTAGAAACCTGATATATCTACTGTCAACTAATGGTTGGAACCTGCTTTCACATTATTATTGCTTCAAACTGAATTTGATATGTATCTGAGGCAAAGTATTTTAACTTTTAAATTAAGAATCTGCCTATTGTTGAACCTGAGAATCAATGTTCTTGCTTATGAATGCATACATGCCTAATTTATAAATGAGTGCTTGCTAAAGCTGAAAGCATGGACTTGGTTAGTTAGGGGTTTTGCATCATAATTTGATTCCAATAGCCTTTCATCATGTCATTTGGTTTCTGGTCATCTTTGAATCCAATAGAGAATATTTTATTCCATTTTTGCAAGATTGTGTTAAAACTTGTTATCACCAAATAATAATATTGACTAAGGTAGTAGTGATAACAATCTGATATAAGATAGGTTTCTGGATACACATATGGCATAGCCTTTATTCAGGTACAAACTTTAGCTGAATTTATAAAATACAATTGATACAATCGATGGTCTTTCTTCACTGCAGCAGCAGGTTTATTGAAGGGAAATCAACCAAGGAGAAATAGAAAAAGCCATTGAGAGGTGGAGTGTATGAATAAGCAAAAGGCTATTGTAGCCTTAAATATGATCTCAACTACCTAGCAGCACTAAGTACAGTCCTTCAGCCATCTTTGCCTATATATACGAGCCATGCTCCTTTGCTTTACTCACTCAATCCTACCCTCATCACTTCACTCCCTCAATCTACATACCTAAGGAAAAAAAACCAGTCCCAGTTGCCTAGTCTGTTGAAGAGAGCTTCACTCCCTTTAAGGAAAGAAAATGGCTGGTGAATATGGTTGTGGTTCTCTTCCATTTCCCGAAGACACCTCCCTCCCCAGTAAGATAACAATTTGTTGTATGTATCCTTCCTTTTTTTGCTATAACAGTACTTGTTAATTGTAGTATAGTTGTGTGCCTTTTGACATATGTATCTTAGATTTTAGTCATGAGAAACATGCCATGCTATTAACATGATCTTGATTTGTTTCTTGCTTGCAGCCCCCTTCGATCACCTGCGAAGCTTGCGTGTCCATTACGGAGGCAGGCTGGACAATTGCATGGAGGATCATCAGGTAGACTACCTAGGTGGAAACATGAGTTACATCCATAACATTGATCCGGAGAGGTTTGGCTATGGAAACCTCTTCTGTTGCATGCTGAAACTTGTTCAAGGTGAAGAGCTTCCTTTCGCTGTCTTCTATGCCAGGGCATTGGAGGAGTGGCCTCAATGCCTCCGGACATTGAGGAACGACAGCGATGTCGAGGCGCTATTCCGTGATCTTCGCTTGAAGTCAGCCAGCTGTGGAGTGGTTTTCTTCCAGGAGAGCACAACTGAGTTTGAGCAAGAAGATGAGGATGAGCTGGTGTATTCTCTTCCACACCCACTGGAGGACTACAATGATGCATTTCTCGATATGGACCTTCACCATGAACTTGCTTGGGAGCTGCTTGAGTTTCAGGAGGAGCTCGGGATTGGTTTTGTTGAGCAGCTCGTGTATGAGCGTGAGCTCCTAGAAATCACTCAGGATCCACTCCCTAGGCCAGCAACCTAAAAGTCTCAGTGCTGTAGTTAGAACGTTGCCTCGAGTCTATCCTTAATCTTTTATTGCAATGCTATTAGGCTATCTTTTGCTAGTACTTATTTAAAATGAAGAACTATGATGTAGTCATCTTCTCAGTGTAAGGTCTGCTCATGTGATGTATTTTTTTCGAAGTTAAGAATGGTTAAGTATTTTTTTTTTCTGTCTTCAACATTTCATGATGTATGGTTTTTCATGTTTACTTGTACAAGTCCCAAGTTATCATATGATCTTACTAATGTAGGTCACACACAACAAATCATCATATATACCAGATTTGACTATTAGGAACCATGTTTTTTCTTTACCAAGTAATTTTCAGCACAATTATTTTTCTTCTGTGTACAACATTCCACCAACGAAGTTACACATCTGGTTGTATTGTAAAGTTGTTTGTTTCCTCCATAAAAAATGTGCATCTATGTTCACATGCAGAGGTCACAAATATCCATGTCTACTAACTAAATTACCATAGTCCTTAAATGCCTCCCCTCTGGAATTATCACAAACTTGGTTAATCTTCTGTCAATTTGATAAAAGTAGATAATTATTTTCATGTTAACTGTAAGAAGTCCCAACTGACACTATGTACTTATGAAAACTTTTCAAACAAAAAGAAATCAACACATAAACAAGATTTAAACCTGCAGGAACCATTTTTGTTTTTTTTTTTTTTTTTGCATTTCTCAGTAATTTCTCTTTCCGTTAGTAATTTTTTTTTTCCTATTATTTGGCCTGGTTTTTTCTTAATTTATGTTCACTCTCACCAATTATGATCACACATATACAAGTCACAAATTAGCATATTAACTCATGAAATTGCTGAAGAGAACCAAAATAACATATATTCACAATCTTTGCCTGCAGGAGGTAGAATCTTGCAATATTTCAGGTATTAAGACTCATTTTAGTTTCTCTAGAATTATCTTAACCCTTTTACCTCAGTGTCATTAGAACTTAAGTTTGGGATAAGGTGAGGAAGGCCTTGGATTACAGGAGTTGTAAAAGCTGTCAAAGTTGTAATGCAAAACGAGTTTCAGAAAAGCATTTAAATCTTCATTAACAACCACCCTACACTTCTTCACACAGCCTTAACAATCCACTCTTTATGTACCTTTGTGGATGTTGGCAATTGGATAGATCCAATTCAGCTAAACTACTTAGAACTCTTAAACTGGGACATGCAGACAACAACAAGCTTCAAAATGAAAACACATTTCCTAAGAAATTAAAATGTGGTGGTGGTTGAAAATGGTGGTACCCCTTGCTGATTACTCCTCACTCTTTATCTCTTTGCCTTCCTCGAACTTGCCCGATGCGTGAGCACGGATTGAAGGGCTGCTTCCACTGGAACTGTTGTTTGGAGTCCAACTTCCATGCCCCAAAGCAACTTCTTCTGTGCAACAGCTTTCTTGTCACTCCTGATGCGAGACTTCTCCCACTCTTCCTCATCAATCTCCTTCACTGAAAGTGGAGAGCTGTTTGCAGGAGATGCGAACCTGCTTGGTTTGAGCCTGGATGGAGACCCCACGCCTAAGTTCCAGTTGCCTGGGGAATCTGGGAGAGTACATTTTGCAAGAGAGCCTGCCTTCTTCACTGGAGAACTTGTCATAACCTCTCCGGTAACGGGATCCTTGTAACTCCCACTCCGGAACAGGAAAATGGTGTTTCCGCTGCTATCTTCCCCACCGGAGTTCGAGTACTCAGAGCCAGAGTGCTCAGAGACAGAGTCTTCAGCCCACTCAAAGCTTACACCTCTGAAGATGGAAGCTAGCTCACACCACATTGGATCGCCGGCAATATAGTAATCCAAAGCTTTCTTGTCCTCCTGCAAGATAAAGTTCAAGAAAAACAATGTTAAATTCCATCGAACTTCTGATAAAGTAAAAATGTTGAAATAGAAGTATCTTAAAATACTTAAAACTACCTCAACAACTTCTCTCCACAAGCTAGGAGAGCCTGAGAACTTGTTGGCCCTTGCATCCCAAACCAAATCAGTTTCATGAATCATCCACTGCATGGTTGTGTGCCTTTTGAACAGGCCTTGGATCACATCATATATCTCGTCAACCGTGTAGCATCTTTTGAACCGATCAGCTATCTTCACCTTGCAGACCCCCATGCCATAAGCGATGTTACTCGACCACTCAAAAACTTTTGGGTTTTGAGCCAGTTTCTCAAGACAGAAAACAGTGAACTCAACATGATCCTTTGGGAAGGCCAGAGTATACCACTCGTTATCTTGGTGTTTCGTTGCAGCAAGGCGATTGACATCGGTGGGAGACATTTTGGGAGCTGGTGTTTTTTTCTTGCTACAGAGCTATGAGTTGGAGAGGTTTTTCTTTGCTCAAGTTAAGGATGTGTTTGTGGTGGGATTAAAGGATGATGGAGTCAAGTGTCCTATTTATAGGCCAAGGTATTTGAACTGTACAGCTGTTGGAACTGAAGATTGAATGCATTTCAACCACCACTCTGCTCAGTACTAGGAATAATCCACCATAATCAGTTCTATCTCCCACTTGCACAATGAATGCATAACACAATACTTGGCACTGCTTGCTGGAGGACTACAAGATGTTCTACTAGGAACAATCACTGAACCATGCATAGTTCTGCAGTGATAAATTCACTGTTTGTATCTTAAAGAGTTGCACAATATTTGTCAACCTTGGAGAGCAGCTAGCATTTTGATCCCACAAAGAGGTTTATGCAAGAAAATGTTAACTTCAAGCTTTGGTTTTTCTGGCGAAGTTTGCTAGATGTATGGGTATTGGTTAATTTTACAGAATTTTGATCCCCGGAATTGTAAGTATTACGTTCAATCAGCCTAACTAATCATATAAAAATTATGTCCCCATGAATTTGTCAAGACAATGTAGATGCATGTAAGGGCTTATACAAACTCTCCCAAGTTAGTTCATGAGCAATAAACTATTTTGTAGAGAATACCAAAGTATTCTATTAACTGATCTTGTATAGCTGGAAGGAGTTCTTTCTTATCTTACCATGAACTTTAGGGTTTCCACAACCACATCACATTGATTGCATCAACTCAATGGGGGAGGGGCTCAATGCAGTTTAAGCAACTCTAAACAAATATTTGAAGGACAATGCCTTCATATCACAGGCATGACAGGTTGCCAGCCTTGTATAAAGGATTGAACCTGCCTGTGTTAATGCTTACTTTCCTCCCCCCTTAATTAGAAATGACTTGTTTGGATGGTTAAAAGAAAGCAGATGATAAGGTGACATAAAATGGGACATTTGAAGTTCTGCTTCTGCGTGTTTCCTATGAGGTCTCAAATGGGTTATAAAGGCTTGATAATGAAGGTCTACAAACAGTCTACTCTGCTGCAAACAAATCTTGGCACAAGATTTGTTCATAACATAACAGAGCAATGAATGACACATGCTTTCCACAAAACAGCTAACCTGCAAGTATTATTTCTTATTTGCCAGCTTTCAATTAAAGACATGACTTGCTTGGATGGTGTAATGAAACTGTGGGCAGAGGAGGGAAGTTATGGTTCTATTCCACCACTGCTCTAGTGCAAAAATGGTCTATTCTGCTGTCAACTTCTCCTGCAAGTGCATGGAGTACATACCAAAAAGATGAATTACTCAGGCTTTCCAGGCATGAGCTAACATTGCAGCATCATTTCTTATTATCCAGCTTTCAATGACAACACTTCTCTGGATGGTTAAATCAAACTATGGGCAGAGGAAACAATTTGGGGGTCAAATCGAGGTTATGATTTTACATCAGTTATCAGACATGGTGGCTTTAAAGCTTCCAATCTACCATTATGAATTAGTTGGACTCGATCTGAACTACAAGCTCCTGCAAATTTTCCTAAGAAAAAGCTTGGGGAGGGGCTCAATGCATCAAGTCTATAAATTTAAGTTTTCAGCAGGCAATGAATGTATGTCATCAATCTATCAAAGGTCAGGTTCCCAGGTCTAGTTACTTAGGTTACAGCTGCTTAATCTTGGCATTGCTTGTTTCATTGTTGAAGTGTTCATTAGTCACACAAGGCAAAATTTTGTATAGAATTCTAGTGGAGGCTGATGGTGTAATGTTATTATCCATTACACAATATCATACTACTTGCATTAGTCAAATTAACCATGGATCAATAACCTATATATCCAGAGAATTAAAGTGACCAAGTGTAGGTACTGATCAAGTATAACTCGTACATTAAACTGTTTAGCCTATAGTTGTAGTAATGTTAATACTTGGTCTGGTATAGGAAGTGCCAAACACTTAAATAATACTTATTCCATACTAAGATAAGATTCAAATTAGAGATGAAACCAATATCTGGGATTACAACTATTACAATAATCATACTCAAAATGGAGGTTCATACACAGGTTTCAACTAACAATGAGGTTTTGATATAGGCACCATACCAACTTCAAAATCATAAGCAAAAGGTTAACTATTAGCCGATAAAGTGATTGAAACTGATAACAACAACAGAAGCTGAGGATTAGGCCAACTTAACTTCACTAAAAACTTCAACCAGTCTTAGAAACGTAAGGCCAGATCCTATGAGCTTCAAGTCTTTTCTGATTGGCTGGCGAAACACGTTCGATAGTTTTCTGGAGAAGAGCAGCATGATCGTACAAGTTCTCCATTCCTTCGAACGGCCTTCTCCAGGAAAGAGGTCGAGGCAGGGCATATATTACGTGACCATTATAGCCAATCGTTTCCTCGCGCGACTGCAGATACACACGGCCCAAGTTTGTTCCATTCGCCCTACAGTTAGCAATCAGTTCACGAAACTGAGCAGCGGTGTGCAGAGGCCTAATACTGTCCGACCAACGCGTCCCATACTCTTCGTACCAGATTCGGGTTGGCTTCTCCTCACCTTGGTCCTGATCTTTCAGAACAAGTTGCAGTAGCCGAGCCAATTTGAACTGTTGGGGATCCACATTATGGATGTAAAGAGTTTTCCCCCCATTGTAACTCACAATCTTAATAACACATTGCAGAAAAACACCACCATGCCTAACAACAAGCTGCATGAGCTCCGGAGATTGAGCTGCACAAATGCATTGCAAGTCAATTTAGAATGATTATATATTTGGTTCCTATTACAAAAACCAAATCGACAAGAACTCAAAGATGTGATCAGTGATAGAGAGCTGGCAATTAAAGCATGTGCTACTGAACCACAATGCTTTTCTTGTTACATTAATTACGATTTCCAAATCTCAACCACCAAAAAGGTGCATATCCAATATGTACAGACAAGATCCTAGGCAGAACAATCAATTTGCAGCAAAGTACCAGATGCCTAACATTCATCAAAGACACCAAAACAAATAATACCAAACAAGACTTCATTTGCTCTATCCTTAACTAGGATCAGGGTCAATTTTCTTCTTGACATGCAGTATAACAAAATTGCCACAGAGTCTACAATCCAACTAGTTTTTAGGAAGATCTAACAACAAATCTTCAGGAAATTAAGTCTTCCAAATGAATATAAACAAATTACTCACAGGTAACATTTTCATCTGGATAACAATTTCAATCTATATCTTCTAAACAATTGTGGTCATATTGGCCTGATTAAATGGACGATAAGGGGCAACATTATACAAAAGTAACATAAAGCATAGAAGGCATTGTATTTCCATACCATTTTCCATAGGGGGTTGCTGCACAACGCGATTGAGATAGCTCTGGTTGTTGGAACCTTCACTGCTCGCCATGCCCACTGACTCCACACTTAAATCTGCACTTTCCTCACCACTTGATCCGCCACTAGAAGACATCGGCAGATTGGAAATCGGAGACAGGGTTTCACTCTCCAAACTGAAAGGTCAAAAAGTTGAAGGGGCAGAAGACTCTAGAGTAGAAAGCAGCAACGGAAGTTATGAGTTATGGTTCGGTTTGGTTTGTAGTCATAAATTGTAACAAGGCTAAACTCATTATTTTAACTAAAAAGATATATTTAATTACTTCTTCAACCTGAACCTAACATATAGATTTCCTGGCAGAATTATACATGCTACCATGTTTGCGTGAGCTTAATATATTTTTACTATATAGTTTGGACTTTTAAAAGGATAAAAATGTGTCCAGTATATTGCAATCTCTGTTTATGCTAACCAATGAATACAGGGGTATATTTTAATTGCAGTAGAATATTTGCCATGCAAACCAAATCTTATAGATGCTTTTTATTCTCTGTTGTTTTATGTGGACAGATACACATCTAATCTGTAATTACTTGCATTGGGTTGTTTATCATCATTACCTTGCTTTTTGTTCTTCCAATACACAGCCACATTAATACTAACTCAACCAATCCACACCCTCCCTTACTCGCTTTCCCACAGGCCTCATCTTCAGATAGGAATATGAAAAGACTTTCTCCAGATTCTTGTGCCAATTAACTCCATTAACTCATTTCACAACCACTTCTTCTGTCACAACAAGAAAGCAAAAGGTCCCAAGTAACTCTCTGCAGGTGAAATCAACTCCGGTGGAAAATGGCAGAAGCTTTCACTCTCGGTGGCCGATCAGCAGCGAAGGTGGTTCCTGAAGATGCTCGGGCCGGGCCGGGCTTTCAGAGGCCCGGTCGTGCCCGGGGACACTAGCACAAAGCCCAGGCCCGGCCCATGGCCCGGGTCAGGCCTGAACAATAGGCCCAAGCCCGGGCCCGTCATGGGCCGGGCCGGGCCTAAGGTTTTTTTAAAAAAAATTCTTTTTTTTTTTTTTCAAATATTTAGTTATCAAAATGTCTTTTTTTTTTCAAATTTTTATTTATGTAGTGTAGTATTAGTTAAGTGATGAATCTATTTAATATATATCTTTTTGCTTGATATCAAATATTTTGATATCACCTTATATCATTTGAAATTTATCATGAATTTCCTTATTTGACATATTCAAATTAGTTAATATTAAATTACTTAATAAATTATATAAATATACTAAAATATAATATATAAAATGATTGTATATCACTTGAAATCTTATATGTATAGAAAAGTATTACAAATGTGTAAAGTACAACATCATTAATAATATAAGTGTATAAATATTATAAATTCAATAGTTATATATATATATATATATATATATATATATATATATATATATATATATATATATATATATATATATATATATATATATATATATATATATATATATATATATATATATATATATATATATAAAACATAAATCTTATATATAATCACGGGCCGGGCCCACGGGCCAAGATGTTAGGCCCGGGCCCATGGGCCTAGCTATAAGCCCAAGCCCGGCCCATGGGCTTCTCTTGGCCGGGCCTGGGCCGGGTAGCCCAAATTGCCATCCCTAAGCACGGCGAGGCGTGGAAGAGGGCGACCCAAAAAAGGTTGCTTTCTCTTCTCAAAATAAACTACTGGTTTGATGAATTTTCTTCTTTTCCGTTTTGCCCCTGCTTCTTCATTTCATCTCTGTCTTTATGGTAATTTACAGTTCTAAGGTTTGATTTTATGTATGAAGAGGACAATCTCTTTTCTTATTACTTTGCTTATCGGCTTGTGAATGTGACTGATGTTTGTCTGAAGAGGCCAATCGCCGCTTCTCTGAAGAGTCCTAACACTTATTAATTTGCTTTTCCGCTTTTCAGTCCCTACTCCTTTTCCCCCAGCTATGCTTGTGTGATTAGGCCAATCTCTGCTTGTTTGAAATACATACACTTATGTGCTAATTGTAGATTGACATTTATCTGCTAAAATTCCTCTACAATCTCGAAAGTTTTATGCATTTCTCTATCGTAACACGTTAACTTGTTAGCTATTTTTTGTGGCATAATCTTACTTGGATCTTTCCTGTATCAACAACCTGTGTTATCCATCGACCACATGCAAAACTGTTTGCTATAGAGTTGTTGTTAATCTGCAAAACTAGATTGAATGCTCTTGATTATAAGTGATTTTCCATGTTAGGTATGTGGAGTTAAGATACTGTCAAGCTTTAAAAGTGTAATCCCATTGTACTATTTTTCTTTTTACAAATTTACACAAGCTGTTGAATTGAGTTAATGGTATTTGTGTCTATTTGCTGTCCAGCCAAAGCCTACTGAGTCTTGGCTAACCAAGGTGAATTACGGAGGGAGATGGCTACACTATGATGCTCACCCGATCATATACTGCGATGGCTCAACTGCTTGGATCCATGTAAAAGACAGGATGAAGTTCAGCTATGGAGAACTGCTGCGGGTAGTGATGGGTAGGCTCACGGGACCGATGCCAATGGGCTGCTTCTGGTTCAAGTCAAATGGTTGTCCCATACCCACCGGACTAATCCCGCTTGAGAACAAAGCTGACATGGGCCTAATGTACATGTCTGGACGTTTGGCTAGGGAACCCTACTCTGAAATCTATGTCCAGGAGTCTCAGTTGGGTTACTTAGTTAAACCGCCGTACGAGCTCATCTACGATCTCCCAGAAGGAATACAGAGGATGGACTCTACCCAAAGGCATGACTGGTTTGAGCTTTCAAGGATGATTGTGGAAAAGGAGAAGGAGGAGCTCGGCATCAACCCACTCGACAAGAACTGGCGTGTATCTTCTTACCATCCCGAGCAGAACAACATGATTCGCAATCTCCGAGGAACAAGCGGGGCTGGCGATGACCTTCCATTCATCTGGAACCGTAGCTGGTTGACATGCAATTATCGCTGAACTTTCAATTATCTTCTGAATAGTATGAACAAAACTATTTGCAGTAATCTTTACCTTGCTTTTTCTGTTTGAACTGGTTAACTTCCTTTTGTGTTCTTGTATGCTGGCTAATTTGTGATCTGGACATGCTAGTAGATCATGGTGTTAGGTGTCTGATTTTGGGTTTAAACAGTTGCTAAAAGTCGTATGTGCTTCTGACTATTTATTTTTGCAGCCAACTTATTTTCAATTTCCTTTGAACATTCGAGTGCTATTGAACCGAAAAAAAATGCATAATGAACGGTGTAGAAATACGTAAAACTGAGAGCTCTTTATTATGGACTGGGAATCATATACACCAGATATTGAACTATATAGTTATGTCTGTATGGATACATCTGTGATGTTCTTCTACATTTCATGCCTTGGCAGATATGGACTTTCACTATACATGAACATCCAAGTATGTCAGTAATAACACATATATTGTAGACATCAGTCTCCAGCAAGCCTCAAACTGGCAAAACCAAACTTGTAAGGGGTACAACTAGCTGCTACACACTAAAAGGCCCTAAGAACAGCTCCAACTGCATTTCAAAGCAATGGTTATCCCAGTTAGGGCTCTAACTTCTGAAAATACAACTTTCTAATTCAAATTTCCCCCCCAATGTTGTTGTTGCCATCAATACGTCCAACTACTTCACCAATATAAACATGAGGCAAGATTCCAACACTTCTACTACAAGCAAACACCAAAAAAACACCATAAACAGGCAGTCACCATGGAAGCTATGGAAGAATCTAACACCCCAAACAATCCACAACTCCATCCGCTACTCTGCCACTGCAACAAGCCCACCGTTCAAGACTGCAACTGGAATGACATCGAGGAACCTTGCCGACGATTTGTACGCTGTCCACAGTTCAAAGTAAGCCCCTTATCTTCACACTACCAAGTTCTTCTGATTTTGAATTACTCAACTATTGAAGGCTGTTTTGTTTTTTTACATCTTCACCAGATGCCAAATGGTTGCTCGTTCAAACATTTCATGGACGAGAGCTTGTCTACTTATTACAAGGAAATTCTTAACGAACTCATTTCACAACGGCGATTGAAGGCCAAAGAAGTTGCAACTCTCAAAGGGTGCAAGAAGAAGTATGAAGTGCGCCTGAGACAGAACAACATCCGGTGGACCGCAAGGCTGCATAGGGCTGGAAGGAGAAAAATTCCGAAAGAAGACGCCGGCGAGAGCAAAACAGAGCCTCTTGCCGCACAGACATTTCTCGATGAGTATTAATCTTCACATCTCAATCGCACAGAACGTCTACTATTGTATCTTTATTGCATTCAAACATCTATTCCAATGACTGAATTAATGGAGCAGCTTCAATCCCTCTACCGTGTTATTTGATTGTTGTTCAGACATGATATGAACCCTAATCCCCAAATTGTAAATGCCACAAAACGATAACGTTTCTTCTGTACACGGAGGGGTAAAATGGGAAAATTATCTTTTCTTTTGTGTGTATTAGCACAACCAAACATGGAAAAGGAAAATTGAATTGAACCAGATTTCCTAGTGACAAATAAGGAACCAAACAAGGAAAATGCTTCCTTTTCCTAGTTTTAGAGTTGAACCAGATTTCCTAGGAAAAGGCCCTTTCCTTTTCCTACTTACAACCAAACGGGCTCTATGAGTAAAGTCATATTTACGCCCAAAATGACTCATGTGCAAGAGTTTTTGGTTCTGCCATGTTTCTGTAGACGGTGCGCATATCTCATCAACTAAAATTTCATAAAATACTAATTGTTTTCTACCAAAAAGTATACTTCCATGGCTTTCCAATTGTACGTTTCATGGCGTTAGAAACATAAGCCAATCAATTATTATGGCGCTGGAAACTAACGCGAGTTAGAGATGTTGACGATTGGATACAGGGTCATTTGAAGTTAACATCGTTGGCTAGGACAACCACCACAATTAATGGCGCTAGTTTCCACTTCAAAGAATAAAGTTTGGCGTTGGGTTTCGACGCCAAGCCCCATAGCAACCTTGACGATATGAATTTAAAAATCAGCATTTAAAAAAAAAAAAAAATAGAAGAAGAAGAAGAAAAAAATCATGAAACAATTGAACTTAAATGATGTATTGAAATAGTAAAAGAATATAGTACCTCTTGAAATAATCTCCATACCATGGGGATCGATCTCCGTCACTTCCAATCTCACTTGCATTCAATTGTGGCTCTTCTTCACTTTCCTGTGTGCTTATATTTAACGAAGAATTTGGTTTTTTCTTCTTCTTTCATTCTTCTAAATTTATAGTAAAATTATATATTATTGTAGTTAGATGAAATATTAAGGACTTGCAAGGGAAGGGAAAATCAGTCAAATAGATTTAAGGGCAATCACAACAAATGCATTTAAGTTGTCCAACATTTAGTATTTTCTTTACATGCATTTACATAAATCTTTTTAATACTCCTTTCATTCACTCAGAAACTTTATGTTTTTCAATCTCGATCCAAAACTAAAAATATTTATTATAATCATTAACCCCACCATACAAGTATGCTTACAACTTTACCACCCTACTTACCATTCTTTATTCATTTTTTACTACAATTTCACATTCTTTATTTAAACAATACCCCGCCTCCCCTTTTTATTTAAGTGTTGTTTTAGCGTTCTTGCACTTTTTGTTTTTCGAAATGAGCAAAGATTTTATTACTCCAAAACAGTTAAGTACAAACGGTCGACCGAGGTCGACACAACTCAAATTACCATGCAACAACCACATGGAAACATATGTTCTAGCTATCAACTACTAGAGTTCTAAACTAAACACAAGCTCAGTATTCTAAACTTCAGGACTTTGTCCTTCGTAGCAAGACGCTTGTTAAGGCACAGCCATAACACAAAAGTTGCCCTCGGTCTTGCAATATTCTTTATAACCAAATCTTTCCAATACACTTTCTCCTTCCCCCCTCCCCCCCCCCCAAACAAAAAAAAAATCATTATAAACACTCCGCACAACATATTGCCCTTTAGTCGTGCAATCGTTCCAAGTAGTTAACGCATAGACCGTCTCACGAATCTTCATGATCTGCCTAAATGTCCATGAGCAGGCCGTAGTCGGAACAAAATCTCTTTTAAGGTAATAAATATGGACCCAGCGAATCCATAACTTATCACTCCTCTTTTGAATGTTCCACAGTATTTTTGCCATTAAAGCTTGATTCCATTCACGTAAGGCTATAATATTAAGGCCACCCAGCTTTGCGCATCACAAACCTTGTCCCATGCCACAAGTGATTTGCGTGAGTGATTATCCTTCCACTCCATAGGAAAACCCGGCAGATGCTTTCAATATGCTGTAGGATATGCTTAGGGAGAGGAAACACTTGTAAACAATAATTAGCCATAGAGAATAGGATACTTTTATTCAATTGGTGTCGACCTGCATAACTCAATAATCTTGAAGTCCAATGTCGGATTCTGCTTAGGATTTATCAATCAAAGGTTGGCATTGATTTATTGTAAGTTTGCTAGAAGAAAGTGGTATCCCCAGATATTTCACAGGCAGCCCCCCTCTAGCAAAACCTGTGCGCTGAAGGATGTTTTTCTGTTCTACCACATGTACGCCACCAAAGAACACCCGACATTTTCCCATATTAGCCCTAAGTCCCGTAGATTTTGAGAAAATATCAAATTGTTGCATAATTAAGAAGGTTCACAGACACCACATCACCCCTCATAAACAACATCAGATTATCAGCAAAACACAAGTCAGTGATTTTCAGCTTCTCACATTTTGGATGGAAGTTGAAGTCAGGTTTTTCGGCCAATTATTGTAATCAGCGGTGTAAATATCTGATGATCAGAACAAAAGAAATGGCGACATTGGGTCACCCTGTGGCAAACCCCTCTTTGCTTTCAGCATTTTAGATGGCACACCATTAATAGAGTACCGGTAAGACACTGTCGTGACGCACAACATTACCCACAAAACAAATTGAGTCGGGAAGCTTAACTCTTTTAATATCCCTTCTAGAGCACACCATTCAACCGTATCGTAGGCCTTCTGCATATCCATTTGAACCATACATCGTGGTGATATGCCTTTCCAGTTGTACCCCTTCACTAGCTCCTGTGCCATTAGAATATTATCTTGGATATTTCTGCCGGGTACAAACGCAGATTGGCAATCGCTGACCACTCCATTAATAACTTTCCCCAATCGATTGGTGATGATTTTTTACATTAACTTATACACCGTCGTGCAACACGAGATGGGTCGCTTCTCTTTCATAGTCTTTGCTCTAGCTGTCTTAGGTATCAAGGTAACCAAGGTGCAGTTCCAAGCAGGATAGAACTCACCTTGCTGGAAAATTTCTAGCACCGCATTGACAATATCCACCTTGGTCGTCTGCCATGTAGCTTTAAAAATTTAGAATTGAAGCCATCGATTCCAAGAGCCTTGACATCACCAATTCCATTTAGTACTTCTACTATTTCACATTTTGTCACATCCAGAATAAGACTCTCTCTATCATGTCTTGTGAGGTGTGGACCAGATCTCAATGCAAATAGATCAACAACTTCCAATCTTTGTGAAGTGGTACCAACCAATTGACCATAAAAGGCTAGCACCACTACAAGAAAACAGCAATTTAGCGACGGATGCGATCCGTCGCTATAAGGAGCAATCCGTCGCTATTTCCACTTAGCGACGGATAGTCCGTCGCTAAATAGGACGTCGCAGAGAGTGGCGTCGCTAATCCAAAAAGCGACGGATCGGGATAATCCGTCGCTAAATATAGCGACGGATTAGCTCATCCGTCACTAAATTAGCGTTGACCAATTTAGCGATGGATGAGCTTATCCGTCTCTAAATTTAGACGGATAAGCTCATCAGTCTCTAAATCTGTTTTTTTTTTTTTTTAAATTAATTTTCTATTTCTTTTAATTTCTTTAATTCACCTACAATATAATAAAATACTAAAATATAATATTTTTAAATACGGTGCTGCGAGAATCGAACTCGCGACCTCTCACATTTAGCGAGAACCATACCACTAGACCAAACACCCATTTTTCTAATTATTTAAGATAAATAATTAAGAAACAAACTAATAGGAAAACATACAATAAACTCGAATAACATAGCATCAATAAAGAAATACTACATAACACACATACATAAGGCTAAAACAACATAAACAAGAAAAGATGGATTGTGCTTCACTTACCCCATTGGAGAAATAGAAGCAAAGCCATTGGCAATCAAATTTTATCAATGATTAGATAAGTGGTGAGAACTATGTAGGTATATCTATTCAATGAGCTTTCTATCAAAAAATACAATGTAACCGAACTTGAGTTATAGTAGTATTAGTTGAACCACATATAGGTATCAATTGCAGCAACAAAAGGATAACAAAATACTAATGATTGCAAAAATTAATACGGAAGACAGATGATGTTACCAACTGATTCACAGAGCGGCGACGGGCACGCATGTAGCTGGAGAGGATAAGAGTACATTTAACTAAACTGCCCCACCAACAACTACATCAACCTGCAATATACCAATGACAAGTCATACCAAAGATAATCAGCAACTACATCAACAAAAAGCAAACCAATTCACATACCCACATCTATGTTGATATCTAGCTTAAGATCAAGACACGGTCGACAAGACCGGTTCAATAATGTAATGTTTGATACACATGGTTGACCAAATAGCATTATACAACAGTTCATATTCCAAATAAAAACTCAATCACATGAGAATAATATACAGCTCTATTGACCTCCATTATAAGTCCAGGGGTATATGTTTAATATTTAACATAGAATACCTCTCTGCAATTCTAAAGCTACTTTACCTTTAGAAACAATCATATGCTAAATGGGCTTTACTAATATGATGAACTAGATTATAGTAGCTTCAATGATAACTAAAAACAAAAACTTTGGCATTGAAAAGTAGTACTAGTAATTTAATGTAAGAAACTTGCAAAGCCTGCCAGTTACACCATATTTAAAGGAGACACAATATATCACATAATATACTTTGCTACAGAATGCTTCTTTGATTCTTTACGAAAAAATATAGTATTAATGCCATACAATATTACTGTGTAGTTTAAACTGGTAAAACTAAAATACTTGAATAAGGGAAGGGTACTACATTGTCAAAATAAAAAGGATTATAGATAGGTAGACAAAATTGTAATCTATTATCTATCTCATAGCAACACATATTAATTTCTAATCAAGCAACCAATAACCCCCAAATTATGCAACAATAAAAAACCCTAACTAACAAAATCAAGGCGAAATGAAATCAAAGCAACCGTAAGTAAATCATTTACTACGGGTCTCTGGTGGTAGTGACCGTGGCGGTCGACGACGGATTGAAGTGGTGGTGGTGGTGGCAGAGAGAGGGAACTGAAGAAGAAGATTCCGCTGGTGATGGCGGTACAGATGAACATAGATGATTTCGGTGGTGGTTCGAGACGGCGGTGATGGTCGAAGAGGGTTCCGGTCCGGTCGATAGTTCGGTGGTGGGTGGTGGTGCGCGGTGGTGGGGTGGAAGATAAAAGAAGAGAGATGGAGAAAAAAAGAAGGAAAAAGAATAAATGATCGATCAGATCTAGATCTGATCATATATTCTATTTTCGTTTTTTTTTTAATTTTTAAACATAGCGACGGATGGGTTCACCCGTCTCTAAATTAGCGACGGATAAATCCATCCGTCGCAAATTTAGGGACGGATAAATCCATCCGTCGCAAATTTAGGGAAGGATAAATTCATCCGTCGCTAAATACCAGTCAAATTTCTAACCGTCGCTATAATCACCGATCCGTCGCTATTTTGTGACGGATGTGATCCGTCTCTATTTGGCTGTTTTCTTGTAGTGCACCTCCGCTTCAAATTCATCGTGTGTGAAAATCTCATGGCCATCTGCATTATCAAAGTTTGATACCAGAAGATCAATTTTCAGCACGAACAAAGGCATGAAAGAATGAATTATTTCCGTCGCCTAACTTTAGCCAATCAATTTTTGAATTTTGATGCATTACCTTCTCCTCATTAGTGTGCCAATTTTCAAGTTCCGCTACCTCTTCCTTCATCTTCATTAGGAGCTGGAGATTGAATTTATCCGCATTCAGAAGTGTTTGCGTTTCCTCCAGGTTGGTGCGCGCCAGCTTTATTTTCTCTGAACTCCCTGTAAATCGTCTGCTCAATGTTCGACAAACTTACTGCATGTATTTTAGCTCTTGACAAACCTGTTTCTGTTTAGTCCCATGCCGCACAACGTTCCAGCCAACATTAACAGTGGTCTCGAATTCCGGCTGATCCACAAGAACATTCAGAAAATGAAAATTCGCCCCCTGTTTGGAACAGACTGCAACTGATTCACCTTTAATGGAGAGTGATCAGAGGTTCCTGGTTCAAGATCATCAATAACCACCTCTATATTATCCTGGAACCACTCCGCATTCGCAATGGCACGGTCTATTATTCGAGAGTAGACTGTCCGATTTGACCACGTGAAATGTGCGCCACGAGTGGCAACTTCAGCTACTCCAACATTGATCATCATAGAGAGGAGATAATATTCACTAACATGTACATCAGTGCCACCCTCCTGATCATCAACATTTAATACGTTATTAAAGTCACCAATGCATATCCATGGCCCTTGAATAGAAGTCGCTAACTGTTGCAAATCATTCCACAAAACCCTTCGCTTTTCCAACTGGTTGTGCGCATAAATAGACGTAACCAAACCTTTATCTCTACCGTCCGTATCCCAGAGGTGGCAATGTAGTAATTGATCCGAGCAACTCAGTTTCTGAACTCGACTACTATCCCATAGAACCCAAATTCTACCATTCTCATGAGCACCACAATTATCAAGAAACTGCCAATGAGTTCCCAATTTCCTTCGAATCCCCTGAGCCTTATTCTCCTTTACACTTGTTTCTAGAAGGCTAGCTATGCTTACATTCAAAGCCGTGAGACGGGAGCCAATCTCCTTGTGTCTAGCTACCTTATTAAGCCCTCGCACATTCCAGACTAACATGGTTGAAGGTATGGATCCTTGTTATGTCCAGTTCCATGACTTAACAAGGAGAATCCATTACCAGTTTCGATGTGTGCGTGATCATTATGTGCATTCATGGGATGATAACTCCTGCGTGTAGGGCTCTTGGATTTGTTTCACACTTCCGCCCATTCCCCATCTTTATCCTCACCTCCATGTCGCCGAATAGCAGGTCCCAGGTTCATATGATATGGCAGTGTAGTGGATGTAGAGGGCATGTTACGTTGAGGGGCTTGCACTGGTTGAGGTCTTGCCGGTACTACCTGTTGACTACAAGTGATATGCGCACTGGCAGTCCATGTAGCATTTTGTCCTGCTTGCTGATTACTAGTAACTTGCGCACAAGCCAGGCCATTCTGCTGTTCATTGTTGTTCTGCTGCGGCTGAGCATTAGCCGGCTTAGCAGCCCACTTCTTTTGCGGTTGTTGCTGTCTGATTTTCTGTTGAGACACCTGTTTCTTTTGCGAACAATCATGACCCGTCTTTTGGCACTTTTGGCAGAAAATCAATTTTCATTCATACTCAATAGCTTGGGTAATTTCATTACCCTGTTTGTCCCTGATGGTGATTTCCTCCTTAACCGGTTGAGTGATATCGACCTCTATCATCATCCGGGCATAGGAAACCCGTAGTTTCTTAGCCGTACATTCATCAATTACCAGTGGTGTACCTATAGAACTCGCAATCTTATTAAGGCTATTCTCACCCCATAGATAGTTGGGAAGTTGCGGGAAAGTCACCCACATTAGCATAGACTTCATGTGAGTTTCAGTCAATCGAAAATTACGCTCCCAAGGGCGAAGAAACATGGCACGTCCAAAAATCGTGTAAGGCCCCTTCATAAGAACAACATCCTTATCCTTTTTTGAGTTAAAACGAATGAGAAAATACCCTTCGTCATTGTAGTACAGTAATGGCAGCCCTACGAAATTCCAAACTGTCATCATGAAGGTTTTCACCGCATTCATAGATAAGTTCTCATCCATCACGTACATAATAAGTGCACTCTCCCAATACTTCAATTTAGCCTCTATTCCTCATCCTCAATCTCTACGATTACTTTACTGTTTTCAATTGTTGGAGCCACGTATTTTAGCGTTAGTCCACGTTGTTGCAAGTCCACCATGTGAGATTCGAGCAAGTCTTCAGCTTTATGCACAGCATCAGTGATTTGACTTTCCAAGCCTGGTATTTTTTTGATGGTTGCTGGTGGATATTTTTCAACATTTGTTTTCCAGAAAGCAACCTGCTCAAGGAAAAGTGAGAGATGTGTTTTGGTTTTTGGATTAAGAACAGATTGTAGTTCATTATCAGGATGTAGAATCTTCTCTAGAGTTTGAATGAGGGACTGGACATTGTAAGACATGGTTTAGAGTCTTAGCTTTCAATGGCACTCTTTGAAATGAAAAACTGAGATTGAAAAGCTCTCATTCTCCTTGAATTCTTCGTCTGTTTCTCCTAGTATTGTGCTTTGTTTATTAGCTGTGCAATTACAATACAAGTAACTTTTTGTTGGGTAGTGCAGTGCCCCAGCAACAATATTTTGTACATGTCCACACTGTGAAGAGATGAAAATAATGTTTTCATTACTTGTTCAGCTGATGATAGCCATATATGTACAACCATTGTTCCTATGCACATTAATTAGTCAAGACAAATCAACTACGCATGCTACCTAATAATAAATGCAAATCTATCTCCTATTCATATACATGCTTCACTATTCCTAAGTCACGCCAAATCTCAAGAAGAGATACTAGTTGTTATCTTTGATACGCCCCCGCAAGATGGAGGATCCATCGGAGACGCCAATCTTGGACCGGAAGAATAGAAACTGTGCACGGCACAGAGCTTTGGTGGAGATATGACTAACACAGAGTTTATTAGCAGCAACTAAGTCCCGAACAAAAAAATAATCCAAGCATAAATGTTTCATCCTTGAGTGAAAAACTGGATTTTTGCACACATATGTAGCGCTTAAATTATCACAGTAAAGGTTTGGTATTGAGGAAGCAGAATCGTTGAAGAAAGAAGAAATCAATGTATTCAGGTCACAAACCGGGCAACTGTCGAAGAAAAGCGTAAAGAATCAAACTGCATATAACCGAACAGTCGTAATCGATAAAGAACGGCAAATTTACCATAAGCGAATCGGTGTCTAAAAAAAAAACTGGTCGGATAAGTTTAACCGAATCGGAACAGAGAGTAACTTGGGCTGCAAGTTCTTCTTGATAATAAGAATGAATCCTAAACCTAATCAGCTTCCTTTTACCTTAATTAATTAATTAGGTTTATGTTGATTCTTCTAATTTTAACTTTGTCGACTCAAACTAGAATTCCTTTTCTTACTACTATTACTATCATCCCCCTCCTATAAAAACACAAGAAGCAAAGAAAACAGAGACTCGCTTCTCTTGCTGTAACTATTCAGTTTAGTTCCCTCCCTCTTCAATCTTCTTTCTTAATTTCCGTACAGGATCCATCAGGAGAATCAATATGGCTGCAATTGACGCAAAGCGCAGTAGAATCTGGGCTGAAGAATTTGGAGACGGAGAATGTTGGTATAGAGGTTCCATGATCGGCAGAGGCAACTTCTCCCATGTCTTCATGGCTATTCGTAAATCGACCAAATACAGCAAAGACTATCCCTCTCTCATGGCTGTCAAATCCTCCCACTTGCCTCTTTATCTTAAGAACGAAGAGACTGCTCTCGGTAAAATCGGCAACGCTTGTCCTTTTGTTATTACCAAGTTCTTCGGCAGGGAGATTACATGCGGAGAAGGAACCATGTATTATAATCTTCTCTTCGAATACGCTTCCGGAGGAACATTGGCAGATAAGATCAACAAATCACGTACTGGTTTGCCTGAGAGTGAGGTTATGTCCTATACATATTGTATTCTCAGAGGCTTGCTTTATATTCACAGTAAAGGCTATGTTCATTGTGATTTGAAACCCGAAAATATCCTTTTTGTGGCTAGAGAAGATGGAAAGAACGGCTTCACTCCTAAGATTGCTGATTTTGGATTGGCAGAGGCGTCGAAATCTGAGTTTGACACCAACAAGAGGCGGAAGTTGGACGACTCTAATTATCAGCCCTCGTTTAAAGGGACTATTAACTACTTGCCCCCTGAGGCGGTCAAGTACGGTGTGCGAGTTTCTAGCTCTGATATGTGGGCGCTTGGTTGTATGGTTCTTGAGATGTTGACTGGCAAACCCGCTTGGCAGACGGATAAACATTTGAATGATAAGGAAGTTCTTGATAAGATAAGGACGGAAGGCGAGTTGCCTAAAATACCTAGTGAGTTATCAGCAAATGCACAAGATTTTATTAAGCTTTGTTTGATCAGGGATCGAAAGGAGAGATGCGGTGCTCATGATTTGTTCGGGCATGAATTTGCTCTTGATGGTATGGACTATTACCATAAGAGTGTTGAGGTTGAGGTTCAATCGCCGGCATATGAAAGTATCCGTGAGGATGTTCTGTGTTATTCGGAAGATGATGCGGGAATGAATGATGAAAGTTTGAATGAAGTTGGTGATGACGAATCTGTAGATGGTTTTGAAGATGATGAGATTGAAGTGGTGTGCGAAGGTTCGACTGAGGATGATATGCAATCTGAGAGTGTGGAAGATGATGATAAGGACTAAGTGTAACAAGCAAATCTAATGAACAACAGTAGAGAGAATATTTATTGTGTAATTTATGGTTTTTGCAATTCATGGCCTCTTTACATACTCTCAACTATTTACCATGCTTTAATTATGTTATCCTTGATATAGTATCAGTTCATTATCCGAAACTCTCAAGCTCTTCATGTTAATTATTTCAGATTCTGCTTGACAGATAACTATAGAACGTAGATATTAAATTAGTATGTTGTTGCATACAGTTGCTTTTGTGATTCATATAACATGGTAGAATGGGTGATACTTGCTCCGTGGTTGGAGATTTATTTGTCAGTCGAAACTTATAATTATGTCTGTCCGTCATGGTAGCTGTTATGTGGTCTCCTTGTGAACTGATACTGTGACATTCTGTCATACAAAAGCCTATTGCATTTGCTGTAGGGTAATATGTGAGTAGCATTGTGTTTTTTATCTGCAGGAAATGAAAACAGAATTACACATTCTCTGTCTCACTGCATGATTTGATCAATTTCAAAGGCTTATATGACTAACACAGCCATAGTCGAAACTAAATATCTCTTCGAATATGAGCAGCACTACAGCAGTGTATAGTTCAGATTGCAGTTGTAAACAAAGCACACAAGTTTTAAACAGCCTTCTCCATGTTATCCAAGAAGTTAAGCTATATCCAAACACAAGTTGAAGTGTGGGACAATTATTTGATCATTTCATTCAAATAAAAGTACATGGTCAATATTACAGAATCAGTATACTTCTATATCTTTATTCTATCTATATATTTTTATTGGCCAAGTCTAACAAAGAATAGAAATCATACTTTCACAATGTTAGCTCATAGTGTACATTCAGAATTTCAGATATACTCCTCAAGAGACCATTGAATTTAGGCTCTACTGTTTATGATTTCCTCCTTCTGTGGCTTAGCACAAAATCATCCTCGTCACTGTCATTTATCATCCGTCTTTTTGCTTTTACTTCACCATTCTTGGAGGCTGGTGGTGGTTTCTTTGAACTCTCTGGTTTGCTCTGGGAAAGCCTACTTGATGTAGAGGGAGGTGGTGACTTTATAGGCGGTATTCCATTCCGGAGTTGCTTTTGCTTCCTTTGCTTTTTCTCGAAAGCCCTTTTTGACCTTTCAGGTGATAACAGACCGTGTTCCATCAACCTGCAATTTGACCTTATTAGCCACCTACGTACATGTTTGAACATCTCCATATATCACTATACTCCATGACAAATTCATCAAGACATTGGACTATATAATGTCCAAGAATAAGTAAGAGCTAGTATAAAAGATAGGGCAACAGAACAAGATAATGACATGAGCTACCTGCTAGGAATTCAGGTACCAACCAAACAGTTGAAAAGGCTGATCTAAAGTGAGCCAGTGTAGAAAGCAATCTACCAAGTATAAGCTAGAAATGGCAATAAATTAAAAATCGACTCCTGAATATAGACCGTCTATTAATTTTGCATGTTCTTGACAAATCTGCTCTTTAGCTCCTCAAAATTTCATTTCGCCCTTTCTGTTTAGCAATTATAGTTCACTACAAACACTAACAGCTAGCAAATATATACACGAATGTCACTCGCCTTGGAAAGCCTTTTCACTCTTCTGAGCCAACACCTCTATGTCAGTTTTCTCATTTATGCATACAGACAGTATACCACCATGAAAACATTCACTGACCAAACGAAACGTACTGATCCATTAACAAAAATGACATTCCTGATTGAAAGTAAATGCAACTACCAATAAGTCCAGCAGCATATCTGATGAAGAAAATAGATTCAAGTTCGAAAACCGTTACTACTAATTCCAAAAATCTCACCAAAATTCAGCCATTTCGCTAGATGGTATCTGCTCCAATAAGGATTCATAGAATATCCTCAATGGTTCCCTCTGTATAACAAACGCAGCAACACGCAAACGATTTATCAGATAACAAGCAAATCTTGTCAAAGTTACTTCAATCTAAAACAAATAACTACTAGAGTACATTATAGATAAATAAAGTCGAAATCCAATGATAACTATAAACCTCTTCAGGGACATCAAATTTCTGGCCTGCCAAGGAAAACACTTTCTTCTCTCTGGTTTTCGGTTTTACATCAGCCTTTGATGGTTTCTTCGTCTTCACTTAACCAATACATACATTTCAAAGAGACACTAAATCAATTAGAGCCATGACATGACAATAACAGTACAAATATCAAACAGCTATCCAATAAATAAATAAATAAATAAATATTCCTAACAAATGCAGAAATCGAGTTTAACAATAATACAGGGGTGAATTGGCTATTTATGAAAAGTACAGGGGTGATTCCCAAAAACTCATAATTCTTGCATCAAATCTGACTGAGTTGAGAAATACTACCATTTTGGAGAGGCTGGTAGATTTGTTCTTGATGGAGGTGGTTTCAACAAGTTTCTTCTTAGATGCTGCAAATGAATCGATCTTGGTATTGGATGAGGATGGCCGGTTGGGATTGGAAGTTTGCTTCAATCTCGCCAAATTGTTGTTACCGGATTTGGAATCTGTAGCCATGGCTTAATCTGAAATAGCTGCTGACGCTGATGTGTACGGGTCTGATCAAAGATCTATTATTGGCAATTGAAATGACCAAGAAACTCAAGTTCGTTGAAATGTGATGGGTGCCACTGCCATGGATTCTGACTTTATTGGGAATTAACGTTATATTCTAATATTCCTTTTATCAATTATCCATAAATCCGAACTAAATTGAAGTATTTTTTTTTTAAAGGAATTTTTTTTTTTAATCGGCAAAATATATCGAGCAACTTTGCAATATACAGGTGTGTTCAAGTGGAAAAAGAATGCACTTTCAGAGAAATACAACCAAAACCAAGTAAAATATGGATTCGGAATCGAATACGGATACACAAAAACGGTGAGATCCAAAATGTTAAATTACGGTGAGATCCAAACGTATAACTTTTCATATAAACTATTGATATATTTAATACGTAAGATTAAAATCTACAAGTCTAGTGAACAACTAAATACGGAAAAATATTCATATAAATAAATGTCCAATAAATACACAAACTTATAGATCTTCTACTTTTATTCCATCATTATCATCAAATTAACTATTACAGATCTAGTTAATTTTTTTTTTTTTGAAATGAAGTAATACGCATACCCCGAGCATCCATTACCGTAAGGAAACATTTTTTATGCGTATCCAACTGGATTTGTCGTCCATTTTGAAGGATCCGTTTTTCATAGAATAGAACACGAAGATCTAAACTTTGTGTACAAAATGAATTCACTTTGTTGAAATTTATAATACGAATTAATTTAGTTTAGCCAGTGCAATTATTTTCAGGTGAATTAAAAAAGGCACAACAAAAAGGTATAAGGGTGGCCGAGTGGTAAGGGTGATGGAGTAGTAAGGAGATGTCGGGGGTTTGAAACCCGACGGAGTCATAAGGGTGATTTAAGATATTTGAATTTATAAGGTGGTTAAAGAGAAACATGGGACTAGCTAGGAGTAGAAGTAAAGAAGGATAGATTGGTCGTTTAATAAAAAAAAAAAAGAATTTCTTTTCTTTTGCAATATAGCCCTTTTATTTATAATTTATTTCTTTTTAGTTCATTATCAGTACTTATAACTTGTATTATGAATTATAGGTTCTTGTTTGACTTATTTTCATATTAGTTTAGATGTGTTAAAGTTCAAATTATAAACAAATTTAATTTATATAATTTTTTATATGAATTAAATAGGACCTAAACCAGTTTCTAATTTTTACAAAAATAAAATGTGTAGTTATTTATTTTGCATGACATATAAGAATAATTTGAAGTTAAACTTACCTTTAATAAAATTAATAAATAAAGTGTTAAATTTATTTTAGGACAGACGATCTGAGGAAGTAATTTTCTTTTGCAAATATTCGTCCAAATGTGGAAAACAAAAAAGAAAAAAAACCTTGCCAACTTGACATAAATGGGTGAAAATATTGGCAAAGTCCAATCAATAGCCTGTCTAAAAATATCGCATGGGTGCTTTTGCAGATTTTTTCCTTCTGAGATTTATTTCTGGGGCCTATCCATGATCCAACCCGATCCGGGTCGAATTTCGTCTTTAAATTCGAGTCCAAAATAGTCCGAAAAATCCGTCTTTATTTGTTATGATATGGAACGGATCCAGGTCCGTTCAAATTTTTTGAAATTAGTCCAAAATAGAGGAACCGAGGAAGTAATTTTCTTTTGCAAATATTCATCCAAATGTGAAAAACAAAAAAGAAAAAAAAAAAAAACCTTGCCAACTTGACATAAATGGGTGAAAATATTGGCAAAGTCCAATCAATGGCCTGTCTAAAAACATCGCATGGGTGCTTTTGCAGAATTTTTCCTTCTGAGATTTATTTCCCCGATTAGGTCTGGGGCCTATCCATGATCAGACCTGATCCGGGTCGAATTCCGTCTTTAAATTCAACTGATCGAGTCCAAAATAGTCCAAAAATCCATCTTTATTTGTTAGGAGTCTTATGACCTGGAACGGATCCAGGTCCGTTCAAATTTTTTGAAATTAGTCCAAAATAGATTCGATCGGTACAGACCCTTGGTCCAGATCGGACCAATCCGCACCAATTGGCAGGGCTATCACCGACATTATCTCAGCAACTTTCTGAGAACATTGCTATTCTCAGAATAATGCTAAGTAGGGTTAAATGAGTAAAGTGGTTTCTCTAGCAAGGATCCTGTAGTTTTGGCGGTGACTTTGTGTCCAAAACAGTAGCGAAATTTTGCAGGTTTTTTATCCACAACCACGTGTCCAAATTCGTATGGCAGAGTAAATAATCTATATCGTTGGATCATATATGTGTGGAACTCTCAAGAAATGATGGATGGACGCCCTTGAGAACAAGTTTACGCTGAATAAGGGATTATTTCTCACTTTTTAACGCCTAAGTATGTCAACCATGTCGGACAGGTCAGCCTCCCGACCTGCTGTCCAGTTCAAGATCTTCTCACCCGGTTTCAAGAAAACACTGTTACGATGAGGCAGCTTACGAGCAAGTGCGTTCAGTATCTGATAAAAAGCATCCCCAGGTTGAGCAGGCTGTGAAAATAACAATGCTTGCTTTACAGAAGGATTTGCCAGCAAACTCTGTTTCCACAATATTTCATGAACTGGAATTGAGGTGAGAATTACATCCAGGTTATGGACATGATTCTCTGCAACAAAAACAGCAAGTTCTTTCCATGGAATAGCATTAGAAAACGGCAAGACAATGTCATCGGCTATTATAACAGGAATGCATCCGAATATAACTGCCTCAACCAATCTGGGGCTCCACGGTGCCCATCCGAGAGGGCATAAACAAAATATGGCTCTCTGCATGTCTTGGTAGTATGTAGAAGAGCTTTCCGGTGACATGTTGAATAGTGGGTTATCCTTGAAGTTCTCCCACACTGCTCTTCTCACACCTCTGAAATGCTTCAAAAAAAATTCGTTAACAGTGAATAATAACCTCTGCAAAAAAATTCACTTGTCTTTCAATTATCAACACTCGTCTGATGCTTACCACAGATCAATGCAACTTATAGAAAGTCTCTGAGAATGAATCTAGACAAATTTATTCTTTATGACACTAAAATTGACAAACATGTGTATTTACAGGGGAAAACCAAGTGACAGGATAGTAGTTCAAGTCTCATGAGCTCAAAATGGTGGTACAATGGTTCTTGTTGCATCTAACATATTCTTCTTCCTATAGCTTCGATTTAATGAGACCTACAACTAGAATTATTTACTTTGAAACCAATTAACTTCTCTAGAGAATGGGGACTTACCAACATAGTCATACCTTGAATAATTATAACCTGATGGGTCATTCACAGAATCACAAATCTGACCACGGAAGTAAAGAAAGATGTTCCGAACATTATTTCGAGGAATTTTATAGGCCTGTATTTTTTGTAGATCAGCAAGATATGGAGGAATTATGATTGAATCGTTCCTAAAGCAAATATGGTTTTGTTGTCCAAATGTTTGAACCAAGGTAGCACGCTGGAGCAATGGAATAATCCCTCTCCAAACAGCTAATGATTCCTGCATTCAGTATGAGCTGTACAGTTAACTTATTGATAAGATGTGTAATACATGGAAGCCTATTGCTGTCACTTCTGAGTTTATAATCTAAGTTGAGACAAGAACTTCACAAATGCATTTGGAAAAGAAAGAAAAATTGGACTTCTCGAGCTTATGCTTAATTGTGAAATACTGAAATAAAATAAAATAGGCGACTTAATCGCAACATTGATTTGATTTGAATTGGCAAATTATGCTGAAAGTCATGCATGAAATGTTGAATAGAAAATGTTGGGAGTAATGCATATCATATAATCAGCAGATACACAAACAGTCTGAAATCATTTTCGAATCAGGTTGTACCTTGCAAATCTCTGTCAGATAATTATCAACGGGTTCCTTATGTGTAAGGACATATATGAAAGTTTTAGAATTAGATTTAACCACACACTTACTCTAAATTCAAAGCAAGCACCAAAATCATGAGGCACAATGAAAAAGTGATCAGCCCCCTCGGTTCTATTCCAATAAGGCCAGCTGGAGGCAATTAGCTTTATAGCGCTCCTCATCACGCGTGGTGCGTTGAACATATAAGGCTTATCAACTTCATTCAGGTCACAAGTAGTATATACAGGTGCGTAAAACCAGTCTGCTTCTTCAGGATTTAGAGTACGAACCGGGCTTGATAACAGAAAGTCGTGCATCAAGACCTCTGCAGCAAACATATGGGTTCTGCATCTCGGGTGACATTCTGCTCTCTGTTTGTTGTATTTTCTGGGAATCTCATACACGAAAACTTTTAGCCTTAGAAACGGATCATCTACCAATACATCTCCAGCAATACCTAAATTCGAAAAAGTGCATGTCAATCCAATACATTACTGCCGCCAGATTTGACATTCTCACTCTCAACAAGAAAGATTTACCAACTAATCGACCATGTATAGATTACAAAATAGAATAGGTATTAGTTTCGCCCAATGTAGGTTCTTCTGTCACTAGTCACTACCATAAAAAAATAAAAAAAAAGAATTAAAATAACCATTCAAAAAAGCAAACATAAACAATTTAAATAAAAAAAAGAATGAGTACACATTAGTATAATATGGGGACTTAGTATGTGAGTTCAAATAAATTAATAAATTAATTAAGCAAAAGAAGTAAGAAAATGAGAGAAACGAGGTAAATTACCTGAACTTACAGTTACATTATGATAAGGGTGATCTGCGAGAAACGCGAGATTTTCAGTCCACAGACAAAACACGAGAAAGAAGGTAACGGAAACAGCAGCAAATGACCTCATCGATCTTCTTCTTCTTTTTCAGCCGAAATCATTGAATTTGAGATACTTACTTCGATTTTCTCACAACAAAAACGGAGAAACTTAGAGGGGACCAGCAATAGCATTTTAAAGCTACGGAAACCGGAGGAGATTGATGGTTGTGATGTCATTCGTACAAACTTTACCCTTTCCTTGCAAATTGGATTTTCGAATTTGGTGAAGCTCGTTGCAGAAATTAGGGCGGATTGGTTAAGTTTGCTTTCACAAAGGGGAAGACCTACTTTAGGTAACGCTTGTTGGAGCGGTAGGAGTATTTTTTACCTCTAGAAAAATTCTTCCGAACAAATCCAATTTGATATCTTCGGATGGAATTCGGATTACCATTTTGAAGGATTTTGGATTGCCATTTATAGGATAACTGCTACGAAGCAACTTAAACATTGTTCTTGTATCCATAATATAATTTTATTAATTATTTTTTAATATGATTTGGTAACAATAATATTAGCCGCTCTAATAGATCAAATTGGACCTAAAAAAGTCAGAAAATGAAATTTGAACCTTACCGTAGTAGATGGAGGGAGTAAAATAATAGAATCCACTCAAACATTTGTTACTAAAAATCTTGGTGAAAGAATAATTAATCCTTGTACTTGTACTGTATTGATTGATGAAGTAATGATCAAAATATTAAATAATATTTTATTATGGAGTTATTTTTAAATGAGCACTCTTGAAAAATGGTGAAATAGTTGAAAAAAGGTGTAAAAATAACAACACATGTACTTTGAAGGGTCAATTACATTTAGGTGATGTTTTTATAACTTATATACACGTTAGTGATCTCTTATATCTTGTTTGCAAAATAGTGATGTATTTATCAAAATGACTATACTAGACATGATGATAAATATAGTAATATAAATTTAAATTGCTCAATTAGATTCCTAAACCTGGGTCTTGTTCATCAACTAAATTTAGCATCTCATCAAAGTCTTTTATTTCCACCAATTTCTCATCTCATATTTTAGTTTCTACATGTATAATCATCTACATAATACCTAATACCTAATTTTATATAATACTTAATTTTATTTAATTTGTACCGGATTAATGGTACATGAGCTCAACATTATCAAACCCTTCTTTTGAAAATATTGATGTATGTTATTATACATTTAAATTGTAATGTTTTTTTTTTGAAACGGCAAATATTACAATCTACTCCTATACTAATGTTATACAACATTCGAAACCACCTTATATCTCCACACCTAAAACCGCCTTATGTCTCCGCCTCCACTGGGGATCGAACCCTGCACCTATTCTTCACCAACCTCAGCTCTCTTCCGCTGGACCACCTTGAATGTCACTGCTGCAAAGAGGAAGAAAGTATTATTATGGACTGGTTTGAAAAGGACCTTGGTTGGCTGGAACATGGAAGTAGACTGGATATGCCGATTTATGAACAGATCCTGCTGGCAGCAATAGATTGTAAATTGTGCCTTCACGGAACAGTATATGCCATATGGATCGAGCGGAATAGCATCATAATTCAACAGAAACCTATGAACATGAAGCTGGATGAAGAGATTATCAATGATGTGATAAATCGTTGTTGGGTCGATACAATTTTATGCAAAAAACATTGCGCTAGGTTGATGATTGTCCTAGATTGATTTTGATAATGTGTAGAACTATTTGGTATTCTTTGATGTAGTTTTTTGATTTGCCTGAATCGTTTGATCGGCTTGCTTTGTATGGTTGGAATAAAATAAAAGTATAATTTCAGTTCCAAAAAATTAACAAGTAAAAAAAGTTAAACGCATGACTTGTTGGTTATAGGACTGGACAACTGCCATTGAATAATTGCACCTTTTGGTGAAAGTTTGTTGAAACAGGAATGGATAACTTCTCGCGCAAGAAGTTAAATTCTCAAGCGTTGCATGTTTTCATTTACAACCCATTAAATAAGATACACACACCAGAGCGAAAAAACAAAATTAGATACAAAAGTCCAAAAATCCACTTCTTCTTCTCTTACTTTCTAAAAGCCGGCCTGTCTTCCAATATTACTATAATTCATTCGGGTTTTATATTTCAAGTACTTGTATATGATTTCATTGGAGTTTTATTTTGGAAGACTCTTCGCTCTAGTAAACTGTGAGCATCTAACGCAGGGCGAATAAAGCCTTAAGTAAAAGACAACTCTGCAGATGTTATTACTTTATTAGTTTTTCAATTTTATGCATTTCGATATATCCTTATTTGTTATCCCTAAATTTTTCACCATTAAATTCTACAAGTGAAACACAAATTCGAGTTTTTGATATGGAGCAGTTGAAATTCTATCGTATATCATACCTTATCAAACCATCATAATCATGTTCAGAAATTAAAACACAGGCATACATTATCAATCCATTCTTCCAGATCATGTTCGAGAAGCATAAGGGACTCCTCACTTAGTAGACACCATCATGCCAGACCAATGAACCCTGCAACATTGTTCTATCTTCACCAATTGTAGCACTGATAGTCACCTTAAAAGTTTGCGTTTCTCCAAGTAATTGAAACAAGAGAGCGACCGGTTCGACAAGGATGCGCCCAGTCCAGTACTTGATACCAAAAAATCTTTGTACATGGATGAGGCCGGAGAACCAACATTGGTCACGGTCCTGTGAAAAACACGTTTGATGGATGTTGATGGTGGAGCTGAGATCGCAAATGATGGATAGTTTAGTTCTGTAAACACTGTTGAGTTGGTAGCTGCAGTACTGCAAGGAGTGTTGTCTCCTGTAACAAGTTGCAAGTTCTTGTTGATGTATCCTTGTCCGCACAGAAAGTTTACGTAGTCCGCTTCTGCTATGTCATATACCAAACCAGGGGATTTAGCCTTCACAGGATTTATGTGGCCGGAACCATAACCAAACTCACCAACGAAGCTTGCTTTCAGACTCATAGTAGCAGCTGCAGAAAAGAGTGATAAAATCTACTTGCTGGAACTGGTGACATGATCTTTAAGGAAACTTTCAATCTTCAGACAGGGTATCTGGTTGGGCTTGAAGCTCCAGACCATGCCGCGAGAATGTCCACTCCAGGTGCTGTCAGATCAGGCTGTGAGAAAATGATAAAAATGGGAACGTCAGCGTTAAAGTACTAGGTTGAGTGGGCCACTAATGGAAGATGAAAATATAAATCAAGAACCTTGAGAATGTCCCTGGTAATGGGATTAGGCCCCCTTGAAGAAAATGAAACAACAAAAGGAGACAGTGTCTCATTAACTCCGATACTCTTGAAAATGGTAGCTGATAATTCACTGAATTAGAGATTTGAAAAGGATTTCAGTGTTGCGAATCTTAAACATCTTTAATGTCTAATGTAAAGCTATCAATCTTGCCAAACCTTGTGCTGTTTATGTAACGTAATATTTCACCACCATCACTCGAGTTCATGTAATAAGTTGCCATGGGAAAAGGGTAGGCATAATCTTTGGCTCCGTCATCCTGCATTATAGTTCCAATAGCACCGGCTTCCTCTTGATCTATTCCATCACTTAAGTAGTCACAGAGTATAATTGTGCCTTTAACCAACGCTGGGTCCAGCAGATCACAGTCACTGCATCAATGACTTGTTACTTGGTTTTCAAATCTGGTACAGTTGTTTGGCACGACATATATATGAACTAAAACTAGAAGTGCAATTATTCTTTACCTGCCGACGTAAACTAAACGGTAATTCTCTTCCTTGAGTGTAACTGTATTTAGAGCAACTCCCTGCACATTCAGAAGAAGTTAGGCTAGTCTAATACTAATAACAGGGAGGCCTAAACATAATGTATCAGATTTTGTCCAAGTAATTAATAAGTTCCCTAAAAATAGGCTTACCTCATAAGTATTCTTGTTTCCCAGCTTCACTATTGCCCGGAATTTCCTATCTATAACACTGGCAGCAACGGAGAGGGACCAAGTCGATAAGTTCAAGATTAATTGTGCGTCAGGGCCTGAGTTGCCAGCAGAATTTGATGTCAATATCCCATTTTTCATAGCATGGAAAGCACCAATGGCAACCGAGTCTTCAAAGTAATCCTTAGGAGAGGATCCTCCTAGAGAGACTGATATGATGTCAACCCCATCAGCTATTGCATCATCAAATGCAGCAAGAACATCAGCATCTGAACAGCCATCGGACCAGCAAACTTCATAGCTGGCAATGCGTGATGAAGGTGTTGCCCCGCGAGCCGTTCCCTGGGCTAGTCCCATCAAGCTGGGCTGGCGTCATAGACCAAGCCATGCACCAGCTGCTGTAGATGCTGTGTGGGTCCCGTGCCCAACAGAATCTCTAGGGGAGGAAATTCTGTTGAAGGTACAGACCCTTCAGTGTAATAGTACCTTCCCCCTATTATTTTGCTGCAATCATTCATTTCTTGTTACTGTGCGTTAAGAACTTGCATGCACATATATATCTCCATCCAATTGATATTTATGAGAATCAACGTAATTTTCCGCAACTTGTTGCAAGTGAAGTTAGATGAGGATTGGCAAGATCCCTTCCACCTGGTTGGTGGTGCACCAAAGCTTTCATTAAAACTTGCAGATTCAGGCCAGATTCCGGTGTCTAGCATACCCAACAATGACATCGCTCTCAGTTGGTGATCTGGGCGACTTGGTAGGGAATCCCATGAAGTCCCAAGATCTCGTTGTATGTAGTTTCTTTTCGTGCTAGGAAACATGGAGACTACTCCTTCCAAACCTAAAACAGAATCAGGCAGATTTGCCGAACTAGCTAGTTAAAGGTTCAAATAAAAGATGTCCTTCAATAAAGAAGATTCATAACGACAGCAAACTCAGTTTACCTGTTTCTCATCCGTTAGCTTCGCAATAAAGCCACTGAAACTTCTCTTGTAACTAGTAAGTCTAACGCCATGATTCAGATGCCCTCTTGCTGAATACATGGAGGAAAATAAACTTTTAGGTAAAACAAATGCATACAAGTTCATTTTAGCATAATAACTAGTGCATGTATATGAATTTTATTAGCAACCTTCAGAGCGAAGCTTGTAGAATGCTCATGTGTTGTGCTGCTGCAGAGATCGAGTTCGCCTTTGGGACGATCACCCATGTAAACAATGTACACCTATAACAAAACAAACTTCACTAATTAGCGTAAAAAGACAATCCATTTTCCTGGTTTTAAAACACACAGGATAAATTGCTTCTTGATAGATTGCCTTCTGATCAGTGCCATCAGTCTGTGAATAACAGTGGACAAAGAATAGGCAGGTAAGAGTGACAAAAATAGGCCACGTTCTGATCGCCATTGATCAAGATTGATGTACGTTTGAGAGATGCATATGAACTATGAAGCATGATGAATATATATAGAATATCAAAATTTCGACAGGGTATGAATGAAAGCTGGAATTGAACTGTGCTTAATATACTCTGATTCAAAAGACCAGTGGAGTAAACAATGTTTTGTTTTCAATATTACTTCACTGTAACATCACTGAATATCATTCAGAAAATGCTTTAATCAATTCAAGGTCAATATATCAAATAATTTCTGTCTAGCTGCTTTAAACACTGAAAGGTGTCTTCTCATAGCGATTTGGAATAATTGAACAGGTAAACCATATATCGAACTCTCAGATAATAATAGACGCATGTACAGAGCACTCTAAGCTTATATAACATCTCATAAAAGGTCAGTAGCAATTTAGCAGGTCACCTAGTGACCAGTTCATGATCTTCTCGCCCCGGTTTCAAGAAAACACCGTCACCATGAGGCAACTTACGAGCAAGTCCATTTAGTATCTGATGTAAAGCATCCCCCGGTCGAGCAGGCTGTGGATATAACATTGCTTGTTTCAATGAAGGATTGGCCAGCAAGCTTTGCCTCTTTATTATTTCATCACCAGGAATCGAGGTGAGAATTATATCCAGTTTAGTGACATCCTTCTCTGCAACAAAAACGGCAATTTCTTCCCATGGAATAGCGTCAGGAAATGGTAAGACGATGTCATCGGATATTACAACAGGAATGCATCCGAATACAACTGCCTCCACCAATCTAGGGCTCCATGGGGCCCATCCAAGAGGGCATAAACAAAAAATGGTTTTCTGCAAGTCTTCTAGGTAAGTAGAAGACCGTTCTAACGAGATGTTGAATAATGGGTTGTCCTGAAAGTTCTCCCACAGTGCTGCTCTGACACCTCTGCTAAATTTGAAACAGATTACATTATGAGTACAAGGAGCTTTCAAGCAAAAGTTGAATCAGAATTATTTGCTTTGAAAAACAGTAAACCTCTCTGGACATTAGGACTTAGACATAGGCATACCTTGCATAATAACCACCTTCAGGATCAGTCCAAGAATCATAAAATAGACCTCGGAAGTAAACAAAGATGGGCCTAAAGGTATTTGCAGGAATCAGATGGGACTGCAATTTCCGTGGATCGATAGCATATGGAGGAATTACAATTGAGCCATCCTTATAGCAAACATGGTTGCGTTGTCCAAAAGTTTGAACCAAGGTAACTCGCTGCAGCAGTGGATGGATCCCTCTTGAAATTGCTCCTCTTTCCTGAATTTAGTATGAAATGTACAATTACTCTGGTAATATATAACACAGTTGTTTATTTCTAAGCGGGCTAATGCTTCACAAATGCATTTGAAAAGACAGAAAGTCAAGACTTCGTATTGAGAGTTTAAAAACAATTTAGTTACTGTGAAAAAAATGAGAAGGTGACATAATATCGACTCTGATGTACTTTTGCAAATTAGGTTGAAAGGCAGCAAAAGTTGAATATATGTAAAACTGTAAAATAATAATAAGATGTTTTAACATCGTTTCCCCTATGATTGCATCAGGAGAGAAAACAATCAAGTTCGTTGAATTGGTTGAAAATACATGCTTACTTGATGGTCAAAGCACGCGCCATAATCATGAGGCACAATGAAGAAGTGATCAGCCCCCTCAGTTCTGTTCCAATATGGCCAAGTGGAGGAAATTAGCTTTATAAGACTGTTTATCACACCAGGCACGTAAGACATCACAGGCATCTCAACATGATCCAAGTCACAAGTAGTATACGCAGGTATGAAAAACCAGTCTGCTTCTTCAGGATTTAGAGTCCGAATAGGGCTTGATAGTAGAAAGCGGTGCATAAAGATCTCTGAAGCAAACATATGGGTGAGGCATTTGGGAGATTTCTCTACTAGCTTTACGTTGTATGAGCTGGGAATCTCATAAACAAAAACTTTTAACCTTCCGACTGGATCATCACCCAATACGTCACCAGCACTACCTACACCGACCGCAAAAGTGCAACTGAAATTCATAAGTACGACTAATCAAGAATTTACAAAGCTTTTCAGAATAACTTCCAATAAGCTAACATTTGTAGGAGTCAATCTGAACTAATAAAGAAACCAGGCAGTCCCTCTTCTCCTTGACTAAACCTTACCTATATATCCCCTTTCTGCAGTTACTCATTGAAATAAGAATCATTATGACCAAAACAAATTACAGAATAAGAATTTCTATAAGTTTCTCCCCACTGTGTTCTGTCACCCAGAACTTCTCTAATCTTCAGTCACTAAATGAGCTACATGTAATATACTTTCCAAGGATCAGCCATTAAGCTAAAGCATCCAACTAAACATTCAACTTACTTGGTTATTTTCTTGAAAGTATTTCATCGTAATCTCAAAAAAGTACTCATCAAGATCCCAGCATTGAATAACTTTCATATGTATTGTAGGCACCTAATCTCAACCTCGAAAAAGCAATACAACATAGTGTACTAGTACTTTGTTTCACAAAATATAATGTGTTTGCATTTACGCGTAACTAATTTACAGAATGATCATGGCACCCTACAACTATATATGAACTATTAAAGCAATTATTTGTTATAACTATACTTGCAGATTTAGCTTATAATCTACTACTATATGTTGATGCAAACAGGACTTATTCGACATCTTTGGTTCGAGCATTTAATACATCCACATTGTAGCATCATATGCTGCAAAACCAGGTCAACACATTTCTTAAATAAATAAAAAATAAATAAATAAAGGCAAGAGGTGAAGAGAAACAAGCAAATTTTACCTGCAATAACAGCAGTTCCAGTAGGGTGATTAACGAGAAACTCGACATTTTCAAACCACATGCAAAAGACGAGAAAGAAGATGAAGGTAATAGCATATGACCTCATTTCTTTCCTTGTTGCCTGTCAGCCAAAATCATGGGAGAAAGGGAGAAGGAGCTTAGAGGTGCTTAATAATAGCGGCATTTCAAAGTTTTGGAAACGATCGTTGTTTTGTTGCGATGTCATTTGTACGGATTACACAATTGGTGGGAAGAAAACGAGTTTCCTTGCAAATTCAATTTTATCTTCGAATTTGGTATCCAGTTAGGGCAAATTCAGCTTTGTCTTTTTACCTTTACTTGCTTCAACCAACAGGAACACCTGCTTCCGCTACCAGGATATCCGGTTTTATGTTCGGTCGGGTATCCCGATCCAAATATTACTTTTCCTTCTTTTGTATACTTCCTTTCTGTTTAGTTTCGTTGACCACTTTTATTCGATCATAAATTAGTTCTATATCATATGGAAAATAAAAATTATAAAAATATAAATACGAGTAGTATACTTTTTAAATGTAAGTTTTCTGAAATTTTGAATTTGTGATCCATGAGTAATTTCCATCCAAAAAAAAAAAAAAGTCAACAAAAATAAATTAGTTTTGATCCAGAGAAGATGTAATTTTTTATCTTTTGTTTTCTTCTTATGGGCCTATATGGTCTTTTTTTTTTTTTTTTTTTTTTGCCCCTCTATTTGAAAACACAGTTCAATTTAAATTTACTTCATTATTTTTTATATTACGAATAAATTAAATTAAATTCAATCCCCCTTACTCGTTCATCCTTGTTATTTGCTTCGTTTTCTGTATTTTTAAGTCATTTTAATGTTACCGGTTCGATTCAAGTAGTATAGACTTGTCAAGCAACATGAAGACAATGAGTAGAATTTTGTTGTTGTAAATGAAAGTTGCGTTGCAATCTTCACGAAATTCAGTGACATGTCAAGCTAGTTCAATTTTAGTGGAAAAATAATAATATAGCAACTCCATTGTTTAAAAATTCGGGCATTATAACTTGGTCAAAGAAATTATTTCATAAATTAGCAACTCACGCACAAGTTTGAAACTTTGGCCACGATTTTCTTTTTTTTTTTTTCTTTCCACAAATCATTGCCTTCCCTCGACATGGAATATAACGCCCCCTTTAATTAAAGTAGAACATACATGATACATCACCAAATCATATACATGTTCAGTTTCTTAATTATTTACATTTCTTTTTAAAATTTGTTGTTTGATTTAGTTCCTAAAACTCACCAATAAAACTTTAACATAAAGTTAATACGTAAATAGTGTGAACCATAAAGTAACAAAGCGAGTGGTTTACAGGATAATACATGCACCAAACATTATTCTCAATACAGAGTAGATGAAGTTAAAACTAAAAGTACCTGAGCATGTCATGGTTTAATTCAGTCCCTATTAAAGGAACTAGTAACTACTAATCAGTAATGTAGTGATGCAATTTCAATGTAACTTGAGAAGGCCGTTACTTGGATGCAGTTGCAGTTTGAATCATAGCAGTGTACTGCTTAATGAACTTATCTTTTGGGGGCATATTTTCCTTAACGAAACTGCAATTTATGTACTCATCCGCCCATCTACAAAGATTCGGAAACTTACTTTCATCCTGTATTTGGAGACCAACTAATTCCACAATGAAACCAAACCAATACGCAAGCAAATTCGCAGCAATATCGACAAGTCCAATGGTGTCACCCCCGAAGTATCTCTTTCCTTTGAGCTCACTGTCAAGTAATTTGAATAGTTCATTAACGTTGTCCATGGCCTTTTTCTGCTCTTCACCCGTAGTCCTAGCAGCCGTCCTCATTGCAGGCCAGCACTTGAAAACATGAAAAACAAAGTCATTCAGTACGGTACTGCTTATTAGAGGATGTGTGGACCCACATCCTATATATATAAGAGGGTGTCACGGTGGTTATGCCTCTAGCATCTAATAAACGGTAAACAGATATGTTAAAAAAGTGTCATATTGGACATAGTACCTATATGTTCCAATCAATTTTATGACAAACTTTATATTAGTCATACCACTAAACCAATCAACACACATCCTGCCGCCCTCTCAACAAACCGTTCCGAAATCATATGTATAAAAATGAAAGAAACAGAGTAGTACCTTGTGATCGAGGAAGTTGGACCAGAATCGAGCCATGGCCTTCTGGTGAGGATCCTTGGGCAAAAGGGATGGTCCATCCCATTTCTCATCAATATACTCAAGAATGATCAAAGACTCTGCAACAGGATAGTCATTGTGCAACAGCAATGGAACTTTCTTGTAAATGGGATTGTACTTCAATAGAAGTGAAGATTTATCACTTAAATCTTCTTCAATAAACTCATATTTCACTCCTTTCAGTTTCAACCCCATCTCAACTCTCCGGCTAAATGGACTAGCCCATGCCCCAAACAGTTTCACTTCTGTCATTAATGTATATATGTTGTTTATTGTTTCTCTCTTCTGGTCCAGTGATTGATTGGTATTAGGTTCCACCCTTCTAATTTAATACTACTAGCAGTAGAAATGTAAAATACAATATAGACAAGCTAACTTGTTCCGCAAGATCAACTTTCAAAATATAATAACAGAATGTACAGCATATGTTTAATTAATGGAAATGTATCAACATCATTACCATATTGCTTCTTCGTTTTTTTTTTTAGAGTGACCGGTTCAACATCCGGTTCTGTTTTCAAGCATAGCTATATGCGCCTAAATAAACATGTCAGAAAGGTCACTAGAGAGACCAACTGACCAGTTCAAGATCTTCTCACCCGGTTTCAAGAAAACACCGTCACCATGAGGCAACTTACGAGCAAGTCCATTAAGTATCTGATGTAAAGCATCCCCCGGTTGAGCAGGCTGCGGATATAACATTGCTTGTTTCAATGAAGGCTCAGCCAGCAAGCTTTGTTTCATTAATATTGCATCAGCAGGAACTGTGGTGAGAATTATATCCAGTATAGGGACATTCTTCTCTGCAACAAAAATGGCAATTTCTTCCCATGGAATAGCGTCAGAAAATGGTAAGGTGATCTGATTGATATCATCAGCTATTATAACAGGAATGCAGCCAAATACAACAGCCTCCACCAGTCTGGGGCTCCGTAGGGCCCCTCCGAGAGGGCATAAACAAAAAACGGTGTTCTGTATGTCTTCTAGGTATGTAGGAGAGCGTTCTAATGAGATGTTGAATAATGGGTTGTCCTTAAATTTCTCCCACAGTGCTGCTCTCACACCTCTGTTAAGTTTGAAACAGATTACGTTACGTGCAGAGATAATAGTAACAAATTATGTTATGAGTAAAAGTTGAATCAGAATTATTTACTTTGAATACAGCAAACCTCTCTGGACATTAGGACATAGATATAGGCATACCTTTCATAATAATCACCTGCAGGATCATTCCAGTAATCATAAAATAAACCTCGGAAGTAAACAAAGATGGACTTAAAGGTATTTGCAGGAACCAAATGGGACTGCAGTTTCTCTGGATCAGCAGCATATGGAGGAATTACAATTGAGCCATCCTTATAGCAAACATGGTTGCGTTGTCCAAAAGTTTGAACCAAGGTAGCTCGCTGCAGCACTGGAAGAATCCCTCTTGAAATTGCTGTCCTTTCCTGAATTAATTTAGAAGACTTCTTATTAACACATTCCAAAAGTTTATTGAGACTTAACTTAAACATTCTTTCCCCAAATTTGTTCCTAGACAGATAACAATAACTCAATCAGTTTCAGGGAATTAGTTGCAGATACGCTTACTAGGTAATCAAAGCAAGCGCCAAAATCATGAGGCACAACGAAGAAGTGATCAGCCCCCTCAGTTCTGTTCCAATATGGCCAGCTGGTGGCTATTAGCTTTACAGCGCTCCTCATCACGCGTGGTGCGTTGAACATAAATGGCTTACCAACTTCATTCAGGTCACAAGTAGTATATACTGGTGTGTAAAACCAGTCTGCTTCTTCAGGATTTAGAGTACGAACAGGGCTTGATATTAGATACCGGTGCATAAAGATCTCTGCAGCAAACATATGAGTGAGGCATCTTGGATCTCTCTCTACTCGCTTTTCGTTGTACAAGCTGGGGATCTCATAAACAAAAACTTTTAACCTGCCGACTGGATCATCATCCAATATATCACCGCTGACTGGATCTTCATCATCCAATAAATCAGCAGCAATACCTATACCATAAAAATGCAATTAAAATTCATAAGAACAACTAGATTTGATTCTCACTGTCAAAGATCACCGACTAGTCAAGAATTTACAAAGCTCTTCTCCTTTACTAACTTTACCATTCCCCTTTCTGCAGTTACTTGTTGAAAAATAACAATCGTTATGACGAAAATGATGAATGTATGCCAAGTGTTTTACATTAGCAGATAATGACTAGCATCCTGTCTATTTGTTCTTCTCCTACTTGTTTCAACTCCTTTTAACATCAGTACACTTATCTACTTTGATATTTAGTTTATCATCTACTGCTATAAGGGGAGGAACCAGAAATTAAAGTTAGGGGGGAGCAAAGTTACAGATACATCATTTTTTGAAAGTTCGCGGGGGAGTTGAAAAAACGTAAAAATTATCTTTAAAAATTAAAAATTCTAGCTAAAAAATTTTTTTGGGGGGCTCCGCCCCTGACTACTATAGTACTATATCTTCATGCAAACAAAACAACATACTTAAGCATGTGGCCTTTACGTAGTTTTCACTAGCTGATCAATTAACTTAATATATAAATCCACAATATGTAGCATGCATCTTATCCCACAAACAATCTATTAACATCCTACTATCCTAGAAACAGCTACACAAAATTTCGAGTACTTAGGATAACAAGTATAGGAAAGGTGAGTAACAAGGCGTACTCTGAGTAGTATGATTGAAGAGAAACTCGACATTTTCAAACCACAAGCAAAGCAAGAGAAAGAAGATGAAGGCAATAGCATATGACCTCATTGATCTTTCTTTCTTCTCAGCCAAAATCATGGGGGAAAGGAAGAAACTTGGAGGAGTTAAATAGCAGTATTTGAAAGCTATGGAAACTGGATAAGATTGATTGTTGCGATGTCATTTGTACAGATTACAGAAGTGGTGGTGAACTAGGAAGATAAGGGTTTTACTTGCAAATTCAATTTTCGAATTTGATATCCAATTAGGGCAAATCAGCTAGGAAAAAACTGATTCAGGTACCCTGATCCGATTTTTGGTCGGTATCTGAATCGAGTATCATTTTATTTTATCTTTGTTTTACGATTTTATTTTCATTTAAAAAAAAAATATATGCTCCCTCCGTGTCAGAGTGCACCATTTATTTTGGCTAGTGATATAGCCAGAGCTAAAATTACTAATGCCAGAGCAATTTGTGCAATTTTAGGAATGATTAACATTTTTAAAAGGTAAATTGATCTGGCAATAGTAACTTTAGCTTTGGCTATATCACTAACCTTTATTTTTTGGCACAAACAATAATGAGAAAATTTAAATATGAATTATATTGATAGTGGGATTGATATTACTTTATTGAAAATTTGTTGCCACATGATTTTGTTGATGGAATATAAAGTTATTATAACCTTTCCAAATATGGCAAAGACATGAAATGGTGCAACTCAAACGGTACATCCAAAATGGCAAAATATTGCAACTGTTTTCGAAGAGAGGGAGTAATTTATTTGGATTCTTCATTAGATTCGTTTATTATGTATGGATTCAAATTTAAATTAACTACATATATATTACCTTATTATATAAATTTAATTGCATATCTAAACCTACTAATTTAACTTTTTGCGAATTAAATTCTTAAAAGTACCTATTTGCCCCTCACGAAATATTTGATTTTGTTTCATTATCCAAACAACTTGAATTTTTTAATTATATACACATTTGTTATATATTTTTTAATTTTACCACATTGACACTAAATAATTACTCATAACACACATAACTTTTTAAAATTTCAAAATGATCTTAAATTTTATTGAAAAATAAAATTTAACAAACTTAATATTGCAAAATAAACTCAAAATTAAAAAAAAAAATCACAAGTAAATCAAATAGCTTGATGAAATTAAGTGCAGTAAGTATAGTGATATATGAGGGTGACGTAATCCGTCAACTAATCCACTTGTCCTTTCTTAGGACTGGAATTCACTATCAATGATTTTGATTTACGTTACAAAGTCCTATCTCTAGTTGAATCTTCTAACCACAAAGTTTCCCAAGCTTTGTGACAACTAGGGGTTTTCCTTAATCTCCCAGATTAAGTAATTCTGCCCTCAAAGGATCTTTCCTTTACTAACACAATCTTAGGAATCTTCCTATATATCCTTTGTTATACGCCGAGTGTGATTGAAAGGTAGGTGTTATGAGTTCTTTTCTACACTTGAAAACTTTTCAGTAACCTATAGAAAGGTAGAATGATCAGCTTTTCTACTCTCGTTCAAAGTAGCAAGTCTTGTTCAGAGTTAATATGATATTCCTAGCAACATGATGTACATGTTCAGGAGAATGAACATTGATTAAGGTCTTGACTTAAGATCAGTTGTTCAATTTCTTCACAAAGTGTTAGTCAAGTTTGACACCAAAAACTAAGTTCAGAGAGCAGTATTAGTCGCAACTGGATCAAGTTTTCTGAAGTTTAGATCACTTGAAGGATCGAATGTAAGTCTTGTGTGCACTACAAAAAATCTGGCATTTAGCCACGAATCTATCTGTGGTTAAAAGTGGTTAGCCACAGATAGATCCGTTGCTAATCAGCTCGTGACCATTTTTGGCGTAGCAACTTAATAGCCACAGATAAGTATCCGTAGCTAGATCTAGCGACGGATTGGGATTTGTAGCCACGGATAATACCTTGACCGGGTTGGGTCCGGGCTTCGAGCTTTACTACAGATAGATTTGTATCCGTTAGTGATTATATTATTTTAAAAAATTAAGAGTCTGTGCTGATATAACAGATAGATTTTATCCGTGGCCACAGATAAAATCTATCCGTGGCTGTTTTTAATTTTTTTTCTGTGTATATTATTTTTATTGTTATTAATATTAGACGGGTGATAATATTCGTTTGTATTTGTAAATGTAATTATACGAAAATCATACGAATTAAATAGAAAAACATACGAATATACAAATCAATTCAAATATACTATAAGTGTACATAAATAAAGAAACTAAAAAGTGTACGTAGCTACGAAATAAAGAAATTAGCTAGAGCGTACGAAGATAAACATAAATCCTAACAAGAAAATTAGCTAAGGGTCCGGGTCCTCCACAGCAACGGCCCACTGCTCGGGAATTGGTTCCGGATACGGGTTCCAATACGCATCCCACAAATCATAATGGTAGGGGTCAACGTAGTTAGCCCAAGCATGGGGCTTGTGATGGACGCGCAATTGTTTGGCGCGGTTGCATATAGGCCCCCTTTTAGATCCATCAATTACATCTAAGGGTCAACTTTATCTTTAATTACATATAGGTCCACGAATTTGACTTTTCGCGCACTAAAATGTGAAAAAGACATATTCACCCCTGGTCTAAAATCAGATTTTCATTTCATCCAAACAACTTCAATTTCTATTTATTCCACATTGCACCCTAATTGTTTTTCATTTTACAAAATTAAAACAATATAATTTAAAAGCAACCCACATAACTTAGCTAAATTTCAAAATGGCCTAAAAAATTATTGTATAACCAACCCAACAAAACATCAATTTAAAAATAAGTCCCAAATATTAAAAAAAAAAAAAAAAAAAAAACAATAATAAAACAAAATAAAGAAAATAACACTTATATTTTAATTTTCTTTTTTCTATTTTACTCTTTTTTTTTATAGCTCCGGTACCCAGATATTTTACTCTTTTTTTATAGACCCAGATTGGAGCTGGGTCTTCTCCAATCGGAGCAGACAATCTGCTCCGACTGGAGCTGTGTCTGCTCCAATTGGAGCAGATAAGCTTCGATCGGAGCAGATAATTTGTTAGGGTTGGGTTCGGACGGGAAATATGGAATTTCAGGTTCAGGATCTGATGATTTTTTAAAATCCCAATCTTCCACTAGATAGTGTTAGAAATTTGGAATTGGGACGGAATCGGGGGAATTTCAGGTTCTCATTATTTATTTTCTTTCTTTTTAAGATAAGAAAAAAGAGAAAGGAAATACCCTTCTATGTACGATACATGATTTCAACATTTTTCTAACATTTTCATCAATATAAAATTTTAAAATATTATTCAACATTACATAATCGTAACCCAATATCTATATATTCTACATATAAAGGAGAAAGTTTTCATATTTCCTCCTTCATCCAGATGGCATGCCCAACTTCGCTTTTATGTCCACATTTTGACTGGTCGAAAGTTTTTCATGTGTTAAGGTGTATATTTCACCATACTTTAGAATACTAATTGCGTTCGACAGGTCTCTTTCATAATATTTTAGAACACTAATTGCAACCGATGGTTATATTCCACAATACTTTAGAATACTAATTGTGTTTAGCTGGTCTCTTCCACAATAATTTAGACACTAACTGCGTTCGACGGGTCTATTCGAAATACTTTATAACATTAATTGCATTTGACAGGTATTACACAATACTTTAGACTACTAATTGCAGTTGACGAGACTATTTCACAAAGCTCGGATCGTGCTCGATTTGTCTAGCGCGCTCTAAGAATTCTTTATGCTATTATTATGCTCTTACTTTGCTCTGATTCTCTATTCTACTGTGATTCTTCACTATTCTGCTATGGATATGATCCTCTAATTCTAATCTTTACTGGGTTTGTTTAAGTTTGGTTACTCTGTTCCATTAGGGTCCATAACGTTTTAGGGGCTTCTTAGCGTACCTAATATCAAAATAGCCCTCCTTAGATTATCAATTACAAAATAGTTCACGGATTTGACTTTTGGAGAATTAGGGAGCATTAAGTTACTGTAGCAAATTCGGATTCTTTAACAAACAAAAAAGCCTTAGGATAAAAGAAAAAGTGTAAACAAAAAATAAAAAAACTAAAAGAAAATGAAAATAAAAATAAAGACAAAAAAATAACTACTAAACTGCTCTGATTGGAGCAGTCTGGGCGGAGCTTAGCTCTGCCATTACTGGTGGAGCTCAGCTTCGCCCATAATGGTGGAGCCGCTCCACCATTCTGTAACTTTTGTTTTATATAATATATTGAAGACACTAAGGCCATGTTTGATTTTACATTTTAGGGCTAATGACAATTTTGTAAATACTCAATAGTCAATCCAAAAGCTCAGAAAACTGGCTAATATGTAATTGTTGATCTAAGGAGGAATTTTCTATTATTGCATGCTCTAAGAGACCCCTAGAGTGGCATAATCTCATCCCATTATGATTATATTATGAGTTGATTATCCTCTTGTTATGTTGTGATTAACTACTGAGTTTGTCCTCTTATTCTGAGCCTGTTTGTTATTCCTTTCTTCTTGTGTTATATATCTTACTCTTGTGGTTTTTACTTTGTACTATGTATTCTTTTGATGTCTGAAACTTTGAATTCCGACTTATAGTAACCAGAGTCTCCAGACTCAAGTTATTTATTACAGTAATCATGTAGTGCTAATGTTGTTGATTGTAATATTATCTACAGAGATCGATTTTGAATTAAATTTCATTTTCTCAGATAACAGAGTCACAGAATGGACAGTGATGGAGAAATGCATGTACCAGATGAAGAGTTTTTATTTTTTAACAACTCCACTTAATAGATATGTCACTGTAGTTGGAAACAAAAAAGATGGTAAGTGGTTGTTCAATTTCGGCTGCAAAGATGAATCATTTACGGCTCATATAATCGCATCATGGCGCATTTAATAGGATTAAATCAAGGTGAGAAAGCACAAGGAATCATCTTATGCAGAAAAGTTACGTTGGTGATAAAAGAGACAAATTGAAAAATGAAGAAGAAAATGCAAGAGACAAGTATGGGGCTCAAATACGAAAAAGAAGCAAGCCCGATACTACTACTTCTGTAGCACAAAGTGGGAAAAACGTGTAGGTAATAGTAGTAGTGTTGCAGCTGGTTCAGGTGCAAGCAAAACTATGTTTAACATGGTGGCAAGGGAAGATACAGACACAAAAATTGCAAGGTTCTTTCATAGTTGTGGGATTTCATTTAACGTTGCAAGGTCTCCACTTTGGGTTGATGCAGTGAAAGCTATCAACGAAGCTCCGAAAGGTTAAATCCCTAGGATCAGAAAAACTGCGCACCACATTGCCTGATAAGGAAAAAACTAATGTGGAACTGAGATTGATGACTGTGAAGCAAGATTGGCCTATGGCGTTTCTGTTGTATCTGATGGGTGGTCGAATGCCCGAAATCAACTGTTGCTCAATGTTTTGGCAGTATGTGGAGGTAATCCTATTTTTCTTAAAGCAATAGATACATATGGGATAGAGCAAAATATATAGCTGATATTTTGCTGCAAACTATTGAAGATGTTGGAAAGTACAATGTTGTTCAGGTAGTAACTGATAATGTGGCCATTTGTAAAGCAGCTGGTGACATTATAGTTGGAAAGATGTCTCATATATATTGGTCTGGGTGTATGCCACACACATTGAGTCTCTTGATGAAAGACATTGCCAACTCACAACACCCGTCATTGACTTTTGTTGGGATGTGTTACAAAAAGGTAAAAGAGATTGTGAATTATGTGAGAAATCGCACCTTTTTGTTGCATCTTTTTAGACAATTTTCTGATTCAGAGGTGATTCAAGTGAAGAAAACAAGATTGGCAGTCGGTATGTGGTAATGAAGTGCATGCTCAATTTGAAGCGTGCTTTGCAAACTATGGTTGTGAGTGATGAGTGATTTGATTCAGCAAGCAACACAAAAGACTAGGGATGTTCATGTTGCTTTCAAATATGATATTCTTAATGATGCATTTTTGAAAGAATTGAAACTTGTGTTGTCTCATAGAATCAATTTGGAAAATGATTCGCTTTTGTGATTTAGACAAACCCGTAATTATTGAAGTTTATCAGAGAAATGGGAGATATGATTGGCTTAATTGAAGAGGTCCTTGATAGGCCTGAATATTTGGATATGAGGCAAGAAGTTGAGAATTTAGCAAGGAACATGTGGGATAAGGTGAATAAGCCTCTACATGAGCTTGCCTATGTGCTGAATCCGGTTTACTACTCAAATGCATGGTTATAGAGTAAGGGGCCTGGAAATACAGCGAGAGTGAAACCTCACACCGATCCTGAAGTGCATAATATTTATCTGGATGATGTTAAGAAAACTCATAAATGAACAAGATGCTTCAGCTGTTAGACAATAAATTAGTGAGTTCACTCGTAACCGGGGGGTGGGGGGGGGGGGGGTTCTAGACCTGAAGCATTTAATGATAGAGCACAAATGATTGACATGGTGGAATCTGTATGGGGCATCTACTCCTCAGCTTTGTTCTTTAGCTAAAAAGGTGCTATCTCAGAATGTTAATAGTTGATTGGCAGAAAGGGTATGGAGCTCATATACATTCATTCATGGAGTGAAAAGAAATAGGATGAATTGTGATAGGGCAGAATCATTGGTTATGTTCACTACAACAGCCGGATCTTTACAAGGTGTGATGAGGAGTACGAAAATAAGTAAAAAAACTGGGATTGCAACACATATGAGGACTACATTGAAAGCAACCTAGAGGCCATTGAAGATAGAGAGCTTGCAAATCTTTGAGGAGCTGGTTGTCAATCTAACTGGAGCAAATCAGACTAACTAACTTTTTGAAAGCATATTGTTAACTGAGTAACTGAGCTCATTTTTGTTAACTAAGTAAGGTGTTAATCTGATATTGTATATGATGCTCATGTTAATGATGCATGAAGCCATGCACTAATGTTTGTTGGATCACTGGACGACGTTTATTATATGTTTTGACTTTTGATGATGACTCATGTAATTTATTATATAGTAACTGACCTCATGTTTATTATAGGTTTGTTGGATCACTGATATTGATATTGTATATGTTTATTATATGTTTTGTAATTAAGTAGCTAATTTGATATTGTATATGATGCTATTATGCTCATTTTGATGAAGTTTATTATATGTATTTAGGAAAAATTACATATATAAATTAATAAACAACTATAAAATCAATAAACAACTATTATTACAAAACCATCCACTTTCAATTATCAATTACCAAATGCTCGCTACTTACTAATAGTTGGACCTAAAAAACTCGCTCAATTGAATTGAATAACTAATTTGAAATCAGAAAGCTAGTTTAAGTCATTTTAATGGCTGAAACTAGCTAAAAATGACTAAAATTAGTTGAAACTAACTGTTAATTTTATATTTTTTGCTAAAATTAACCGTTGTAACTAGTTTAATTTTATGTCATGGAGCTTTAGCTAGAATAGGAAGAGCTAAAATTTTAAAAGGGATTCGAGTCAAAGGAAAATGGATAGAGGATATTAAGGAGGTTAGAGAAGGAATTTTTGAAGAGATGAATATTCTTTTAGAGTAAGAGATCTTGGGGAAGCGTCCCTTTCGATTGAATCGAGAGTCATGTTGGAAGCACCCTTTAGTGAAGAGGAAATTAAGGAGGCGGTTTTGAGTTGTGGGAGTGATAAGAGCCCGGGTCCGGATGGTTTTGGAGGTGGCTTCTTTAAGGCTATGTGGGAGGTGATAAAGGAGGATTTATGTAGAGTTCTTTCCGGGAAGCTATGCAAAGGAATCAATAGCACATTCATTACTCTTATCCCAAAGAAGGCGAATCCAATGGGCTTAGGTGATTATAGGCCTATATTCTTGGTGGGGAGCGTCTATAAGATTGTGGCGAAGGTGCTAGCAAACCGGTTGAGCAAGGTGTTGGAGGAGGTAATTTCCGAAAATCAAACGGCCTTCATTGGAAATCGGAATATCCTTGATGGAGTACTAGTAGCCAATGAAGTGTTGGATGAGGCGAAAAAAAGGAAGAAGGAAATTTTTTTATTTAAGATTAACTTTGAGAAAGCTTATGATTCCGTAAGTTGGGAAGCCCTATTTTGGATGTTGGAGATGTTAGGATTCGGGGAAAGATGGATTTGATTGATAAAAGAGTGCGTATCTACGGTCTCTACTTCAATCTTAGTGAATGGAAGCCCAACGAAGGAATTCCACCTCCAAAGGGGTTTGAGGCAAGGAGACCCCCTCTCCCCGTTTCTCTACCTAGTGATGGCGGAATGTCTTAGTAGGATGATGAGGAAAGCTTATGATGAAGGGATGTTCAAACCGGTACTAGTTGGGAAAAACAAGGTTCCTTGTTCTCTATTACAATTCGCGAACAACTCACTAATTCTTGGGGAAGCAAGTGTGGAGAATGTGATAGCTATCAAAGGGATCTTAAGGAGCTTCGAATTGGTCTCGGGGCTAAAGATAAACTTCCTAAAGAGTCGGCTCATTGGTGTAGGAATTCAAGAGGAGGTTCTAAACTCTTGGGCATCTCTTCTTGGATGCAAGGTTGAGGTACTTGCTTGGAAGATTTGGCCGTGGAGCTATGTGGACTGGCCCGCTTTGCTATTCTTTCCTACCGTGTGAGATCTTTGGTGTTTGGGTTGCTTCTTTTCCTCTCGGTTTGGTGAGTTGTTTCTCCTTTGTTTATTATATCTCATGATTGGTGTGGCTTTAAATTTCTTGTCACTTGTTGGTTGTGTGTACTTATGAGGAGGGGGTTAGGGCTAACATACTCGTATTCATCCCGCATTAACAAGGATGAACCTTGGCGTTTGATGAAACCTTCGTATGTTCCTAGCTTAAAGTAGCTCTTTGTAAGTACACGTTCCGACATAGGGTGTAGGAGCGTGACCATATGAGAAACTTTAGACATTTCATTCGTTGAGGTGCTTCTACTATCGTTTGGTCATTGGGTTTGGATTTTGAACTGCTCTAGTCCGATTGGTAGCTTGGATTTTGGTTGCCCCTTCACTGCCGACTTATCTTAGTGATATAGCATTGTTTTGGCTTGTTGCTATCTTGTAATTAGTGTACCAGTTTCTTTATGTTTAGACTGGGGTAATATATATTGTTATCCCTTTAGCGGCTGTGAAGAGCCAACGAGAGCATCCTTTTATTTCCGTGATCGGTATGTCAACCAAAAGGGAAAATCATCTTTCGTGAAAAGCTAAGTCCTCTAGACTTGCAATCGAAAGGTATGCCTCCCTTTTTTAGACTTGACCATGAGTTGGTGGTACAACTTGCAATCCCTCCGGATCTTGGCCTCTTGCTAGTGAGTTGGATATCGCAAGTTGGATATACTAGACGAGGGGGGGCAAGAATGTGGCGGCTATAACGGTTTTAGGGATGGTTATCGTTGAGTTCTATAGGTTTCGGTTGTAATTCCACCGGTGACGGGTGTATTGTTTATTTACCTCGTTTTGTACTTGCGCACTCTTTTTATGTTTACGAAATTTTTAGCCGCTTCAAAGAAAAAAAAAATTTATGTTGGGCTGAAACTAACTATAAAATGATTAAATTAACTCTAAAAATGAATGAAACTATATAGCTGAAACTAACTGTTAATTTTATAAAAAGGTGGTTTCAATCTATGTTTTAAAAACCGGGTTTAGCCGGCCTCGAACCGTGGAAACCAGAGCTCGCCGGTCTAAAGCCGCTATTAATTAAACCGCTAAAAAATCAGAGGCCCTAAAACCGAAAAAACGGTCGAAAAATGGCAAAATCGGTGAACCGGAAAGCGGTTGGGCCGGAGGTTGAGCCGTTTTTTGGGTAAAATTGCAAAACAAAATCCAAAAAAAAAAAAAACCTTTTTCCATCAACATCTTGATTGAATATGGATGTTCACCAAATCATTTTACTTGATTGGTGATCATTTAATCTTGTTTAGTGTGATTTTGGATGGAAATATGAATAATAACATAGTATAAATATATTAATATTAGTATATTATATATTAATAATATTATAATGGTACACCGGCTCACATTACGGCTCAACAGGTCCGACCCCGGTTAAACCTTTTTGGGGGGGTGTACGGCTCAACCTCCAATTCTGTTTTTTAAAACATAGGTTTCAATGCTTGTAAACTAGTTCATGTTATAAAAATTAGCTTCAGTAGATTTTGTCTAATGGTTGAAACTAGTTGAAACTAATGTTAGTTTCAGCAACACAAATACTAGTTTCATTAGTTTCAACATCATAAGTGCTCGTTTCAGCAAAATAAATGCTAGTCAAACGATTATAATCATTATATTTGCATAATATAACTTTATAAATTACTTTTTCGTTACGATTTGGGATTAATTCGAGTTCAAACGAAACATTAAAAATTCAACGTTTTTTAAATGGAAACCTGTTATGGGATTATGCGATGGAGGAACTAATATAAATTAGATACGGCTGATTTATACGTATAGAGTTTTGTGATGCAATGCAAACAAAATCTGAGCATTTAATTACTTATGGAAATGGGATCATCCTAAAACTCAGTGGAAAAAAATGTAAAAACGGACAAAGCAGTGAATCAGGCAGCCAATTACTGATTTACCTATTACTTGATCGATGATAAAAATAAGAAAGAGAAAATACATGCCAGACTGCTACTGCCACGTGTTTCTTTAAGTGGCCGAACACTGACTTGGACATTGACGTGTCTTGAATTGATTCGATTCTCGGATTAATGTCCTCTGTTGACTGGGGTGTTGACTGCATGTAGATTTCTTCTCCCGTCCATATTCTCGTTGTATATGAGCGAGCTCTTTCGGATTTGGATATACGAGTACGACTACTCGACTATAATGTGTGAATGTTGATTGCTTTTACCATTGAATGGATATATCATCATACTAGTATGCATTCCTCCCAAAACCGTTGTTATATTTATATTATTTTTAATATGCAATAAGATTTATCATAAATTAAATGTACGGAGTACTTATATATACTTCAAATTAAAAAAAGTTGCTCTTTTTAGAGTTTTATATACTTCAAACCCTAGGTTTCTCCAACATCAACAACCTTCATGATGTTTGTCTCCAACGGTGTTAGCTAGACACCATTGCTTGCGAAAGCATGGGTTTTATGTTGACTATCAAACATGACTCTGATACCAAGTGCTGAGTTTCTCCATCGGAGTTGGTGTGTTATTCAGTAGTTCGTTGTAATTTGCACGAACTAACTGAACATCCTCCAATCATCGTTGGTTCAGAAAGGGTGGATTGATCGTTAATTACTCTTTACTAATGACAAAAGATCTTAGAGCGTTGAACATCGTCATGACATGAAACAATCCCGAAAAAATATCTTTATTCATCAACATAAAGGCTTATATGTTAGTTTACCGGCCAGACACAATCATGAAAAAATAGACTTTTAATTGATATAGAATTGTAAATATAAATTATAATCTAATCATCTTAATCTCTGCGGATAAGGTAGAAGGTTGTTATATTCTACCACAAAAACTATGCTCTATTTTGGTCACCCTAACTTGCATTATTCATTAAACATAAAACCTTAATGGCTTAACTCACAGTCCAGGCCTCTAAGGCAATGATACTGTAAATATTGATCAAATTGTAGGTGTCATATGTTAAGCGATTTAATTGATTCGAGCGAGTACAAAAAGATCTTGCTACAATTCTCATATATTGCTGCTACAGTGCTACTTTAAGCTTTGGTGGTAGTTATTATAGTGAATGCGACAGGACAAACATAAATAAAAGCACATATAGAATGAGATGAACACTATTACGTTATGAACAGTGTTTGAAAGGAAGTTCATACTGTGTGCATCATGATTACAAGCCACACCATTCAAGGAGTGAAACTATGCCCAAACAAGTCTATCAGTTAGGTTACAATTAAAATACACGATTACTGTCCTATTCTATGCATGGGGTTACATGTTTTAAATTATACTTCTAATTCTGTTGTATTACTTCTAATTAGTTAATTTGAGTCTTATTAATTAAATACAAACATGTGAACCTGAATTTTATGACACTTTTTTTCTAATAACGTGGGAACCGTGACAGTGACAGTCTCGACTCAAAAGGTATAAATTCTAAAAGGGTTAATTTGTTACTTTTTACTACCATCTTAGAGCACTTAATAACGGAATAGTACCCCTTAAATTTACAATAACATTTTAGTCAGGGGCGTATCCACATGGGGGCAAGGGGGTCAAGTGCCCCCTCGATTTTTTACCTCAAATTACTATTATACACTTCCTCAGAAAACAATGTCGAAATAATATTATATTTTTTATGTATGTTGTAAATTTCACATGAAAGTAAGTGGTCTAGTGGTTGTTTTTGGTATTCTACTTGTTAGGTCCAGGTCCAGGGTTTGATTCTTCAATGTGTCATCATTTTTACCTTCTATTCTTCCTTTCCTTGTCTTTTCACTAATTATTATTTTTCTTTTCCTTTTTTTGTTTTTTCCTCTCCTTATCTTTTACTACTTTACTTATTATTTATTATTTTGCTCAATTGTACTTTATTTTGTTCTTTTCTTTTCTTCCTTTCCTCATTATTATTTATTTTGCTCAAATTCTCCTATACCATCTTTCTTTTTATTTTTCTAAAATTTTCTTCTACTTATTTCATCCAAAAATTTCCTTCTCCCTATTTTATTATTTATTTTTCTCAAATTCTCATAATATCCTTATCCTTATGTCAACCAAAGATTTCCTTCTCCTTATTTCAATTTATGCAATTTAGCTTATAATTTTTCCTTTTCAATAAAAACTCAATCATTGTATTTGCATTGTTCAAATATTAATTCATAATACTATTACTTATTTAGACATGATCATTTGTTCTAAATAATAAACATATTTAACGCTAGAAAGTATCCATTCTGTATGATTTTAGCTAAATAAATATATGAGAAACCCATTAATATTCAGATAATCCTTTTTTACAAAATTTGCAATTACGTCTACAATTAATGAAGTTTCTTTATATTTCAAGATAACTTTTGTTTTATGAAATACTTTGACTAGGATAAAATGATAACAGATATTGTTATAAAATAAAATTAAACTACAATATTTTATCGGCACTCCTCTTATAAATTGTGCCCCTCAAAGAAATTTTCTGCGTTCACCACTGATTTTAGTCCCGAATTTGACTTTTTGGTGAATTAGGCACTGTTCATATTTTTCAAAATCTCTCCACCCAAACAAGCCTTAACTTAAAAATAAAAAAAAATAAGAAAGGGTCGATCGGAGCTATACTGCATAGATCAGAGTAGTATAGCTCCGAACGGAGCCGTAAAGGTCCGATCGGAGCCATATTTGGAGAGATGGCGGAGCGCTAAGCTTCGCCATGCATGTGCAGAGACTGGCGGAGCTCAGCTCCGCCATGTCTGTGCAACAGGCTGGGCGGAGCTCCGCCCAAATGTGGTGCTCATGGCCATATGCACCATGTGGCAAGGGGGGTCAAGTGCCCCTCTTGTTTTTTCGATGTGAAATACCAAAATTACCCCTGAATATTATTTATATTATAATTATACCCCTAATATCTAGTAAAATTAGTTTATACCACTGAAACTAGTAAAATAAACTACACTAGTATTACTGTAGAGTCCTAGACCACCTTAAAGCTTTTTCTGATTTTTATGGCATTCCGAGCCCTCTCTCGCACTTTTGGACGTTCGAGGCGCTAAATAGAGCTCTAGGTCTAGCTCCATTCTTGATGATTCTTGATGAACAGTTTACACCAGTCCACCTTAGGTCTCTCTCCCCTGATCTCATGGTACATAGCCTGCGTAGGAAATTTCTTTCCTTGTTCCAGTTGAGCCCAAACCGGACTACGTACCTTTAGTATGTGCTCTCATTTTCAGTATTCCCCTCAATATCCCCGAGCAATTTTGTGTGGATGCAAAATCCCTCACCATGAAAAGTGTTTGAAAGTTGACAATGAAATGTTTTAATTTATTGTCAACATGAGTTTAAAGTTAATATGATATTGTATATCATAGATGCGATTGACTGTATGCACTTCATACAGTTTAACGTCATTATTTATTTCACTAATCACAGTGGTGAGACATTAAATCTAATTATCCAACTCCCAACACTACTTCTTTTACCACTTTATTGTTGAACTTTTAGCCAAACATTGATTGATCTACCCATGACGATGCAATATTAACCAAGAGAAGTCTCACAAGTTGGAAATTGAGTTTTCTTGAACGTGAATAATCTACTAAAATAGTAGAATGCACTTGAACATTTGTTACTATAATTTATTTGTGAAAGAGTAATTAATGCTCAAAGTGTGGTGGTTAGTGTGTTAATTATGGAATACTAAAAGTTGAAAATAGTTAAAGTTAAGAAGGAAGAAGCACAATAGTAAATATAATACTTTGTTATGTGGTTATTTGAATGAACACTCTTAGTAGATGGTGGAATCAGGTGCGGCCTTTAGCCTGTTTGGTAAGACCATCCGAACAGGGCCATACATTTGTTGGGGCCTCCTAGGCCCATTCCACTAAGTCCAGTATAGGATTTTAATAGTAAAAAAAAAAAAAAGTTAATATCCGGATAAGGCCATAGACGCGAGAACTGACACTACAAAAAATCCGTCATTTACCGACGGATAAAATGATGGATTTTATCCGTCGGTATTTACCGACGGATCGGTGTCACTTAGCGACGGATGACGGATAACGAACAAAGTTGACCACTTTGTTCGTCATCCGTCGCTAAAAGGTTCCGATCCGTCGGTATTTTAGCGACGGATAACTTATCCGTCGCTAAATATTAAAACAAAATTAAAAAAAAATAGAATTAAACTTACCGACGGATAAGCTTATCAGTTGGTAAACTTCGATTATACCAGACCGCTGAGTTGCAGAACGCCATTGTTTCTTCTTCTCCTTTCTTCTTCTTCTCATTTTTCTCTCTTCTCATCTCCATTTCTCCTTCAAAACTTCACCATTTTCATCCATTTTGGTAGCAAATTGAAGCTTATTGCACAAGGAACAAGGAACAACCTTCAATTCGAATTTTTTTTGGTCAATTTGTGCAAAATCAAAGGTATGAACTCTAACCCTTATTTGATTTTTAATTTGGGAATTATTCAATTGTTGGTTAAATTGTCAAATGTATGTTACATAGTAGTTGATACAAGTATATTTTGCTTAAATGTGTAGTTGATTGTTGTTAAAATTGAGTAATGAATCGATTTTGGAATTTTATTAATTTGGGGATTTCTTAAATTATGGAAATGTATGTTAGTATTAAGTAGATATTAGTTGTTATAGTTGAATGTTAGTTTTGGATTATGTTAATTTGGGTTTGTTAATTAAAATCGAGACTTAGATCAATTTAGGGCTTTTTTTAGTTTTGTATTTGATCGAATTTAATGTTCCATAACTAGGTTATGTACTTATATAAGGTTAATTTTGTAGTTGAATACGATAAAATAGAGTAATTTATGAAAATCGAGACTTGTAGCTCAATTTGGGGGTTTTGAAATAAAGTGAAAATGGGTTCGAGATGATGATATGATGATGATGTTAGGTTAGAGATGATGTTCATATGGTTGTTGTTGACAATGCTAGGCTAGAGATGATGTTGTTGATGGTTGGTTGATTGGTGATAAGGTTGATGATGTTAGGCTAGAGATGATGTTATTATATGGTTGATTGGTGATATGGTTGATAATGTTAGGCTAGAGATATGTTCATATGGTTGTTGTTGATGATGCTAGTCTAGAGATGATGTTGTTGATGGTTGGTAAATTGGTGATATGGTTGATGATGTTAGGCTAGAGATGTTTTTGTTATATGGTTGATTGGTGATATGGTTGGTTGATGATTATAATGGTTGGTTGATGATTATACAGGAGAAAGATGGGCAGTTTGCCCTGCATGAGGATCATTTTGTAGAGTTAGAGTTGGAGGAACCTTTAATTGGTAATAAATTATGTTGCTATGTCATTTATATGTATATTCACTTGTATGTGCATTTACGTTAATTGATAATGCTTTATATTGTACGTGCATATTTCATATCATCATACTAACCTTGATATTGTTTTATTTGCAGATGCCGAAACCTAGGTGCAACTACATTCCACCCGAGTTACGAGTTCCTGGAGCCCCAGGGTACGAGCAGGGTGTAGTTCCACCCATCATTGGATTATCGGAGGGGAGTAGCTCCTCATCGTCAACTAGGAAGAAGAAGGCTAAGTTTGACCCATTTGCGAACCTACCTGCTGATGGTTGCCCATACGAAACGCCGACCCTGGGTGTCATGTATAAGGGGAAGCCTGTTCTGTTCCCTAACGAGAAAGCTGCGTAAGTACACTTTCTGCTGTTTAGTTTATTGTTTAACTTGTGACATATTACGTATACTTTATTATGCTTATTCATTCTTATTTGTATTTAACAATCATAATAGGTTTTACCCTCCATCTGCCCATTCAAAGATCGGTGACATCATCAACCAGAAGTTCATCGCTCCAACACCATCTGAGGACCGTGGTGGGGAGAAGTGGTCAAGGCTGCCTGACCATGTCATTGACTTCTACTTTGATGAGCTGCGGGTATTGTAACAATCTTAAATGTTTAGTAAACGATGTTTTATTTTTATTCTAAATTTACGTGAGTGGTATGTTAGCCACTATATTTGAGTGATATGTTAGTCACCATGTGTTAGTTGTTTTTTTAGGGCAATGTGAGTGGTATGTTAGCCACTATATTTGGGTGATATGTTAGTCACCATTGTGCTTACGTTGATCTTGTTCTTGCTGTATTGATTGTTGTGTCGTTCTAAATTGGTTGTTTTGGTGGTTAGAAACACTACTACTTGCCAAACGTGCTATTGAAGGAGCTTTGGTTTGTTTTCAACACTGTTGGTGCTCGTTGTTACCGAGACAAGGTCCACGACCTTAAGGAGTCTCGAGAGAAGCCTAGATTCATCCACGACAGCGAGTGGCCTCTGTGGTTGGCTTACTGGAAGACACAGGATGCCGAGGACCTAGCAGATCAGAACAAGAAGAATCGAGCACGGGCAGACAGAAGCAGCTCCGGTGAAGACGAGGACTATTCGAAGCACCATCTCGGCACACAGTCTCAGGTCACTCGTGACCTCAATGCAGTAAGTTAACTTGTGCTTTACTCCAGTCACTTTCAATATTCTTAAAATTTTATTGTAAACACTGACACTTATTACTTTGCAAAATGAACAGAGGCTCACTGGACAAGGATTTGAGTCGTACTTGACCATGGTGAGAAATGCCAAGTTCAATAACGGCAAGTGGACATGCAAGAAAGCCAAGAAACTGAATGTAAGTACATAAATGAGTACTTTGAGTTACTTGTACTGTATTTCTTTTTAAAAAGTTTCTATATGTATTGTAATATATCAACACATGTATTGCTTAACTGCTTGTAGGAGGAGGTTGAGGCTTTTTACAAGGTTAAGATACAAGAGAAGGGTGACATACTTACGATGGAGGAAGAGAACGCTGCCTTCCTCGAGGTGAACCCTCCTGGCCCTAAGTGGTCGATCTATGGCTTAGGGAACTTGGGACGTTCTCTTGCAGCTGAATCATTTCAGCGCTCATCCGGTTCTACCTCCAGCACAGATTCTCGATTGGCTGAGGAGATGGCAGCACTTAGGGCCGAGAATGCTAGGATGATGAGCATTCAGGAGACACTTGTGTCTCAGGTATATTCACTTGTATGCTAATATTATGTTGATATCTCATGTAGATGTATAACCACTTGTATGCTCATTTACATTGCTTGCATCTATCTTTCATATTCTTAACTACATCGATCATTACTTGTGTCAGGTGGAGACGCAGAATTTCGTGTTGAAGAAGCTGTGGAGAAGCATCCCATTGGCATGGACCCGTTCGCAGAGGCAGCTGTGTTTCAGACCGGGGAGGGGAGCCCTGGTACGGCGGGGAGTGCGGGTTTGCAAGGTAGTTCTCATGCTCCTTCGGGTTCCAGTGGTCGTGGTTCTAGTGGTCGTCGTCCCTAGATTTTGACATTTTAGTTGGGCATTTGTAGTACGATTGTAAAACTTTCACATTTACATTTGTAGTAAACGTTTTTCTATTTTGAACAACCGAATTTTATTAAATTTTATTTTCAATTCAAATTTAATGATTTTTAATTTTTAGTACGTAAATTTATATTATTAAACAGGTAGTTCTACAATTATCAAGAAAAATAATAAAAAAATCAAAAAAAAAGCTACCGACGGATAACGTTATCCGTCGGTAAGTACCGGTTGACTAAGTCAACCGGTCATAACCGACGGATAACGTTATCCGTCGGTAACCGTCACCGACGGATAAATTTATCCGTCGGTCAGACGAATAAGGGCTGGTCAACGCCCTTATTCGTCAGTCTGTCGGTATTATCCGTCGCTAAATTTAGCGACGAATAAGAAACGACGGTAAAGGCATTACCGACGGATAAAATAGCGACGGACTATTTATCCGTCGGTAAGTGGTTGTCGATCCGTCGGTAAAGGCGTACCGACGGATCGGTACCCTGTTACCGACGGATACCATCCGTCGGTAATAGGACCCGTTCTTGTGGTGTGAGACGCAAAATTGTTTTGACCAACTTAAGGTTTACTGTTCAATATCTTCATACCAAACATGGCCTTAACATTTTTTTTATTTTTTTTTCCTTCTTCTTCTTTCTTCTTCTTCTTCTTAATTGGAATCGGAGCTAACATCTCCGACTCATCGGAGCTAACAGCTCTGATCAGAACGGAGCTGTGTAGCTGCGTTCAGATCGGAGCTTTACAGCTCCATTCAGAGCGAAGCTGTAAAGCTCCGTTCAGGTCGGAGCTTTACAGCTCTCGCCTGAACGGAGCTGTACAGCTCCGATCAGGTCGGAGCTGTACAGCTCCGGCCAGCGAGCTGTACAACTCCGGCTGTCTCTTTTTTATTTATTTTTTTATTATTTTTTTATTTTTTTTGAAAATCCTTTTGGGTTAATTTTAAGATTTAAAATTATTAGGGTTCAGTTTGCAATAATATTTGAGGCAATTTTAAATTTAAAAAAGTTATATGCCTTATGTTGAATTAATAAGTGTCAAATTGGTGAAATTAAAAAGATTTGAGGCTAATGTGTAATTAATGAAAATTGGAGTTGTTTGGTCAAAGTCAGAATCAGTATTTGACCAAGGGTAAAAATGTCTTTACATTGATTTAATTCGCCAAAAGTCAAATTCGTGGGTTTAGGTGTAATTATCTATCTAACAAGGGTGTTGGATGTAATTGTTTGGCTAACGAGGGTCTATCTGTAATAAAATGAACTAACAAGGGTAGTATATGTACGAAGCCCTATTTTTTATTACTTGGGCCTTACCTAAAATTTTGCACATGGTCACCTGAAAGTCAAAGACGCCACTGGGTGGAAAAGTTGAAAAGGTGTAAAAATAATAAATGGAAAGAGTTGTCATCAATGAGTTTGAACTCATGAACTCATCACCTAAAGACTTTTCCATGTTTGTGAGCGAGAAGTTGCATTATCAAAAGTTGCACCTCTTCGTTTACAACCTTTCAAAACTATAAATGAAAAGCCCATGTTTGGATTGAAAAGGACTTCTGGTCTAAAATTGACAGATGAATCCAAATGTTTCATTCTTCTTCTCTTACATTCTAAAAGCAGCTTGTATTTTCATATTTTAGTAGTCCACCCAAGTTTCGTATTTCAGGTGATTGTATACGATCTCACTACAATTTTATATTGGGAGACTGTTCGCTGGATAACTGTAGCACCGAGAGAAGGGCGAATAAATTCTTAAGGACAGAGTGTTGACGCTCGACTATGGAGATTTGTTACTCTATTCTTTTTCAATTTATACATTTCAATACATCCCTATTTGCTCCATACTCCTATACCAACCTCATAAACTCCAATACCACATTATGCATCTATCACGGTTCGAACCCCGGTCTCTTATGTGCTACTCCAACACTTTTACCACTCGGCCCCCTTCTTGATACTATGTCGTAATAGCAATGTTACATATAAAATTTTGTATCAGTGATGAATTTTACGGTATAAATGTTTGATGTTGCTATAGAAATGTTGAAGGTTGTAGTATTAATAAGTTGTTTTTGTTCTTGTTAAAGTATTGGTCTCACTTTCTCTGTTTTTATACAATCTTCCTTGTTAAATGTTCGACCACGAATTGATTAAAAATTAGTCTGTAATTATTTATAATGAAATTATATTATAAAAGTATATTTCATTTAATTTTTACAATAAAATTATATTATATTTTTATGTACATTTTAGGAGTAATTTGTGATTAAATTTCATAAAATGAATTAGGAAGAATGGAAGATAATTAGTAAAACACCGGAGTAATAAGTATTCTATTTGGATTTGATGTATGAGAAAACTCCAAAATCTGTTCAAGGTCCAGCAGTTATGTACAGATAAAAACTTTTAAGGCCAACAGATAAAATTTTGAAAAGTATGTTTATTCAAGATCAAGTCAAATCTTTAACCAGTAAATTAAAGGAGCTTCTTCGATTTGCAGTTAATAACCCGGTATCTTGCACTTGGGTTACTAGCAAGCCACAAACAAGCTAGCTATAGCTTGTCATCTCATATGAGATGATAGATTTTCTTGGAATTAAGCACCACATAACATTAATTAAGATCTATATTTATAAAAAAAATAAAGAAAACTAAAAAAAGAAAATGAAGTGATGATTACTAGCTTGCATTATAAATGGAATGCAGAGAGATGGAATGAGTTCATTGAATTGAATCAGTACTGCTTTAGTAACAGAACGCAGTGTGCTCTGGACTGGAGGAGAAGGGGCATACTGTAGAGTGTGTTGTACTATTTCAGAGCATGCAATGCTAAAAGTCACATTGTTTTTCAGTTGCTTACCAATTTCAATTAATGCCAGGGCGGGTTTCAAAACAAACTTTTTGAAAAAATTGATGAATAATTTCTTTACGAGGACTTTCGGGAAAAGTACAATGCTAGCTTATAAAAGGTTAAACATATGCCATTTACATGGTATATATGATTACGAGTTGTATCGTTGTATGTTGCATTTTCGTGCAACACAACTTTCTAACATATATATAATATTATATATATATTCCCTCCTAGGGGCCGGAGTGGGGTTAGATATCTGGAGTGGCGAGATATGTACGAACCTTACGGAATTTAATTAACTAACTTTTTTTTAAACGTCCAATCTAACTGCTCTACTGCTACTAGTATTATATTATTCCTTAACCACCTTATAACTCCAATATCCTAAACCACTTTATGCTTTGGCAGGGTTTCGAACCCCCGATCTCTCGTTGCTACTCTAGATATATCACCCTTATCACTCGGCCACCTTTATAACTCCAATGTACTAAAAAAAAATGCAACCACCACCACTTATTTATGCCCCTGCCCTTCCAATATTCCAATGAATTGTTTACGTTTACACTTTGCATGGTTTTAAGAAGTGCGTTATTATGTGTCTGGGTGGTGAGACCTGACGTGGGGTGTTTCCTTATATCATCAAAGTCTAGAGAGGGCGTATAACTTAATATGCGTCCTACTTCGGTATCCTTAATGAAATCCATTTCAATCAAGGAGGTTGTGGACCTTCCTTGTCTAGTGTTGGAGAATTAATATAAATGACTAGATTTCGTTCCTCCCCATCAGTTTAAGCTTTTAGGAGAGTTGGAATTCTATCATGGTATCAGAGCCATCTGGCTCACGCCCACCTGGGTTCGAATCTCCCCGGAGACAAACTCCGTCCCATATTAAATTTCCACTCGATTGGCCTCCCCAAAAAGGTTGAAATCGGACACGAGTGCGGGGGAGTGTTGGAGAATTAATATAAATGACTAGATTACGTTCATCCCCATCAGTTCGGGCTTTTGGCCGGGAGAGTTGGAATTCTATCATCTAGTACTCATATATCATATAGTTGCGTAATAATGACTTATCACTATCATAGAGATCTGTGTCATATTTATAGTGTTTCACTAAAATAGCCACGCCTCATCAGATTGTGTCAAGTGTTCAGTTTTGTTTGAGGCAACAAGGTCAAATAAGCCCAAGCCTCACCAAATGGGTGTCGGCCATGGCCTATTTGGGACAATTTATCGTCACAAAGCAAAAGGGCTTGGGGAGCTTTCTAAACGTGTTTATCGTCACAAAGCATGCTAGGGTTTCAAACATTTAATTTTTATACAGATTTTTAATATATACATCGGCCCCTAGGTAATTAAGCTTTGTTAAATCTCATTGAAATTCAAACTTGTATGCCAATTGATCTATATTATTTCTCTATCTAAATATCTAAATGAGTTTGAGTCACTACAACACTCCCCACTATATATTTATAGTGATTTTGTAGTACTATAGCCATACCCTAAATTTACTCTTTCAATATTATTTTTCTATTTTCTATTTACACTTATCCAAGTAACTCAGTGAAATGATCCCCTAGCTAGTGCACACCAAGATATGGACCATATAAATGCACTCATGACTCCGCACTTCCTTTCACTTCTACAAGTGTCAATCAAGAACCCCTAAATCAACCAAACAAGAAATTTTGTCTCTATTTCTCCAACACACACACACCAAAATGGATCCGGACGCCTTCTCATCCAACTTGTTCAAATGGGTCGACCCAAGAACCGCTCTCCCACCCCAAAACCGCCTCCTCGACGCAGTGACTCCTTCACCACTCCCTCCACCTCCGGCAGCCTATAACCCGATGAGGCCGAGAGAGCTTGGCGGGTTGGAAGAGCTCTTTCAAGCTTATGGTATAAGATACTTTACTGCTGCCAAAATAGCTGAGCTCGGGTTTACGGTGAACACGCTTTTGGACATGAGGGATGAAGAGCTCGATGAGATGATGAACAGCTTGTGCCAGATTTTCAGGTGGGACTTGCTTGTTGGGGAGAGGTATGGGATCAAGGCTGCGGTTAGGGCAGAGCGGAGACGCCTTGACGAGGAGGAGATAAGGCGGCGCCATCTCCTCTCCGGTGATACAACGCATGCGCTTGATGCTTTGTCTCAAGAAGGTTTATATAATTTTACTTTTTGAATTGCATGAATTTATAGTTTTATGATAGTATGAATAAGAGGTCATCAATTTCATGCATGGAAAATGAACATCACTGTTGGTTTTCCCTTTCAATGTTCCATAATGTTTTAGAACCTTTTTGGGAAAACTTCTAATTTTGGATGATATCTACCAAAAGTAACTAATTTGGAAATTAAAACTTACTACTAGCTACTACACAAAAAACTAAACTTAAGTTGCAGTATAGATTTAAAAAAATAAAAATAAATAAATACATGGAGTGTGTGAAAGAAAGAAAATAAACCTTCATGTCACACTTAGACTTCTATATATAAATAAATTAATTAAAAATGAAAATATAAAACAATGTTGTATATCTCCTTTCTAGGGTTTTGTCACAAGATAGTGTGACATTAGTGTATCTCTTTAAAACAAATTAAATGTAATTTATGGGTCTAAAGTAGTTTGTTTCTTTTCCCTCAAAAAAAGTTTATTTGAAAGAAACTAACCGGGAAATTAATAGGTTTGTCAGAGGAACCGGTGCAGCAAGAGAAGGAGGCAGCCGGGAGTGCCGGAGTGTGGGAGATGGTGGCAGCAGCCGGTCGGAAGGCGCAGCGTGGGAGGAAAAACTACAAAGGGCGGTCTAGAATGGGCTCGGTGGAGGAGGATGACGAAGATGATGATGAAAACGAAGGGGCAGAGGATAATGATGTTGGTGGCGGGGAGCGGCAGAGGGAGCATCCGTTTATCGTGACGGAGCCGGGAGAGGTGGCGCGTGGGAAGAAGAACGGGTTGGATTACCTCTTTCATTTGTATGAGCAGTGCAGGGAGTTCTTGGTCCAAGTTCAAAATATTGCCAAGGAAAGAGGTGAAAAATGTCCTACCAAGGTTAGGTTTTACTTTCTACTGTATCTTTTTACATAATTGATTTATCTATTATGTGTTTCTAATTATTTTTTAGCCATTTCAAAAGAAAATGTGTTTCTAATTTGCAGTGTCGATCTGCTTTCTAATTTGTCTATTAGTAATACCCAGACGAACAGAATTTAGTTGCAAATTAGTTGCCTAATAGTCTAGTTGATGTTTCTTAAAGTATTTAATTAGAAACTTAATTACTACTAGTTGATAGCTAGCTAGCTAATTTAATAAATATAGAATGTAAAATAACTTGGCTTTAGTTTTTCAACAAGCCATTTAAATTATGGACTAACTTATCAAATCAGTTAATTTAAAATTTTAAAAGTTGTTAGTTATGCAACCACATAAAAACTCGATCTATAATAGTTGTGCATGAGCCCTAAATACTGGTAATGAGATTGAAATACATTTTGTCACTTAGTTGAGTGATGATGATTGGTTGTAATAGTATGTTTGAGGAGTAGGAGTCATTAGTTTAAGTGGTCGGTCTGTCTGTCTGTCTGTTGTATAATGATGAGTTACATGGTACGGACACGGACCATGAATTGGGCTGAAGGAAAGCCCTTAATTCCTTGGGTCAGACCAATAGTTGTCCGTATGTTATCTCGACAGCTATAGTACGGATCTCTGGGCTAGGGGCCCAAGTATCATTTGACCACATCGAATCATTCAGTCTTGGTGTATTTTTTTCTTCATTAAAGTTTGACACCTGCATGCATTACAAATAGTAATTTCTACATTGGAACTCAAGCACCTATTCTAGTAGCTCCATAGACTTTAGTAAATAGTAATTCCGGGTGATACAGTAAAAGTGGAGATGAATCTTTCTCTTAGATTGCTTTTCCATCCATTCAGTTTTGTAAATGCAGCTATACATTTCCAATATGTCCTTCTAAGCTTTGTAGTACATTTCCGACCAATATGACTTTAGTACTATCATTTAGTAACATTTTAAAAGGTTCAAATTGTAAAAAAATAAAAAAAAAGCTCCGAGTTATGTCCAATATGGTTTATTACGATATTCAGTCATAAGGCCCATAATACCCGTCTCATTGGTATTTATTGTTCATTGCATCATGGTGTATCTGATCTGATCCAAGTGTTAAGGGTATTGGGCCTGGACCAAAAGTCCAAAATGGTCTTGTGAACTGTGAACATGGTCATATGCCTGACTGCCTGAGGACTAAATCTAGTAGTAGTAGTAGTAGTAATTAAATGAAGTTTACTAAGTATGTGTTTGGGTAGTAATTAAATATAATCCCCTGCCTAATATCTCCTTGAAAAATAATACAGGTGACAAACCAAGTGTTTAGGTACGCCAAGAAGGCCGGAGCTAGCTACATCAACAAGCCTAAAATGCGGCACTATGTGCACTGCTACGCACTCCACTGCCTAGACGAGGAGACGTCCAATGCACTACGTAGGGCATTTAAGGAACGAGGCGAGAATGTTGGGACTTGGCGCCAAGCCTGCTATAAGCCCTTGGTGGCCATAGCATCACGACAGGGTTGGGACATAGACGCTATCTTCAATGCCCATCCTCGCCTCTCGATTTGGTATGTTCCCACAAAGCTCCGCCAGCTTTGCCATGCTGAGAGGAGCAATGTCGCCGCTGCCGCATCTAGTTCTATTACCGGTGGCGGGCCCGTTGATCACTTGCCATTTTAGTGTTTTCCGGGTGAGGATGCTAGTGGCGAATAGTGTATGCATGTGAGATTTGTGTAAGATGCTAATGTAGTTTATTCGGAGCTATATTTTAGGATTATTGTTATTATTATTATTAGAATATTAGGTGCTTATATGATGTGCTAGTAGTTGTACCAGTACATGCATCATCTTCCGTCGGCTTACATTATATATATGACGAGGTCCTTTTGAGACTTTAGTGGTTGATTGGCTTTTAACTTTAAGAGAGGCTGCAAGGTTTTGATTGGGTTTGGAAAATTTATTGTGTCTGGAAATAATAAAATATCTATGTTCCAAAACAGAACCGTTTTAACATTTTGAAATCAATATAATTGGAGTTTGTCTATAAATTGCTCTTAAACTATGATATTAAAATCTTTATCAAAATTATATTATGAAACTTTCCATCCAAATCTTTCAATATATAATTTATTAAATATTTACCGTTATACTTTAAGATTAATTTGTAGGCAAATCTTAATTCAGTTGGCCGTAAAAAGTCAAAACGATACAACTGTTTCGGAACGGATGAAGTATATAGTGTATTCTCACCTTTTAACTTCTCCGTTCGGACAATAAAAGACACACACATATAATCCTGATCGTCTGCCAATAATAAAACTAGAACGGAGGGAACTAAGAAATGGCAGAAAGAGTGGGTGATCAAGTGGTATGTGTGACTGGGGGCAGCGGTTACATCGGCTCTTTCCTGGTTCAACTTCTCCTCAACCGAGGATACACTGTCCACGCCACTATCAGAAACCTCGGTGCGTAACTACTAACACTTGTTGCAATAATTTCTTACTTCGGATATGTACTTAGTAGTGTAACGTAACTGATGATCAGAGGATGAGAAAGAGATGAAGCATTTAGAGTCCTTGCTGGAAGGAGGAGGAGGAGTTGTTAACCATCAGTCTCGACTGAAACTATTTCAAATGGACTTGCTCGACTACAATTCAATCGCTGCTGCTGTGACAGGTTGTGCCGGGGTTTTTCATGTGGCTTCACCTAACACTGTCAATCAAGTCCAAGATCCCCAGGTGCATATATGTGTGTTTTAGTTTTTAGTTTTTCAATCAAATGATCATACAAATTTTTGTTGTGCGTACGTGTTCTGTTTTTATAGAAAGAGCTGCTGGATCCAGCAATTAAAGGCACCCTGAACGTGTTGACGGCAGCAAAGGAGGCAGGTGTGCGCCGTGTGGTTGTCACTTCTTCAGTATGCGCAATTTTTCCAAGCCTTAACTGGCCGGCTGATGCTGCTATGAACGAATATTGCTGGACTGATGAAGAATACTGCAAACAAAAAGGGGTACTAACATTATTGATTAAACAACAAAAACATTTTTAGTAGCATGCTTTCTGTGAACAAATTAAAAGTAGCTTGTGGTATACGTCCTGTATGTATGCTTTGTGTTAGGTATGGTATTCACTGTCCAAAACATTGGCTGAAAAAGCCGCTTGGAAATTTGCCGAAGAAAAGGCCTGGATATAGTGGTGGTGAATCCCGGAATGGTGTTGGGTCCAGTTATCCCTCCGGTTGTAACAGGAAGCATGCTGATTTTTCTTGGTCTTCTTCAAGGTAATTAATCGGTTTTCAGCACATATCTTCTATTACTTGGATTCTAAAGCTCAGTACTCTATTTCATATATACAAGAAAACTATCAGAGCTGGATTAATAATACTGAACCAAGTGTCTAATGAAATGCAGGCTCTACCGAGACCTATGAGGACTACTATATCGGATCTGTTCATGTCAACGATGTGGCTCTAGCACACATTCTTGTATATGAGAATCCATCTGCAACCGGAAGGCACATTTGCGTTGAATCTATTTCACGTTATGGTGACCTTACTTCTAAGGTTGCCGAACTTTACCCCGAGTACAATGTGCCTAGGTACAACAAAACAAGCTAACTCATGAAGTCCTGATTAATTCAGTGCTCATGTTCTGATAAGTGTGATACATATATATATACATATATATATATATATTGCAGGTTGCCCAAGGATACCGGAAGTGGGGTGGTGAGGGACAAGAATGCATCAAAGAAGCTGGTAGAATTGGGGTTGGAGTTTATTCCAATGGAGCAAATCATCAAGGATTCTGTCCAGAGTTTGAAAAGCAAGGGATATCTTTCTTGAAATCATTTTGTTTTTCATTTCTTCTAGCTAGCAGGCAACATTCTGATCCGATGTAGCTTGTTGTGGCCTGTGGGGATGAAAATGCTTTCCAAGTCCATAGATTAAAAACTATTGTGTTGTGTGTGTAGAACACCAAATGTGAACTGTACAACGTTAGAATCGTTTCTAAAAGTTCCAGTGTTACTGCGTGTAAAAACTAAAAAAAATACCTGCATGCATTTTCATTTTCATGATTTTAAATGTTTAATGTATGTTCCATTTAAAAAAGAAATATATATTTAATGTAAGCTAAATACTACTTCTATATTTTAAATGTTTAATGTATGTTCCATTTAAAAAAGAAATATATATTTAATGTAAGCTAAATACTACTTCTATATTTTAATACCCCCCCCCCCCCCCAATTTTCTATACTTACAAAACATATCATTCGAATCAGTTCAATTGAGATAAGATCCAGGTACGTTGACTGTAGGTACAAAAAAGATTTTTTTTTTTTGAAACTGCAAAACAATTTTATTAACAAACAAAAAAGTACTAGTACAAAAGGTGCATAAGCGATGCACAACAACCAACGCAATCTCAACCTTGTCCAAGAAGAGTATAAAAGCATACCTCAAGTCCGTTATGGCCATATCATAACTTCACCACCCCCGTCGTCTAATGTGTCAACTTACTAGCAAGAAGCCAAGATTAGGAGGTGACGAAATGACAATCAATTCTAGTCAAGTCCGACATAGGCGAATACCTTTCGTTGCAAGTTTAGAGAACTTAGCGCGAAAACGAAAGGTGATGTCCTATGACGAGATACAAAAAAGATTTAGTTGTAGAGCTAGGACAGAATTAATTATCATACGCTAGCTGCATGATATTCTGCTTAAAGCGTAGGCACATGAAAGGAAAAAAAAAATACTAAAGATCCAATCAGTACAATATTTTTGTTTCGGATTAACTTAAATTCGGGTGTTGTTCGAATTTCGGATATTATTAAAATTTGAGAGTAGTAGATGCAAGCCAAACTTGAATTTTTAATGTATGATTGGTTTTTAAAAATCACATGTGAAATGAGCCAAATCATACTATGAGCCAAAATTTCATCGCTTGATTTTCAGTCGGTTGTGTTTCGTTGCACTTGAGCTAGCCGAACTTTTTTACTTTTTTACTGAAATGTGTTTGAATGTTGCAAGGTTTAATAATCATGGGACATGATCATGACTTCAAACACATGGTCCAAGTGTAATTTTGGACCTGTAATAATAAATATATTCCAACAAAGTGTGTTAGTATTTTATAACATTTCCTACCTGCGTTTGTTTTTTACTTTTTAACACTTGTAACTGTAGCTATAGGTTGCATTTCCGATACATTCAATTTATACTCTTCATTGTAGAAAACGTTTCCTGTTAGTATACTCTTCATTGTTGCTAAATTCCTAAAAAATTGAACGTTTCCTAGAAGTGCAATTTTGTTTTTGTTTATTTAAGTGTAATTTTTTAGTTTAGGTAAAATATCAAAATATATATACAAAAACGCATATCGAAATCCAAAATCGCATAAAAGACCAAGTGGTTGCGCTTTCAATCTTCTCAAGTGTGATTTTTCAACCCACTCAATCAATCGAACTTCTCTCAACTCTCTTTCAATCAAATCAACAAAAGCCGTTTTCCTCGAGTTGCTTCGCCATTTACACAGCATTTTCCCGCCAAAAAAAATCCATGAATCGCCTGAAACGTCCTCTCTCTCGCTCAGCTCCGTCGCGACCGTCACAATCCATTGAATCGAAGCTCTCGCTGATCGCTTCTCGTCAGGAGCAGCTCAAAGTCTCCTTTCATGATCTCAATTCTCAGATTAGAACTGGTTTGCTCGAGGTAAATGAATTTGCTATATCTCGATTGAACTGTCAATTCGTAATCAATCCGTTCACTATTTTCTGAAACTACGTCCGATTTCCCCTTGCTTAGGTCGAAGATGTGTTTGCTTCGCTGGCTATACCGTTGATGAAGCTGGTAGGGTTGAAGATGGTGGAGATGGCTGCCGAAGGGAGATTTAGTTCAGTAATTATTTCTGTTGATGAACAAGCTACTAAGGTAATCGAAATGATTTTTCCAATTCTGTTTGCAAATTAATTAAGTGTTTACTGTGTCTTATTAGCCTGCGTGTTTAATTACTTAAGCGTGATTAATGTATAATGTGGTGGCTTTGTGGAGGTTATATTAATTAAGTACTACTTGATGTTTCGTGTGCAATTGAACATACAGTAGAGATTGAGCCACCTTAAATAGAACATGTGAATCAATTATATCTATGGAGTAAGAGTGTGAGTATGAGCTAGCTGTCTTTACTTGGAATGGGAGAGATGGAAATAGCATATATTATGTGGAATGAGTCCCTCTCATGCTCTGAGTTAGTGGCAATTTTGTAGTCTATTGCTTGCTTGTTCTTTTAAAGCTTGTGGTATGCAACTTCTAGCAATTCTGTTCGTTCTGCTTCTGTGAGGTCATATGACTATTGTACATTGTGTAAAGATCTTTCAGTGTTGAGCAAGAGAAGCCTTACCTCTTTAGGTAACTCTACTGACTATTGTACACTGTGTACTGAGCCTACATTAAGAAGCAATTGAAACATGTCGAGGTCTCATTTAAGCACTTGTGAGCTATTATTTCTAGTGTTAGCAACTATAGAAATCTTAAAATTAGTTGAGTATAGGAATACAATAAATTAATGAACCATCATTATTTCACCAGAGGGCTAAGTTCTCTCTTCTGGGAGTATCATGAACCTTCTTGGAGGTCCTCATGCATTATGGAGAAGAAAAGATTATAAAAAAAAGTTGTACTATTTTGTTTAAGGTTTCATGGTAGATAACTACAAAGTGGAATGTCAGTTTGCAAGAAAACTGCCGAGTTATAGAGAATTTCTGTCACTTCAAATGAGGAGAGCTGGAAACAAAACTAGTTGGGGAAACTGAAAACAGTTTACTATTTGTCTCTGGACTGACTTTGACATTCTCCATCCATTTGGCGCTGTGATGAAAAGATAACTAAGTTGAAATTGGAAACCCAACTCCCCAAGCTCGTACTTGAAGTAGAACTCAACCATTTAGCTGATCATTGGCACAATTTTGTGTTAAGAAGTGGTTACTGTTTTGCACTAGATTAAAATAGAGGACCATCTTAGAACTCAAACTATATGCTGCTATGTGTCAAAATGGTATGTTATATAAGTTTTCGAAAATGGAAAAACTAATAGATTAAAGCACACAGTGATGCAATGATTGTGATAGTTACATGCACTAATATGGGATGATAATTATTTCTGGCAATTAATCATGTCTGCTAGACCATTAATTTTACTACGTTGATGTCTTTATCTAGGTTGGACACTCCAAAAATATCCATATTTACTAAATTATACTGTATAATCATTCTGCTGTAAAAGTTGAGCTAATACAGCTCCATTTACCATCCTTGAGTTGCAGGACGATGATTTTGTAAATAGCGCAATGATTGCCGGCAATGAACTCATCACAAACCAAAAAGTACAGCTAATGAAGCTCATCAGCATTCTCAAAAACATTCAAGCTCAGGTTAATGAGAGCCAAAATAGTATCTTTGAGAGCCTGGCCAAACATCAATATTTCATGAAGAAATTCTTCTCTCAAGCTTTTACACATGTTTCTGAGATTCACCAGTCAAACGGCCGTGACGAACTCTCCCTCTTGATGCTTCAACTCCTTAAGGCATCCTTTGATCAGGTAAGAGGTGCACTTGGCTCAGTTGAGGTTGGAGTGGGGGACCTGATGTCTGAATTGTCTGGTATATTGTGCAAACCCATGGCACAATACGTCAAAGGTCTTAAATTAGAAATGACAAATGGAGCCTGTCCGCGCTTACTCGAAGTAATTAAAGAAATGGACGAAGCAATGCAGCTAAGAAAGTTTGAGTTGGAGGAAGCAAGGAATATGGCAAGGTTAGCAGAACAAAGCAGGGCTGAAACTTTGAGCAAGTTGCTGAAATCAGAAGAAACTGCTAAACAGTTAACAACATCTCTTGAATTGCTTACTGGAGTTGATACAGAACCAGATGAACAACAGAAGGTATGTCTTGCACATTATCTGATTTTTTTCCCAATTTATTTAAGTGGACCAGAGCAATTTTTATTTTATCTTGTAGTTTCTGTATGCATCTCAGATTATTTCATGAACTTTTGTCTTTGGATTTGTTGTGTAGGAACTGCATATTATGCTGGTTATTTATATACATCTTAACAACATTTTCCTAATGCTAGAAGAATTTAACCTTGTAGGAAGCTAAAAATGACACGGTGGACCGTACACTATGGGATTTTCGAAGAAAGAAAAGGAAGTGCAACATGCCAGAGAGTCCTGTTGGACCGAAAGAGCTTCTAGGCCTACAAAAGTACGACAGGCGGTTTAATATGACACGGGCTCCCCCAGCATCCAGTCACTTGCCTGTCACCAGATCCCAGACAGAAAAAGGCTTAATCCAAATTCATTCATGTCCTCCAGGTTGCTTCTAGGCTCTTCTCCTACGACAAGAACGCAAAAGTCCCTGACTTATTGTCATCCGCCTTGATAACTTTCTAATCTGAATGCAGGAGGTTTTGTAATGAGTTTTATTGATTCTTCAAATCCTGTCCTTGGTTTGTTGTCATTTTATTGTGTAAAAAGGGTGACCTTAGCTTCTTCCTGTTATGACTTCTGTGTATATGATAATATAGAGGGCTGGGCATGGGCCGGGTATTGGGTATTTCGGATTCGGGTAATTCGTGTTGCCATTAGTATGAATAATATCATATATATGATGGTACATTTCTTGACAAGCTGCAAATGGCTTTGATATTTGATTTTTTTACTGAAATATGGACTTTCATATGGTATCTTCTGCATTCTTGAATCTTGATTTCGCTGGGAATGTGTTTAATTTCTATAGAATGAAATTGTTTCAATCTTTAACCCATCCTCATTCATACTGATCAGTGAATTCAGTACTATCTGTAATTTCTGCGGACCGGAAATATATTTAAACTTTTCAATCCCTTATCAATCCAACAAACAGAGCTACAAAACTAGATAGCCCGCCCAGCTCATGACTGTTGATCAACAAACCAAATCAGAATAAGGGGGGAAGAGCAACACTTAAAGTCCGGGTGCAAGAAACTTGCCAGTCATTGTTGGTGACGCTAATGCGAATTAGCTTGATACGTTGGTAGATATATCAGGAAGTACTCTGATAGCATCAACGAAGGCTTGAATTGAATCACTTAACTTGAGGTGTTGAGCCAGAGATCGGCAATGCAATGCCATGAATGAGGCAGCTACAGACAAGTGATCTAAAAGAACATTCAAACATAATGAATTAAAATTTGCCGATTCCCACTATTTTCTCACTATAGTGAGATCATTATTTACTTTCCTTAATCCCTTAACGTGTTTTTTTTATGTCCCTAATGATTTGTTTTGTTCTTGTTGTGTGTAAAATTAAAGTTCTAACCCAAGGTTGATTATAGAACCTTAATAATACCTCCTTTGTTAAGTTGTTGCTTCAAGTAATATTGTTATTGACGGATATCTCTGTTTTGGTGACAAACATTCCTCCATTTCAGGTTGTTTATCGAAACTGTTAGAGCCATGCCGGAAAGTACTTGTGATCAGATTTTTGGTGTACAATATCTCTAATGCGCCCGTTGTCTATTGGAAGATTTGTTGATCCAGGTTGATGTGCTTGTTGGTGCTCCTTTATTTCTTTAGAGGGAAGAATCCAATCTTGCTTGCCAGGATCTGGTGGATTTTTTTTATAGAGATGTTGCGATATAAAATTGTACTTGATGTTTGCTAAAGAGGAAGTAATCACCCATCTGATCAGGATCAAACATGTGGTCTCTTTTGGTACAGAATATCTCATGGTTGGCTAATATTTCCCATTCCTTTTTTCTATTACTCCTATTTATTTATTTATTTATTTATTTATCCTTTTGAAATTACACAACGCAATTTATCTACAAATTGCATGTTTGTCAAGGGTGAGTAAAGCATCTGCGGTAAAGTTATTAATAAAATAGTCTACAGTTGACTCCATACACTAAGACAAAAAGAAATCGTATGAAACGAGATCCTACAAAGCCAAAACCAAGAAGGTGTATCAGGCACGACTCAAGAATGAGCATGTATGTCTTCACTTATCATAACTCCTCAAATTTATAATTGTCTAGTGTGTATGTATATATCGTGAAGCAAATATCTCAAATGTATGTTCTTTGTTTGTTAGGTACCTCGAATGCAAGAGTACATGTTGATTTCATAGGCATCACTTGGAGAGAGATAGCAAAGAGAGGAGACGACATAGCCAATTAAGCCTCCACATCTAGAAAGACATTACTTTTAACACATTTCATCATTCCAATTCTAACAATTACAATTCTATTATGATTTGATACATTCTCAAATTCGTTTATGATGTTTCTTACGTACTCATATACCTAACATTCTAAGATTGTTATGATATCCGAATGATTGACAATTTATTTTATTATTTAATTTTGGATATGAACAATTGGTAGAAATGATGGTTTGATGGACGCATCAAATTAGGCTAACAACAACCTAACAATAAAAGACCGATATGAAATAAGGAATGTACACTAAAACATTTAAAGGACCACGTTCAAAGCAACAAAACAAGGAGAACGTTTCACACGTGTGTGACGCTATTCCTAGTTATTATCGTATTTAAATTCAATATAATTTAGAATATATTTTTATTATGTAATACTCAAACCGACAGAGACAACCACTCTGGTGAAAAAGAATGGAAAATTACAATGATAAAATTTTCAACAATTATTCCTATTTTTAATAGTTTGACTTAATTTGGTGCACAAGTCAAAACGTACAATGAGTTTTATCATTAAAGACGCGCGCTTAATTAGCCTCCCCACTCTTTGATCCTTTGAAATGCAACATCCGCCTGCATTATAACATTTATTATGTTTCATAAAATTGCTAAAATTATGTATAAAAATATATTAAAGGTAAAACCAATTATTTTTTACCATACCTCCTTATTCCAATTGGTTTTGTAGATTAGCCAAAAGAGGATCGCTGTCTGTGTTAAAGTTCCCGTTATCATTCCATACCATATACCCTGCAGAAAAAATACGTAGTAGTATATGGGCTTCGGTTAATTAATTGTCTCGCGTAATTGTTCTATTTTTGGTTAACGGTTTTCGATTTTACCAATAAATTATTTCTAAACTATTTAACAAGGAAATGTTTAACAAAATTACATAATGGAAGTTAAGTAGTATAGTTTTCATAATACAACAGTTTAGCTAAACATTTTTACCATCACAGTGAAAATGAATTTAAGGTTAAATTTAGAAACTATTAACTTTAAAAAGTTAAAATTGAGCAATTGTTATACCTTACGGACTGACGGAGGAACATACATTAATTAATTAATTTGTTGTACTTACTTTAACCCCCAAGTCAAGAACATATCCCATTGTTAAGCCTAGCGGAATTCCAACAATGTAGTAGCAACCAATATTCACGTATGCAACCAAAGCTTGCCATCCCGCTCCAACAGCCACTCCTACAAATATCATAATTATGAATAGGAGAATATAAACAATTATGAAGTTTGATTAACCTCATGCGTTTTGGTTACAACTTACAAACATAAGTCACACACTGTAAGTATGCAGCTAATGCGGATGATGCACGAACCTTCTAGCTAAGAAACTGTTTAAAAAACAAGCATAAGAAAATCTTAAAAAACAGAGTAGTAGTATGTTATAGAACCTGAAATTGCAGGTTGAATGTTATTCATGACTATGCAGAATGCAAGAATTGGTGTGAGATCATGTACTGCATCTTTGACTGCTGTATTATTCGAGAACAATGATGGATACTCATTCTTGAAGACCAAAAGAAGTATGCAGATAAGGAGGCTGACCAAGAACGACGATATAACCACCACCATTACAGCGAACTTGGCTGTTCTTGGATGCGATGCTCCAAGTTCATTCGACACTCTAACACTGCGCTAATCATTCACATTCACAAAATATGTTAAACTACCGGCGGTGCACATAATTAAACAAGCCACCTAGGTTTAACTACCTGATTGCGGCATTGAATCCCAAAGCTACCGTGATTGTCCACCCTAGTATGTTTGAGCTGGAGATCAAAAACAAGAAAATTTGTTACATCTAGGCTTTTATGTACCTGATTTGTGTATATTTATTGCATAATTTTAGAAGAATTTATGGACTCCGTTTTAATTTTGGAACATCTAAAGGATTTTATTACTCGTTACGTTAATTACAAGTAGTACATGAGATGAGAAGTGTTTCTAGAAATGAGATCGAAGATATTTTACGAGAGCGTTAGCACGGTGACTAAAGGTCTTCCCGAATTCCTACTATTATCTATTACATTTGGATATTCGGTAGGAACTGATTAAATGTCAATCTATATTTATAGATGATAATCTGCCCGCTTTACTCTCCTAACATTATCTTTGACTCTTGATAGAGCCAGAGCAGGGAACTTCCTGCCAGAGCTGTTTTTCTCTAACTTTGGTAACATTAGGGCGTTTCCTTAATTATATTAGGTGGTAATGAATAATTAGTTGGTTCGCATACTAGGACTACATGCAATTATCTACTAAAATCAATATTCTTTTAACCAATTAATATCTCTTGTTCATTAAATTATCATCCAAAGTATTTGTAATCATATAAAACAATTTATAATTCAAGTTCGTAAAATTTTAAATCAGAAAGGCACTAATGAAATGGATGCAGTATTATTTTTGTGCATATAAATTAGACTATGATTGAAGAATAAATAGTTTAATGCTGAAAAAAGATTATTTTACTTTAAATAATTTTATGCTGAAAAATACTCATTTACTTTAACTAATTTTTTATTCTTAAAAAACAAAAGATTGGTTGCCCATGTTAGTTGAATAAAGTGAGAGAAAAAAAAAAAAAAGAGAAATGAACAAGATTGTCACAAAATGTACGTTCATAAGTTGAGCAAAAAGATTCATTGAGGAGAGATAATTAGATAAATATGGTTACAAAATTTACCAAAAACAATTAAAATATCTCTGGCAGTTTCATGCTCTGGCTCTGTCAAGAGCCTTATCTTTTATCTTTGACCGACATATTTGATGTAGATGATTCACAAGATATGTCGGTACTCGGTTGTGACTTGTGAGAAAAAAGTCTTAATCATCTACCACAAGACTCTAGACTTTTAACAACCGACATATATTCAGTCAATTGCTTAATTGAATTGTCATTCATATTCAATTTACACCCAGTCCCTCTATAATTTCCTTCTTTCACTTAGGCACTTGCAAATTACTTCTCCAACAAATACATCAATTGTCAGTACAATAGATATATCTCAATCTTGTATGTAGTACCTACTCGATTATTGCATATAGAGGGCTTATATCACTTGATCGGGATCCCACCAGGCGGGACACCGAAGAGGTGACATCTATTAGCTAGTTAAAGTCAGATGTGATTAACATCCAGCCCGCATCCATTTTATGTTAACGGACCGAGTCAGTTGTCAAACCCATATATATATGAGCGGGGTTTCCTACTTCCTACCAAATACCAATATACAAGTCGCTATATCATCCAAGGATGGGAAAATGTAAGGAATCACAACAATAAGTGTGATGCTGATTCCCAATTTACAGCAGCAGGGACTGCAGAAGATGGTGGGATTTATTGCAGTGTCCTATCTACCATTTCTCTGCCTTTAATGTGGTGTTGTGGGCTTTCATGAAAATCATTGACCTAGTCTAGCACTTTCAATATTTCCCAGCCTGGTAGATAGATTGATGAGTTGGTTTTTTTTTATTTTAACCGGAGATCCATAATGGTTCCTCATTTACACCGTGGTGACTCGAACTTCCGACCTATTGGTTGGAGGTGAAGCATCTTACCAACTGAGCTATACTTCGTTGTCGCCAATGACTTTATGATTTGAATCGGGGTATGCAACAAGGAAAAACTTCATCCCAATGAGTTCAATTATTTGGCGAACTAAATCAATGAAAATACATTTTTACCCTTTGTCAAATATTGAACTTTGACTGAGACCAAACAATTTAAATTTTCATTAATTACAGATTTGCCTCAAATCTTTTTAATGTCACCAATTGGACACTTCATAATTCAACATAAGGAATGTAACTTTTTTAAATTGTCTCAAATATTATCGCAAACCAAAACCCTAATAAATTGTATATCTTAAAATTAACCCAAAAATATTAAAAAAACAAAAAACAAATGAACTAGCAAATCGGAGCTGTCAGCTCCGATTTGCTCCCGCCACAGCTCCGATCAGGTCGGAGCTGTACAGCTCCGAGCTGATCGGAAGTGTTAGCTCCGATTAGTCGGAGCTAAAGAAGAAGGAAGAGGAAGAAAGAAAGAAAAAAAATTAGAAAAAAATGAAAAAAAAAGGCTAAGGTCATATGTTTGGATGGACAATTATCATCAGTAAATTATAAGTGGGTCAACGGAACCAACACATTTTGGACTCATATGTAATAGATTGACTAACAGGGACCCAAACGTAATTTTATCTATTAGGGGTGGTAGATGTAGAAAACCCTAGGTAATAATATTATAAAATCATAGAAACTACATCATTTTATTAATTAATTCATTTTTTGTTATATTTTAGAATTAATTTTAGGTCAACTAAAATAATATTTTCCACTTTAATTTATCTACTTTTACTTTTTTCAGTTAACATTTTTCAACTTTGACTCTCGATTACATTTAAACTATAATAATAAAATATTTGACGAAATCATATTATGAAAATATAGAATCTAAATTTTTATAATACAATTTTATTAAATATTTTACCATTATAATTTAAGAGTAATTGGAGTCAAAGTTGAAAACTGTGTACCGAAAAAAATCAAACTGAATAATTTCTAATTTTTTTGGAATCAGCAAAATTTTATTCAAAAAATAAAAAAGAGTACAAATACAATGCAAAGTGCATAAGCCATGCACAAAAATGAACCCTCAACCGCAAACTGAATAATTTCTAATAGGATGGAGGGAGTAAAATTTAACAAAGTAAATGTAAAGAATATGTGTGGGAGGTTACTAATAACCGGTTTCTTACCATATGGACAGAGCATCGACGGCAATTTCTGCATTTTTCAAGTATCCAGCGAATAACACCAATGCCATATAATACCACAGCTCCAAGCTATCAATGTGACATTACATATTAATTGTAGACCACATTTCATATATAAAATGATAACTTAATAATTAATTGGTATGTAATCCACCAATCATTGTCATTTTTTTATAGCAAATTAAACTTTATCTTTAATATTTAATATTTTAAATGCATGCACATTTAATCTCTGTTACTTTTATATTTAAAAAAACAATATATTCATTCGAGTCAAATTTTCTAATTAAATCCGATTCTATTTAAATTTACAAAATTCATTTCATTTCAAATTAGCTTAAATTTTTCAAACAAAATTTAGCTATCTAAGTCCAATTACACGTGGAAAAAATCTCTCTCCAAGTTAAATAGTTGAAAAAAGAAAAAAAAAAGGATCAAACACCTTAAGCAATTACATTTTGAAGACTTTTTTTGAAGTGGCAAAAAACAATTTTATTAATACGAGAGAATAAGGAAGACTCCAAAACAAACTTACATTTTTTAGACAACTATGCTCCGCAAACTTATAAGTTTGGTGATTAACCCTAACTATAATACTTTTGAGACAATGCCCCCTAAATTAATTTTTTTTGTTAAATAAATAGACAAAACAACATTTGTAGTTGTTTAAAATTTAATATATTCAACTCATAAAACTATTTATTTATATTTTGGTTACAAAGTTATCTTCCACATAACATACAAAAAACTAAAAAATATATTTCTTCCGTATTTATTTTATATAGTTGACTTTTTTTTTCTTGTGAGAAATTAATTTCAATTATATTGAAAAATATATAAATAATATTATACACATCCTCAAAGTACGTTAAATATATGTTCACAACATTTTTATATATATGTTTACCGTATAAATTAAGAGCAACATCGTCATGATCAAAATGTTTTCAAAACGTTTAATCAAAAAATTAATAAAGTAATGGGGGAACTAATTATAACTTATTTTAAGACTATAAAATAAATTTTGATAACACATGTACTAAGAAATTAATATATTTGGTTTATTAAGAGGTTATTATCAATTATTATCAGATTTATTAATTTGGAGCATTGTATGGAAAGTAAAATAGTCAGTCTCACAATTGTAATAGTTTGATGGGGCCCTAGTTTGATCCATTAGTAAATACTTTTTTCAGCATAAGTTTTAGTTTGTTTTCATTGCAATTATCTTTCTCAATATAATTAAAAAGATTTGGAGGGATAATAAAATACTCACCACAGCATTACTCCGGATGCAAAAGATAACTTGACGAAACCCCAAAGATTTTTGAAGGCTTGCATGGAAAATCCTGACCAAGCGCTTCCACAAGTTCCACTTATACTGTACATCAACTGCGCCACTACCATGAGCCACCATGTCACATTGAGCACCACAGCGCCACCAGCCATTCCCCACCCGAGTTTTAGCATGAAAAGCCAGCTCAACACTGCATGGAACACTAATCCCACCGCTGAAATCCATGCCATTACCATAATCTTGCTTTGTGCTTGCAAGAACTTCACCACTGGATAGTTTAAAGCATAAGCGTAAAGCTGGGGAATCATCCATAGGGCGTATTTTCCTGCCATTTGCGAAATGTCCTCTGTTTGGCCGATTAGGAGAAGCAATGGAGTTGCGAAAACGTAGATGGGCGTTAGGATAAGCGCCGTGGTCAAGAGAATGACTAGTGATCTTTGCATATACACTCCAAGCATCTCCATTTGTTTGGCTCCAAACGCTTGCCCGCATAACGTTTCCAATGCACTTCCCATTCCAACCTATTTACCGAACCAAGTATATAATTTATTGTTGGAAAATTAATAAATAACTAGATTTCATTATTACTCACATATTAATCTTTTTGGGAGAGTAAGCTGTTGGGAGAGTTGAAATTATATAATTTATCTCATCACGTATAAGAATTTATTCATGAATGAAGTCGTATACTTAGTACTTACATCATGAAACTACTAAGAAGAAACACAGGTATTAAGTAATACATTTTCACTTGCATGGTAATATATATAACTACTAAGAAGAAAGTCGTATACGTACCATGATGCCTAATGATAAACCAGCAATGACTGAGTTTTCAATGGTGAACGCGGCAAGCTCCAGAGTCCCTACATGGCCAGCAAAGGCTTGCGTGATTGCACCGAGAGAGTATTGGCAAACGGTGGCAAAAATGGCTGGACCGGCTAAGTACCATAGCTTCTGGGACTCTTTAAGGAATTCCTTGTAAAACTGGTGGATTCCGGTGATTGGACCGATGTCACGGGCTTCATCGACGAAGGATTGACGGATGATCGAATCATTTTGTTCACCGTCGACTGTGGGGGATAGAAGGGGCTGGTAGCTGGAGGGGTTCGCCATATATGCTTTTATCCGACTCAAACTGTACGTGTTTCTTTATAATAATGTCCAACTTAATTAAACTGGTCTATCGGTGGTAGGTTGGTTAGGTACATATATAATGCACACATGTTATTTATGATACTACTGCATTGCCAACCCTGTCCCTTTCATACTAATAATTGCCCAAAAGGAAAGATCTTTCAGTTTTCACCCAAACCTTTTAATTAAAATTATTTTTTTAATAAAATATAATTAATTTGATATCAAACCCAACATAAAAAAAAGTCAACAAAATTAAATAAGTTGTTTCAAAATTTCAGGGGAGGAAGTACTAAGTTTTCCTTGTTAAGACGGACTCCATCAATCGTCTGATCGAGTTTGATCAGCCGCTTTTGAATTAAAACTTGTAATATTATAAGTAAGTTATATACTAGAACAAGTATATTATATTGAAACGTATGATAAACTGTAACAGAGTTTTTAAAGTCAACAAAATATTTCTCAAAATTAGTTCAATTGAACTTTCCCTCAATACAAACTCTTTTATAAGACCATGACACCAACTAAACTCTGGATTTAGGCTAATCCAATCTGATTCTCAGTTTATATTACCATTTAGAGTACTAGTTATACCACATTTTTCTGTTAAGTTTTACCCCGTGTTAGTGATTTTAGTTTTCCCTTTGCTGGCTGCATATAGTCAGGTGCATCCGTGCATATAACATATTTCATCTTCTTTTGTGTTATTGCAGTGGCGGAAAAGATCTAAGTGGGAATATATAAACGCACCAGCAAGGAGCAATCATTTGATCAAGAGTTTAAGGAACAAAATCAGGCTCTACGCGTTAGCTGTAACAATGGATATCCAGTTCGTGTAGTCAGGTAACACAGGTATTAATTCTTTTTCTTAATCGTGTGTTAGTTGAAAATTTAACATCTAGCACACTGTAAGTTTCCTTTGGTGGCTCCCCAGTATATTGGCCCAGTACTCCCACCTGCAGGTAACTTTTTTGGGGAGCAATCATTTTGCAACTACTCCCTTATAGGAAGTAGTTACTGTATGCATGTATCTTGGATATGAAAATGATGAAGTTTGTTTTTGGTGTTAGATCACTGTTTTAATAGAACTTTCCAATTATTAATTTAAAAACTATATTTCACTACTAGTTTCTTCTTTATTTAAGCTAATGGTCTATGGTTGTTTAAAACTTGTTAACAAACAAACGTGTATATATATGTCAACCAAAACTATATTTGCACTGTATATCCAAAAAGTGCACAGCGCCATGTCTTTGCACTTTGTTGCACAATATGCCATACAACTATGCTTCACATGTCATGTAGTTTAGTTTTTCTTTCAGCCCTAATCGTGTCTAACTTCTATGGTTATATTTCTATCCTGGCCAGTACGTAGCTGGATAAAATCACCTAGTTTAATGCATTTAGTACTTACAGCTAATTGAAGAATAAGTCTCTTCATTCATTGTTCAACAGAATGGTGTCTACAGATTTGAGAAATGTTGGAGAAAAGATGGAATACAGGACACTTTTCTGCTAATCTAGATTTCTCCATTACTAGGATTTATTTCCAGTTTTAGTTTAATTGTTCAATCATTCAAATTTGTTTCCTTCCCCAGGGTAAAATGGTATGCAGATTTCTATTTGTCAGATGCGACAATGAGCCTGCACCAGACGAGGTTTGGATTTTGTTTGTATTATGAATATTTCTTCGAACTGGATAATTGCTCAAACATTCATTAACAATGTAGTTCACAGTGATGAACATGGAGATCGGCCCAGACAGTTGTCCGTTATTCCTGAGTTGAAACAAGCAACTAATATTTCTGAGAGAGCTGAAGCTCCATCATGGGATTGCGATGTAGGTTTCCTCAATCTTTTAATGTAAATGTGATTCTCACAAATGTTTTCCTGCAGTAAATTATTCTTGTAAAATGAAGAATGTACTATCATGCATATCTCATACTAATGTGTATGGAATTGACTAAATTGGAATGACCAATTAATAACGTAACACTAACAAAGTAGTACGTAATTCAAACATGCTCGTGTATACCGTCCCATGGCGAAAAATATATATACGTAACATGCTGTCCAATCAAATCGGATGCTTCACTGAAACTGAAAGGAATAATTAACCCTGTAAATATCTTTCATGACTATTTTTTCTTTGATATCGATGTTTAATTTTAATTTCAGGCGAAAGTTGGTTGCTGGAAATGGATGAAGCCACCACTCCCCAGTGAAGAGAAGGTTGTGAATGTCAAACCTGAGGAGAGAGACGTTGCCAGGAAAGTCATTTGGAAAGCACAGAATATAGCAATGATTGAGAAGCTATTGAAAGGTATGAAATATGAATACTGGAATGATCCTATATCGTAAGGAACCCCGGCTACTTGTGAACTTATGCACCATACTACATTCTGTCCACAATGTTTGGTTTCTGTAACTTATCTGGCTGTCATTATTATCACTTGTCTCCACCATGCTCTTCTTTTACATTAAACTTCAGATTGTATAGTTTATTGTTGCAATTTTTAGCTAATGTTTCTATATTTTGAATGTATTAAATGTTTAAGTACTTTGTCAAATTCCTTTTGATTTTTGTAACTACCTTAATTGTTTGTCTTCTCTTCTCCTGCAGAGTTCAGCTGCCTTATGTGTGAGAAGGTGATGAACCTTCCTCTCACCACTCCTTGTGCTCACAACTATTGCAAGGCTTATCTAGAAAATGCTTTTGCTGGAAAAGCATTCGAAACAGAGAGGAAGTGTCAAAATTGACGTAGTCTACGTGCCCAGAAGAATGTCTTAAATGCCCTTCCTGCCCAACTGATATTTCTGCATTTCTTCAAAATCCTCAGGTACTTCAAAATTCATACCCATGTGAATAATTTATCCTTGGCATTATTTAATAGGGCAGATGTCACTGAAAGTTGTAGGCTCAAGCGATGTGTTAATTACTATTACATGCTGATCTACTTAAATTCTCAGAAATTGCACTTATTTTGTTGTGCGATACAACTAGTCCTTTGGTGCTGTGCCATTAACATCTAATATAAGTTTGTTTACTCCCATCTTTAGGTTTAAATGCATACCACTTTTTCCCATGATATAGGTAAAATAGAGATTTTGTGGAGGTGATAGATAGATTGCAAGCGGATCTGAAAACCGCACACGACAAAGAGGAGGCTGATGGTAACAGCAACGATACAGATGAAGTAACTGTCGACCAACATGACAGTGGCCTGAAGAGAAAAGGTCCATCTGAGCTTGTGAACAAGGAGAATGTAAAGAAAACCTGTGAGGTGTTATCTCAACAACTGTTTCCGAATGCAATCACCATTAGGAAATCAATTCCTATCTGGGAGAAGGCATTGGAATGTTGTGAAGGATGTTCTCAGATACTTAAGTGGCACAAGGATGATGGGACTGAGGTTCAAGAAAAGCAATGACTTGCAGAATCCATTGGTTGGATATGTGGATGCAGATTTTGCAGGGAACTTGAATGGAAGAAAGTCTATCACAGGGTATGTGTTTACTTTGTTTGGCACGGCAGTTAGTTGGAAAGCAAGTCAGCAGTCTGTGGTTGCATTATCTACAACAGAGGCGGAGTTCATGGCTATCACTAAAGGAGTTAAGGAAGCTATCTGGTTGGGTGGATTATTGAATGAGTTGGGTATCCAACAGGATCATGTGAATATTCACTGTGACAATCAAAGTGCTATTATGTTGACTAAGCATCATGTGTATCATGAAAGGACAAAACACATTGATGTAAGGTTTTTCTTCATCAGAGATATCATTGCCAAGGGAGTTGTGAAGATAAAGAAGATTCATACGTCGTTGAATGCTTCAGATGCTATGACTAAGGCGCTTCCAGGACCAAAGTTCAGGTTTTGCCTGGAACTTGTCGGTCATCCTAACCGCAGGGATGGAACGGGGAGGCATCTTAACCTTAGAGGTGCATATGGGGGCGTATCTTAACCTTAGAGGTACATGGGGGCGTGTCTTAACCTTAGAGATGCAAAGGGGTGTGTCCTAACTTCAGGGATACAGAGGTCGTTGGTGTTGAGCTAAAGGTGGAGATTTGTGAGGTGTTATCTCAACAACTGTTTCCGAATGCAATCAGGAAAAGGTAATTGTCTCCATTAGGAAATCAATTCCTATTTGAATTCAATTCCTATTCGAATTCCTTTAGGTATAGCTGCAAATTGAAGGCTATATAAAGGGGTGATTATTGCATGCTCATAACCAGATCTGGAGATATAACAACACAGCTTGAAGACCCGGTTCGACTACTTCGAAGGGTGATATTATATAGATTATAGGTTCTAGCTTTGAGAGACAGATTTGTTCTTGTTTCTTGCATACTGTTAGGGACTTGTAATTGTGATTGATATTATATAGTGGAAGCTGGTGATCTCCGTGGACGTAGGTTATTTACAACCGAACCACGTTAAACTCTTGTGTCTTTCTTGCTTATCGTTCTTGCTCTGTTTCTGGTGTTTTGGTTGCTTGGGTGTGTGTTTGATTGGTGCAGCTGGTTCTTGGTGGTTTAGTTGTGTTGTGAGCTTTTGTGATTAGGTATAATCGACTATTGTTGAATCGAACTCAACAAAACCAAAACCGATGGTGGAGAAACTAATGCTGGAGAAAGCAGTCTATCAGGAGGAACAGATGTTGAGAGTGATGAGGTTCGAGAAGTAATGGAGAATGGAAATGTTGCTTCACCTTCAAGTCCTCTTCAACTCCACTCTTTTAACCAGGCCTCAGTTTTATAACTTAGTCCTTCGTTAAACAAATGTCCTGTCTGTCCTGTCCCAGTTTAAAAATTTACAGAACAGAATTTCTGTTGATACCTGGGTATTTTGGGGAAAGTTAAGATATGGTATGGCAATGTTTTGGGGTTTCTTGTTAGGAGTTGGGACTAACTGGAGAACGCTTGAGGGATGTATGCTAAAACTGTAAAACATTTAAATGACCATGTCCAAAGCAACAAAACAAGGAGAACACGCGATTACTAGTTATTATCATATTTAAATTAAATATAATGTAGAAGATTTTTATTATACAATACTAAAACAGACCAAGACAACAACTCCTGTGAAAAACAATGGGAAATTACTACAATAAAATAAAATTTTCAACAATAAAAGTAAAAGCAGGAATGATGAGTTCATTAAAGACGCGCCCTTAATTAGCCTCCCCACTCTTTGATCCTTTGAAATGCAACATCCGCCTGCATTATAACATTTATGATTCATAAAATTTCTAAAATTATGTATAAAAATATTAAAGGTAAACCAATTTTTTTGTACCATTACCTCCTTATTCCAATTGGTTTTGTAAATTAGCCAAAAGAGGATCGCGGTCTGTATTAAAGTTCCTGTTATCATTCCATACCATATACCCTACATAAAAAATACGTAGTTGTTGACTATAAAAAGTTAAAAAATAGGACGATTATTATAGGACATAGGAAACATAGATTTATTAATCAATTTGTTGTACGTACTTACTTTAACACCCATGTCAAGGAAATATCCCATTGTTAAGCCTAGAGGAATTCCAAAAATATAGTAGCAACCAATATTCACGTATGCTACCAAAGCTTGCCATCCCGCTCCAACAGCCACTCCTACACATCATAATTAGTGTCACTCAAACCTCACATTATTATGAATAGAAGAATAAACAATTGTGAAGTTTGATTAACCTAAGTGTTTTGGTTACAAACATAAATCACACACTGTAAGCTAGTATGCAGCTAATGCGGGTGATGCACCTTATACGAACCTTCTAAGAAACTGTTTAAAAAACAAGTATAAGAAAATCTTAAAAAACAGAGTAGTACTATGCGATATTATAGAACCTGAAATTGCAGGTTGAACGTTATTGATGACAATGCAGAAAGCAAGAATTGGTGTGAGCTCATGTACTGCATCTTTGACAGCTGTATTATTCGAGAACAATGATGGATACTCATTCTGGAAGACCAGAAGAAGTATGCAGATTAGGAGGCTGACCAAGAACGACGATATCACCACCACCATTACAGCGAACTTGGCTGTTCTTGGATGCGATGCTCCAAGTTCATTCGACACTCTAACACTGCACGAATCATTCACATTACAAAATATGTTAAATTAGCAGTGTACATAACTAAACAAGCTAGCTACCTAGGTTTAACTACCTGATTGCTGCATTGAATCCCAAAGCTACCGTGATTGCCCACCCTAGTATGTTTGAGCTGGATATCAAAAACAAGAAAATTTGTTACATCTACGCTTTTAATTACCTGATTTTTCTATATTTATTGCATAATTTTAGAAGAATTTATGTACTCTATTTTAATTTTGGAACAACTAAAAGATTTTATTACTCATTACCTTAATTACAAGCAGTACAGGAAGTGTTGCTAGGAATACACCAATAGAGGGCTATGCTTATACCACTCGATGCATGGCCGATGTGCATCCGACCAGGCCGGACACGGAAGAGGTGACACCTATTAGTTAAAGTCGGATCCATTCTATGTTAACGGGCCGAGTCAGTGTCAAACCCATAGCTAAACCCATTATATATGAGCGGGTTTCAGCGGTTCCTACCACTTTACAATTTTACTCGCTATCATCCAAGGATGGGAAAATGTAAGGAATCACAACAATAAGTGTGATTTCCAATTTACAGCAGCAGGGACTGAAAAGAAAGATTGCAGAAGATAGTGGGATTTATTGTGCGGAGGATAAATTGCAACCTATCCTATCTACCATTTGTTTGCCTTTTTTTCTTTCTCGTATAGTGATGATAGGACATTTACGATTTTAATTTGGGTGGAGTACGTGTTGTAGTATTGTGGGATTTATTAGAGATCATGGACCTAGTCTACAGTTTTAATATTCTCCAGCATGGTAGATTGATTAGTTGGAAACTGGAATTTATTTTGTTATCTATGACTTGAGATTTCAAGGGTATGCCCATATTATCCTGTAAATACTATCTCTTGAGCTTCTATATATAGTTTTAACTTATTATAAAAAAAAAAAAAAAAACAAAAAAACAAAACCTCATCCCGGTGAGATTTTCTAAAATCTCATTTTATTAACTAATTAATTTTTCATTACATTTTAGAACTAATTGTAGGTCAAATAAAGTATTAAAAGTTAACAAAATGAAGAATGTGGGTGGGTTACAAATAACCGGTTTCTTACCAAATGGATAATGCATCGACGGCAATTTCTGCATTTTTCAAGTATCCAGCGAATAATACCAATGCCATATAATACCACATCTCCAAACTGTCAATGTGACATTGCATATTAATTATAGACCATTTTGTTAATCGGATTATAGACCACATTTCACATATATAAAAGCCAGTGATATAGCGAGAATTAAAATTACTAATCCCAAAATAATTTACCTTTTATAAACACTAATCATTTTTAAAATTTAAAATTGCACAAATTACTTTGACATTAGTAATTTTATCTCTGGATATATCACTAGTCATATATAAAAGATTACTTAATAGATTAGTATGTAATCCACCAATCATTTTTCATTTGGCTTTTTAATTAGAAAATTAAACTTTATCTTTAATATTTTATATTTTAAATACATATAATCTATTGTTACTTTATTTGAAAAAGCAATGTATTCATTCGAGTAAAACATTCTAATTAAATCCGATTCTGTTTAAATTTATAAAATTCATTTCAGTTTAAATTAGCTTAAATTTTTCAAACAAAATTTAGCTATCTTATAAGTCCAATTACACATGGAAAAAATCCTTCTCCTACCTAGTTAAATACTTTTATCGGTATAAGTTTTAGTTTGTTATCATTTTATCTTTCGTAATATAATCTGCAAAATTTTATTACTAGTTAAAATAAAAAGATTTGGAGCGAGTAATACAGTACTCACCACAACATTACTCCAGATGCAAAAGATAACTTGACAAAACCCCAAAGATTTTTGAACGCTTGCATGGAAAATCCTGACCAAGCGCTTTCACAAGTTCCACTAATACTGTACATCAATTGCGCCACCACCATGAGCCACCATGTCACGTTGAGCACCACTGCGCCACCGGCCATTCCCCAACCGAGTTTTAGCATGAAAAGCCAACTCAACACTACATGGAACACTAATCCCACCGCTGAAATCCATGCCATTACCATAATCTTGCTTTGTGCTTGCAAGAACTTCACCACTGGATAGTTCAAAGCATAAGCGTAAAGCTGGGGAATCATCCATAGGGCGTATTTTCCTGCCGTTCGCGAAATGTCCTCTGTTTGGCCGATTAGAAGAAGCAATGGAGTAGCGAAAACGTAGATGGGCGTTAGGATAATCGCCGTGGTCAAGAGAATGACTAGTGATCTTTGCATATACACTCCAAGCATCTCGATTTGTTTGGCTCCGAATGCTTGCCCGCATAACGTTTCCAATGCACTTCCCATTCCAACCTATTTATAACCATGCAAGTATACAATTTATTGTTAGAGAATTAATATATATAAAATTACTGGATTCCGTTTCTCCCCAACAATTTAAACGTTTGGTAGAGTTGAAATTATATCATTTATCCCATCACGTCTAAAATGTTTTTTAAGTATATACTTATATCATGAAACGAGTGTATAAGTAATGCATTTTGCGGATACACTTGCATGGTAATATATATAACTACTAAGAAGGAAGCTGTATACGTACCATGATGCCTAACGATAAACCAGCAATGACCGAGTTTTCAATGGTGAACGCGGCAAGCTCCAGAGTCCCGACATGGCCAGCAAAGGTTTGCGTGATTGCACCGAGAGAGTATTGGAAAACGGTGGCAAAAATGGCTGGACCGGCTAAGTACCATAGCTTCTTCGACTCTTTAAGGAATTCTTTGTAAAACTGGTGGACTCCGGTGATTGGACTGATGTCACGGCCTTCATCGACGAAGGATTGACGGATGATCAAATCATTTTGTTCACCGTCTGTGGGGGATAGAAGGGGCTGGTAGCTGGAGGGGTTCGCCATATATGCTTTATCTGACTCAAACAAGTGCCTTGTGTTTTTTTATAATGGTCCAACCTAAGTCTCTCGGTGGTAGGTTGGTTAGGTACATAGTGCACGCATGTTTTTTTTAAGCGGAAAAATTATTTTTAATTAATAGTACTTCCTCCGTCCAGACACAAATGAAACACTTTATTTTGATCTTAGGATTAGTTTGACATTGTATTAATTCCAAATCATATAAAAAAAATAATTAAATATTGCATATTATGAAAATATAAACATTCTAGTTTTGTAATATAATATTTTTAATATTTTTACCGTGTGATTTGAGAAATATTTAAGGTCAAACCAACCCTAAAAAACTCAACAAAACTAAGTGTTTTATTTGTTTCTGGACGGAAGAAATAGTATATAACCAAATAGTGAGAAAATTGGAGCACTTATTAAATTGGTTGAATTTAATTTCAATTTGAATCTAATCCGTTAATCTTATTTACTCAATTCAATCTGGTGCGTACATCTGTCAATGTTAAGTATCGGTGTGGGTTCGAATCCCGTTGGCGTGATATTTTTTCTCTTTTTGTTATTCATTATGTAGAAAGTTCTTAGGTCGAATCCAGTTGGCGTAACATTTCTCTCTTTTTTGTTATTAATTATTTAGAAAGTACTTGGGTCTCGAAATAAATTTTATATATCTTACCATCTACTCGACAAATTTGAGAGATGTAGTAATTCTACTAATTTTTTTATCTTGCTTCCAACTTGAAGTTGATATAAGTTTTATTAGATTTTGAAAAATAAAACTTTGTGTAGACTTCGGATCTTCTATTAATTGCGATGGGGCAAGGGCGGTGTTGTGGAGAAAACAGATTCATTCTTTCATTCTATTTTACGTTTTTTTCCTCTTAAAATGAGACTTCTCTTTCCTCTTTCACATCAAATTTCTAAATTACCCAATCATTAAACTAAATTTTAGGATTTAATATTTTCATCAATTTTTTTTTTTTTGAATTGATTTTAGTTTCATGTAGAGATCCATCCATCAACTATTCATATCTGCCCCTTTTCATTATCTAATAATAGAAGTATGCGGCATCGACTAAGCAAAATGGCAAAAGATAATGACGCACGGGATAGTATATTCAACTGATGAAAAACACCAATTAACATGCGAAAGCTGATGTTTTAATTAATATCCTACAATTGTATCGGATGATTCTTAACTCATCAGAGGAATACTTTTCGTTCGTCTAATATCGTTCAATTCAAAACTATTCATCGTGTGACAACAAAAATTGTATACATTTATAAGACATCATTTCTATTAAGTTCAATTACTCAATTAGTGATTTGATAATTATCAGTTAGTATATATTTTATTCAGTATACTTATTACTCGATAAATTTCAATATATTATTTGTAAAGTTTTCACTCCATTTATAGCACGCAACAACATACAACGCGTGCTGCATAAATTCTAGTATTAAAATGTAGCATAAGGAATGTTTCGAAACAATTACGACGAAAGGAAAAACAAACACCATCCTAACCAATGGGGATGCCTCAAATCAAAACCTCACAAGAAAAGAAAACCCACCAGTTTAACACGGATGAAACATAATTCCCTCCCCTCACTCCACCCTACGTTTCAAAAAACACCTTGGGGTCCAAGCACCAATCATCCACATGAGTATACGTACAAGTTTACCTTTCTCTTTTAGCCATGTTCAACAAAGAAGCTTTACTTTCTCAAGAACTCGCCAAGGGGTCCAAACCACATCATTGAACAAAGCATCCAAATCGTTCCGGATAGAAATTCAACTATTTCAAAAGTTTAAATTATTGGGGAGGAACGAAATCTAGTCATTTATATTAATTCTCCAACACTCCTCCGCACTTGTGGCCGATCTCAACCTCTTTGGGGAGACCAATCTGAAAATTTAATATGGGGCGGAGTTTGTCTTCGGGAAGATTTGAATCCAGTTGGGCGTGAGCCAGATGGCTCTGATACCATAATAGAAATACAACTCTTCCAAAAGTTTAAACTATTGGGGAGTAACAAAATTTAGTTATTTATATTAACCCTCCAAAGTTCGAAACCAAATTGATCCCCAACTTTTCCCTTCTTTTCCACCGAACTCCTTAGCAAGTGCACACATATTTATGATACTACTCAATTATTCATATTGCCAACCCTCTTGACAAAATATCAGTCTCTCTCTCACTTTACTATCATTTTCATAGTACTAATAATTACCCAAATGGGAAGATTTTTTTCAGTTTTCACCCAAACCTTTTTTATGTTCTTAAAATCACTTGTATTTTTTTTTAATTCTAAATTATATACAACGTTTTCCTTGTTATGAGGGACTCCGGTCGTCACTCGTCTGATCGGGTCTGATGAGACTATATTGTGGTTTGATCAGACTTTTGAAATTAAACTTCCAATCGTTTTTTTTTTTTTTTTCCTTTTTCTTTTTATTCATTTTATTTTCCCTTTAAATCCCACTCTTCATTTTCTTTTCCTTTAATTCCCTCAATCTATATATTCATTAAAGAAGTAATATTTATAAGCCCCTCCTTCAGCCAGGTGTCTTATTTTGTTTGGTCCGAAATTTTACCTATTACACGTGTCATGGAATCAGTAATCTTTCCTCCTGCCTACTCATCTATTATCAGAGTCCGAATTGAATTTCTCAAATCCTTGTTCACAAAAACTCAATATACAACATCTAAGAATGCAGTATTCGTCTAAAATAGTATTTCTCCTATCGGTCTCTGTAGAGTCGATCAAGATGAAGACAGTACACCAAAAGCATGAAGCCATACCCACCTTGGATCTCTTTTCTAGGTACTAAACAGACAGTAAAGTACTTTTCGGTTCAGCTTTCTCTATTTTCGGCAACTATCACGATCCAAATTGATTAATTTCAGTGCCCGGGCGTTTCCTTGATGTTTCAAATCGATCCAGAAGGGGTTTATGTGGAACGAGATAGCTTGATTCAGGCGGACATAGATGAAACGGTCATGTTTTAGATCAACCAGTCACGGAACTGCAGGAGCTGGACGGCGGATATATATAGAGCTATTCATTGCGGCGACTATGGAGTTTATCGATCCAATTTCCGATCACAGAAAAAGGCATGTCACAATTTTGAGCTATCACCATTTCAATCCAGTATTTATGTTTTGAGGAAATCAATTCATGATCCATGACTCCATGGGTAGTGACGTGGGTACCGTGTTACCCAAATCTATTTTTACCTCAGTTCTTCCAATTGATCAGACAAGGGATAATGTGAAATGGATTGTGGATTGCTTGCAATAATTCGTTAATTTCTTCTTTCTATGTGGATTGTGGCCTGACATTAAATTTTATATTTAGTCATCTGTCAGACTAGCAAGAGGAAGTCATACTCTACCGAAGATAAGCAATTCTTCAAGAATAAAGACTAGGAAGGGTAATTATTCTTTAATGTGAAATAAAGAGTAGCATCGAGAACGAATTCAAGTATGTTATTCTAGCTTGGGGCCTTAAGAAATTGCTTGGTCGAGTATAATTTGACTTACTACACAAGTTTTAGTTTTTCAATATTGTCAATGTCCATGGATTGTTTCTTCCGGTTCATCAAGAGTCTCATAGCGTTAGAATTGAACCAATCACCAATTTGGATTTCTCCAAGAAGAGGAAACTTGGAAACGAAACTAATGTGATAGCCAGTCAAAACTATCGTATCCTTTTTATGATCATTCTTCATATTGATTACCATTCATATATACCCATTATCAGAATTTTGGTTTGTATGTGACATTAATAAGAAATAAGAACATCGTGTTTATTTTGAAGTTTGATTCCCCTGTAATATTAGCCATACATATGTTTCTCTGTTTCATGGCGCCAAAGCCTTCTCAGGAGGAAACGAAAGTGTTGTTTTGCTCATGTTGCAACTTGTGGTGTACTGGGTGATTCATGAATTTCAAGCCTAATTTCAAGGGTGATTGTCTCAATGTTGTCAAGCAGTTGCAAGCCGGAGTCTACTCATCACCAGGCATGAGTATTATTAAAGAAGTCAAAACTTTAGCTTTGATTTTATGTTCATTTTCGTTTTGTTTTGTTAAACGTGATTGTGATCAAGTGGAGCATTTGTTACACATAATGTTTTAGAGGTTAGTTTGGTTCTACTGATCTTCTGGTTCAGTCCTTTGATGTAAGTTGATTATGATTATTAATCCATGATGATTCTGGGTTATGGCTAAAAAAATGTTTATCATTATAGTTTTCATAGGAGACAAGCTGCCGAAGGTTTGGTAACCAGGGAAAACACATGTAACTATTCATTAGTAAGTTGGCATGCACATAAAATTTTCTTTTACATAAAAATAAGGAGACTACAATTACTAGAATCTGTAACATACCTTGAAGACACGGATTAGTGAAATTTAAAACATTAATTGTTTGTAATAACATAAAACATTAATTGTATTCGACGGATCTATTCTTCAATAGTGTCAAACACTAATTGTGTTTAACGGGTCTATGCAGTAAGTAATTGATTTAATTAGAATCTGATTATGCCGCAAGTATACTCTGCAATAGTTTAGAGAACTAATTGTGATGGATAGGTATATTTCACAATAATTCAGAACACAAGCTGAGTTTGACGGGCACGGGTCTATTATGCAATACTGTGTTCGACATGTATATTCCGTGATAATCTAGAAACAGTACATCGACTGGTTTACTTTGCGAAATTTAGATCACTAATAAATTACGTCTACAATGCAATATATAGCACTAGCTAATTGCGTCGACGGATCTATTCCTTAATAATCTAAAATACTAACTGCATTTTATGGTTCTATTCCGTAATAATTTAGAATACTAACCGTAATCGACGATGCAAAATGGTTTATTTTGATTGGTTTAACTGATTAGATGTCAAAATTACAAGCACTTAATTAGACGGGTTTCTTTCGCAAAGAATTTAAAACATTATCTCCGTTCGACATGTTTATTATGCGATAATTAAGAATGCTAATTGTGCTTGACGAGCCTATTCCACAATAATTTAGAACACTAACTATATTTGACTGGTCTATTCAAAATAATTTAAAATGTTATATAACTTTGTCTGACGGATCTACTCCACAATAATTTTAGAGCACTAATTGTATTTTACGTGTCTAATGAACAATAATTTATCTAGAGCACTAATTGTGTTCGACATCTTTATTCTACAAATAACTTAGAGTAGTAAATGTATTCGACGAATCTATTCCACAATGCAATTAGAACAATAACTGTATTCGATTGATGTATTCCAAAATAATTCAGAGCATCAACTACGCTCGATGGATCTATTTTGCAATAGTTTCATAACTATAAATGTTCCTATCTTAAAGTTGTTCGTTTTAAGTTCACTTTCCGGCATAGGGTGTAGGAGCGTGATCGCTTGAGACTTTGAGGTAGTGTGTTGGGTGCTTCGACCCTTTGGCTTATCTCATCTCGGTTCCTTGTGAAGTGTTTGTTGTTTTTGCTCCACTTTACTCGCATTTAAGTGGCTCTTGCTCTCGGTGTTCTCGGTGTTCTTGATGCCCCCACATTGTTGAGTATGGTTGCTCATGTTTTGGGACGATGCTTGTTGCTTTGCCTCTCCGGTTTGCTTCGTTTTGATGCTTTCTTAGGTAGATTTTGACTGGTGTTAGTTTATTCACGCTTGGTGTTGAGGTAACCTCCTGTTTCGTGATTGTCCCGTAGACCAAAGGAGAAAATCATCTCTCGTATCTAGCTAAGTCCCCTAGACTTGCTACGAAAGATATGCACACTCCTTTGGAACTTGACTAAGAGTTGGTGGTACAATTTGCAAACTTCCCAGATCTTCGACTCCCGCTAGTGGGATGGACATACTAGACCGGGGGGGGGGGGGGGTTGAGTATTGCTATGGTCATAACGTCTTTGGGGTTACTCATGCTTTCTTCTCTTGTACTCGAGTTGGTGTATTTGCTACTTTGTATTTGTACTTGTAATTCGAGTATTTCTTATGCTCTTTGAGTTCAATAAAATTTAGCCAAGTCAAAAAAAAGATAAAGAGGGATTTGAGTATTATGATTTTATGATAGAATAATGATGTGACGGGTATTATCAACTCATTGGAGATGGTCTTAATTTGCGGGAAACTTATGAGCAATTTGCAAGTCGAGTATAACATTTACAAATATTGCAAACACACAACTAATTATTTTTGATATGTTAAGTTAAACGCCTATGTGGAAGGGGAAGAGCGTGGAAATCTATGTATGGTGGTGGTGACGAATTCACCAAGCCAAATGTTTCTCCGTCTGGTTCAAGTGTTATCGGGACACTCATAAATTGGCTACAGGAAGTAGTTAAATTACTTTCAGACATAATACAACGTACGCATAGTGATTAACTATAGTCCCATTCACGAAGAATTTGTTTGCACTTTGCAGTTTGCACCATTATCTCTTCAGGCTATTGTTCCAGGTATATGCGGATCAACTGGAGTATCTGTTGGAATATGGAGCATTGGGGCTGCACTTATCAAAATTAAGAAGGCTGAGTTTTAATTACATGTCAATATTTGCCACATGCGTCAAACACACTATAATATAATTGTAAGAAGGGGACAAGACTATCGATCCTTGCATATTGATCCGTAGTCTCAGGGACTTCCACGTTCACCCAATTTTTGGAACAGATAAAAAATCTCACAAATCAACAATATCGAAACAGAAATGTCTCAAGAGATTAAACATGTGCATGTATTTTCAATTTCACAAATTTCTCTATAAATACCTTGCTTAATCTGCATCCTTGTGATATTCATATCCTCAAACCAACACCACATTTCTTTACCAATTATGAACTCATCAAGCACACGAATAGCAATTCACACACTGCTGGCTGTAATTCTGGTTGCCGGAACATATGTTTCGGCTCAGAATTGCGGTTGTACACCTGACTTGTGCTGCAGCCAGTGGGGTTACTGTGGCACTGGCGACGAATACTGTGGCGAAGGATGTCAGGCTGGCCCTTGCTACGATAGTGGTGATCCTGCTGTAGTTGCCAATATTGTCACAGAAGCATTCTTCGAATCCATTATTGATCAGTCCGCCTCCAATTGTACCGGAAGGGGGTTCTACACCAGGGACGTTTTTCTCCAAGCCGCTGCCTTGTATCCACAATTCGGCACCTCAACTATTGATTCAGTCGCTAGGCGTGAGATTGCAGCTTTCTTCGCCCATGTAACACATGAAACTGGCTGTAAGTCTACACATTAATCATTTGATTGCTCTGTCCTCAATAGATGTTCGGTTTTGACTTTCGGTATCCATCTCTATCCATGTAAGTCCTGCTATCTTCATTGTACGTAGCAGAACTGAATTTATTTGTAGTATAAAATAACAACAAAACAAATCTGGTCTTGCGTACCTGAACTAAAGACTACGATTTATCATACATGGTTACAGAAACTTGACAAGCATTTATTATTTTCTGTTGCAGTTTTTTGCTACATAGACGAGCAAGGTGTAACTGGAAGCTATTGTGACACGAGTTTTCCACAGTGGCCATGTAATCCCACAAGAAGTTACCACGGAAGAGGTCCCATACAATTGTCATGGAACTACAACTACGGTGCTGCAGGACAAAGCATCGGATTTGATGGACTCAACTTCCCCGATATTGTTGCTGCAGACAATGTCATCTCATTTAGGACTGCTTTCTGGTTCTGGATGGATAATGTGCACAGTATCATAAACTCTGGACAAGGATTTGGAGCCACGATCCGTGCTATTAACAGTATGGAGTGTAATGGAGGGAATCCAGGAGCTGTGACCAACCGCGTGCAGTATTACACAAATTATTGTAATCAATTTGGAGTCGATCCTGGACCCAATCTTCGGTGTTAGTTACACACAGTGTAGTGAAGAACAACCAATTGCCAAGAATAAGTGAAGACAAATAAATGCATCTCACATTGTCCTAAGATGTGCTTGGATTTCTTCCTAAACTTCCTACTATCATTTGGTTTGAAATTTGTTTTGCTCAAAATCATATCTAGTAGAATGAAGCTATTGGCGATTTCGCAAAAGATACACTAGATACTCTAGTAAGGTCATTTCAACTGAATTTAATGAATTTTAACGGAATGAATTACGGGAACTAATTGAACAACACACATGCAGTCCTTACTGATGTACACACTTAATCTCATCATTAGTTATGGGCGCTTATATCTTGCAGGATCCATGGCAAAAATAAACTCAGGGCCGGCCCTGAGATTTAGGGGCCCTATGCGAAAATTTTAAACGACCAAACTGTTTAAGAAAAAATAAAAAATACATGTGAAAAAGGACACAACAAGAATTGAATCCACGATCTCAAAATGCCAAATGGCTTATAAAGTCAACCCAATCCAATGTGCTACAATATACTTCTTTAATTTTTATGCATTGCAAATATATATACATAACAACAATTTATAAATTTGGGGCCCTGATTTTTCGGAGACCCTGAGCGGTCGGGCATCCACATAAATCAGATTTGGAAATGTAAGTGCTTATTACATTTATCTCTCTCCCAATACAAATATTTTATTTACATTGTTGCCTGAATGAATATTGATATGTATAATTAGAGTTATAAAGTTGATTTTAGGCTTATTTGAACGTGTATAAGGTAGTAAAATAGTTGGAGTACGATAGTTAGATTTTTCTAAAAAGGGAAAAAAACTCCACTTTATTAGCAATAATGTAACCTAATACATTAATCTTCGTACACAAAATCAAATATGTTGGGATATTGAAAGAACAAGTCGGTTGGTACGAAACCAGTCGACCTTGGTAGGTCCATAATGGAGGAAATGCCTTGTACAATGAAATATTCTTGGATCTTAGTTCGGGAAGATTTAACAATATTTACTCTTAATTAACTGGTAAACTTAACTATTAATTAAAGTAAAGATAATTAAGAGAGATGTTCCGATATCTCATGACTGTTTCCCTATATGTCATGTACGTTCTAGGGCGGAGGCAGGAATTGGGTTTAGAGGGACAATAATTTTTTGAAGGTTCTGTAAGGGAGGTCAAAATTTGAATGATCGTAAAAATTACCTTTAAAATTTTGAAAAGTCATATTTTGCTTATAACATTTGTTTTGGGAGGGCAAGATGTTTCGGCGCCCCCTAGCTCCAACTTTGTATGTGCTTGTTTAAAGTTTTCGGAGGAGAAAGTAGTAAAGTAGAGATATATTCAATCGTCCACGTACCTACCTACCTACACACACATATCACATACTTCCAAAATTGATCCCCCAATAGGTACTTGACACCCGTTAGTATCCACATAGCGTGAAGACAAGAGTAAAAAATAAAAATAAACATAGAATAAAAAACCGACAATGGTCATGACTCAATCACATGTTTTAAATATATACAGGGTGCTACATATTGCTCTATATATACTTTTGTTAACCTGCAGCCTTGTCATAATATACCACACCAGCCGCGCTACATATCTTTACCAATTATGAACTCATCAAGCTCACGAATGGCAGTTCACACCCTGCTGGCCATGATTCTGTTTGCCGGAACATATGTTTCGGCACAGAGCTGCGGTTGTGCACCAGACTTGTGCTGCAGCCAGTGGGGTTATTGTGGCACTGGCGACGATTACTGTGGCCCTGGCTGTCAGTCTGGCCCTTGCTACGACGGTGGTGATCCTGCTGTAGTTGCCAATATTGTTACGGAAGCATTCTTCGAATCGATTATTGATCAGTCCGCCTCGAATTGTGAAGGAAGGGGATTCTACACGAGGGACGCTTTTCTCCAAGCCGCTGCCTCATATCCATTATTCGGTACCTCATCTAATGATGCGGTCGCTAGGCGTGAGATTGCAGCTTTCTTTGCCCATGTAACACATGAAACTGGTTGTAAGTTCATCTACACATCAATCATTTGATTGCTCTGCTCAGCATAATTAATAGTATATTATAGTACGTACTCTGTCCCCACATGATGTTCGGTTTTGACTTTCCGTATCCATCTTTATCCATGGAAATCCTGTTATCTTAGTATATGATATTGAACTGGACTAAATTAAATTTAATGAATCTGAACTGAATTTATTTTTGTAGTATTAAAAAACAACTAAGAAAATCTAAATTGCACTGAACTGAAGATGAAGACGTATTAGTTTATCATACATGGTTACAGAACCTCCTTGACAAGTAATTGATTTATGTTCTGTTGCAGTTTTTTGCTATATAGTAGAGCAAGGTGGATCCACCAGAAACTATTGTGACCCGAATTTCACACAGTGGCCATGTAATCCTAACAGAGATTACTACGGTAGAGGTCCTATACAATTGTCGTGGAACTACAACTACGGTGCTGCAGGCCAGAGCATCGGATTTGATGGACTCAACAACCCTGATATTGTTGCTTCAGACAATGTCATCTCATTCAGGACTGCTTTATGGTTCTGGATGAATAATGTGCACAGTATCATAATTTCTGGACAAGGATTTGGAGCCACAATTCGTGCTATTAACAGTATGGAATGTGATGGAGGGAATCCTGCAACAGTGACCAGCCGCGTGCAATATTACACAGATTATTGTGCTCAATTTGGAGTCGATCCTGGAACCAATCTTCGGTGTTAATTACACGGTGAAGGAAGAGTAATAAAATGCCAAGAATAAGTGAAGACACAAATGCCTCATCTCTCATATTGTGATAAAAAATAAAAATGTACCTTGTTTGTTTTGCTCCAGATCATGTCCAAGTAGAATGAAGTTATTGGCACATTTTTAAGAAATAGAGATATTCTAAGGACCATATATGCCTTTTGTAGCGTAAAAATACTAGCTAGTAATTGCAAAAAAGATGATGATATTGCACTAACCTCTTTTGAGTAAACTCTCTTAGTCCCGATTAGATAATACGGAAAACCGATAATACAATGTTACACTAACCTCCCCACCTTCATATAACTACAAGTACTTAGAGTTGAAGAGAAGAGTCATCAAGAGCTACTTAAAAGGACTTGGTTAATTACATTTCGGTTCTCTTTGATTGGCATGAATTTTTTTGAACTGAACTTAATAAATATGAATTGAACTGAACTTAATAACTCTGAACTAGACTGAACTGAACTTAATTATTCTGAATTGAACTTATTTGAAGAATAAATTTTAACTAAGCAAACCTGAACTGAACTTACTTATCTTGAACTGAATTGAAAACTGAATTTAATAAATTTGAACTGAAATTAAAGTGAAATTAAAAGAACCTTACTTTTATATTGTATTTGTACTTTATTAATTATGGAAGGTACTTAAGGACTCTCTTTGTATTACTCCCTGTACAGGTCAAAGTTTTCCCCATAAGTCATATGGGAAAAAATTAGAAATATTATCTTAAAATACTACAAAAAATTAGAAATATTATCTTAAAATACTACAAATAATTAGAAATATTATCTTAAAATATTATCTTATAATTTTTTAATATTTTTCTTTAGTGTGATTTCAGAGTAATTTTGCGAACAAAAAGATGGTTAATAAAACAAAATTGAAAACATTTGACCGGACAAAGAAGTACGTTTTATGGAGACTTAGCGTGATTTAGTGACCTACTTAAGATATGTTTGCAATAGTTTCAACTTAAAATGAGGGACTTAATTCAATGAGAAGTTGGTAAATTAAAGTTGGCTTACTAGAGATTAGATAAGTTGATGGGTGATTGGCTAATTTTAGTACCCTTCACATTGTACTAATATTAGTACACCATTTAAAACATTCTAGATTAAATCATAATTAATAAATATAAACAATTATATATCAAATAATACAAAAATGTTTTAATAATTATTAATTTATAATACAAAATATTAAATATTAATATTTATTCATCCCTACCAACCAATCACCACCACCACAAACTGCCCGCCTCCACCACCACCACCGCCTGCACCGTCATCACCACCATCACATCCACCACCACCACCGTCCTCCCAATCGAAATTATATAAAGATAAACTCAATGAAAAGATGGGCCTTGGAATTACTGGCGATAAGGTCGTAAGAAATTTTGCGAAATAAGCAATGATGCAACAATGTATTAACATTGATGCAACATCGATTGCATCAATGTAAATAAACAGTAAGCATCAATGCTGCATCGATGTAAACACATTGCAATAGTATTACAGTAAGCAACAATGATGTATCAATGTAAACACAACAATAACACTACAAGCTGTGATGTAAACTAACTTTCCGAATCAGTGCTAATTATAAAATTTAATAGAATACAAGAACCATCTATGCAATGCTGCAGCGTAATTATAATGTTGATGCAGCATTGCATACGAAAGTTTTTTTAGATTTACATGTTGGTCAGTGGTCGTCACATACTGGTACTGGTCGCCGGATTAAGGTGGTCGTCGAATTTCGATGATGGTTGTAGGATTCTGGTGGTGGTTGCCGGATTTCGGTGGTGGTCACCGAATTTTGGTGGTCGCCGAATTCTGATTATGGTTGTCAGATTTTGGTGGTCGTCGGCAACTGATGGTGGTTGCCGGATTCCGGTGGTGGTGGTGGAGTTTTAAATACATTTTATGTATTTAATTTAATTTTTTTATATTGATATTAATTATTATATTTTTAATTTAATTTATTTTAATTTTTAAATATAATTTTTCATATTATGCGACCACTACGAAGTCATGTCGCATTAATATATAACCAACGGTTTAGATTAAATCTTGAATTGGTCTAAATGTTAAGATGGTGTACTAAAATTAGTATAGTGCAACAGCACTAAATTTAGACAGTCCTTAAAATTTAGATAAGTTGTAGGAGTAGTGTTTGCAAACCAAATTTTCCGGCCACAGCTTTACGACCTTACTTGAACAGGATTTGTTCTATAGGATCCTACCTCTGCATCCTTGATTTCTAAGGAGACAGAAAACTAAGCCTGGTGGATGAACCATGGCTGCTTGACCAGAGCGTGATTAACAGCACCGTTTGGCTCGATTCGAGCCACTTGGTTGCCGTAGAGGATCGTTCTCAGCTCAGCCACGGCTGGCCGGGATGGTCTTGCAGCTGTCTGACAGGCTACTTAATTTTTTCAATTAGTATTTTAACCGTACTAAATTTAGACGGTACTTAAAAGTTAGATAAGTTGTAGTAGCACATATATATATATATATTAACTATAATATATAAGCCTCTATAGTAACAGTAATAGCGCGTGCAATGCACGCTCTCACGCGCTGTCGGATAAAAGAGAAACAGTCCTGCCTATATTATTATTATTATAATTATATTTTATTTATTTTTCTTCACTTCATAAATTTTTTTTTCTCACTCTACGTCACTTTTGTCTCTTCTATTTCTTTTCTTTGCCTTTCTTCTAATCTCATCTCCTTCCTCTCATCTCTCACTCTTTCAGCTCTGGGAGACTGAAGATGAATTCGTCGAAGAGAAGCTGGAACCGTGAACCAAGGTATAATTTCCCTCCTTAATCAATTTAGGGTTTTATAGGCTTTATTACAAAAAAAATTGGTATGGGGTTATTCGAAAAGGAAAAATTGAATTCTTACCTTCTTAATCAATTTGGGGTTTTCGGTTTTACACAAAATTTGGTGTGGGGTTTTTGGAAAAGGAAAAAGCAAAGTTAGAAATTCTGAATGAAGGATTTCCCTTCTTAATCAATTTGGGGGTTTAGGTTTTACGCAAAATTTGGTGTGGGGTTACTAGAAAAGGAAAAAACAAAGTTAGAAGGTAATTTAGTCTCTTAGGTTTAATTTAATAATATTTTTTTTAGATTCATTTCCTAATTTATGTTTTCCTCTGTAACTATATAACAACAATTCACGTGTACACAAACTTCTGATCGCCAGAGAAGTTGTTGAAGACGAAAAGAAAAAAGAACTAGAAGGTATGTCTCTTATTTTGTTTCTTGCGTTTAGTTAGTTTTCTACTTCTGTTATTGAGTATAAAGATGTATCTCTTCTTTGTTTATTGCGGTTAGTTCGTTTTCTACTTGTGTTTTATTCAGTATAAAGATGTACATACAATTACAATTTAATTGATACTGCTTGACTTTGAAATATTAACTTGAAATTAGTGGCCCTGAAATATTTCTCTGGCTTAGTTGTTACAACTTACACGTTTTTTAAACCTAGATCTGTGCTAAATTGAATTTTATATTTGCTTATATTTTTTCACAAATCAGTATTTACAATATAAATATATGTTTTGTAATTTTTAGTTTTGATATACAGAGGAGCTTTGTGATTGCCGTTAGTTAGATTGCTTTTTTTTTTGTTTTTAGGTGATATTATGTTTATTAGATATGCTAACACTCAGTATGTAACCTCCAGAATATGGAGAATATGGAAAACACCCAATATTACCTCTTGGATCAGATTACTAAAGCCACCCAAAACTGGAGAACCAAAGTCACAGTTATTAGCAAATCGCCTTGGCGTACTGGGGAGAGAGGAACAAGATACCAAAGACTTATTTTGGCGGATGAGAAGGTAGTTACTTCATCTACCATCGAATAATCTTCTATTTGTTCACATTATTTTTATTCATGATACATTTATCTTCTATGATTTTCAGGGTAATGCCATTGATGCTACCATCTTTGGCACCGACATCGAGTACTATGAAAAGACAATTACTGTTGATAAAACATATGTGATCTCAAATGCAAGGGTACAAGATGCAGTTCCTATGTATAATTCGTTATTTGCAAATACCAACTTCAGCTGGTTCATCAATCGGCGAACTAATGTAATAGAAGTTCAGCATCCAATAATTGCTTCAAGTCCATTTAAAAGAGACTTCATTGATATTGGCAAATGCAAAGATCATATTGGAGGTTTTATACGTAAGCCCAAACACAAAATCCAATTAAACACAACCAAGAAACATTTATGCAAGTACTTTAACATCTTCTATTGCTTTTTCAGATACCATTGTAGTAATTGTTGAGAAATTACCTATTACACACCCGACAGAGAATAAGACACTACATGAATATGTAGCCATTGATAAAGGGTAATTATCTATGAGTTACTTTGTTTATGTCTATCCTTGAAGTTTCTATTCTTCATCTGTTGATATTTTAATTTTATTTAATTGTAGCATGGAACCAATCATTGTTTCTTTTTGGGATGATACATTCTCTGAAGAAAGGTATTCTTATTTGGACAACACTGAAAATCATCCAACTGTTGCATTGATAGACTTCAGTGTGAACACATTTCATGGTTAGTATATTCACGTGAACGTATTTATTGTATTTCATGGTTTTTTCACAATATTGACATCTTTTATATAAATATTTATGAAGGTTTGTCTCTGGCATCAACCCGACGTTCTATACTCATAACAGCACTAGATGATGACAGATTTAATAGATTGTGTGAATGGTATATGTTCTACAACTATTGTAAAATGATTATATATATAGTTGTATAATTGAAAATTCATTAAATATAATTCAAAATTCACTCTATATATAACAATGACAGGTTCAAGAGTCACAAAGAAGAAGCAATGAGCAAGGTCAATAATTCTGAGTTTTTAAAAAACTTGAGATCGGACAGTTTTCCAGATTTCACAGCGAAAGAAGTCCATGAATTAGACAAGGTAAGTGCATGAGTTACATATTATGGTTTTTAGTTCAACATATATGATATAACATTTGTACTTATCAATTTTATGTTTGATGTTTGGGTTTGTACAAATACAGAATGGTAAATTTTACATAACGGCTACAACAACTTTAAGTGATTCTGGACAAGATTTTACCTACATATGCTGCGAAACTTGTCACTCCAAAAGTGAAGCAGCTGTTAACACCCAATTCAAGTGCCATAAGTGTAAAGTTCAAAAATTTGCCAAGAGGAGGTAATTCTGAGTTTTAATAATGGTTGCTTGTATGAGAAACTATGTATAATTTCAACATGTACATGCAGGTACAAGTTTATTTTAGTTGCCAAAGACTCTACTGGAGAATTGAATGTTACAGTTTTTGGGAGACATGGTCGAAATATATTTGGAATGGTTGAAGATCAATTTCACAGCACATATATGGAGGTATGAATGAAAACTATATGCATGTGTTAGTTAATTATGAATAAAAATATATAGTGTGAGGCCAAAAGAGGAAAATCATTGAGCTTGCAGAAGATCAATTAAACGAAAATCCAAATACAAGGTCCATAAGTGGTCGAAAGCCTAGAACACAACAAACAGGTACGCTGAAAGACATTATTAGTTTATTCACTTTATACAATGAAAGAACTACATATCAATACTTATAATATGAACCTTTATAGGTGCCAAAAAGAACAAAATTGCTCAGCAAAGTGATGGACTACTAGACAATGAAAATGCATCTACAAAGAGCATTAGCGGCCGCGTACCATATGGACAAAGTGCAGGTAATGATTCGTCAATATATACATTTATTTAATTTTTAATACATTCCAAATTACACAAAAAAATAATAGTGATTAATCATATCAAAATAACAGCTAGAAGGTTTGCAAAGATCAAAATAGTCAAGACACAAGTATCAATATTGAAGCCAGTAGATCCATGTTCACATTGTGGAGCAATAAGGTTTTTCAAAGAATCCCCTGGTTTTTGCTGCTCAACTGGAAAAGTGTCACTACAATTGCCCATGATGAATCCCCGTCTGTGGGAACTTTTTACGGACGAGTCAGATCCTTTTGCAAAAGAATTCAGAAGGAAAGTTAGATCATACAACAACTCGTTTGCCTTCACATCTCTAGGAATGACCACCAACAAGGACTTCGCCCAGAACACAAAAGGAATGTATACGCTGAAGGTAAATGGTACTGTAAGTCACTACGTTGTAGATCTAGAGCCAAAAGAGGGAAGCCCGAGATGTCTACAACTTTATTTCTACGACACAGAAAATGAGGTAAAAAATCGGATGATGACATATGATAATATGAATGCTCAGATTATTACTATAATAATGGAAATAATGAGAGCAAACCCATATGAAAAGTTTTTCAGAAGACTTCAGACAAAGGACTTAGAGAATCACACCATTGTACTACGTGCTGATCCAGAAGTAAACCAGGGAATAGGCGAGGGAACGTACAGGCTACCAGTTGTTGACCAAGTGGCTGCCATATGGGAAGAGCCTGCAGACCTATCACAACAGAGATTCCGAGACATTCGAGTTTATACAAATTCAGGAAAGAAATATTCAGTGAATTACTATTACGGATGCTACGACTCTTTGCAATACCCATTGTTATTCCCATACGGAGAGCCTGGGTGGCAAATTGGAATACAAAAGCTCAAACCTGGTGGATCAATTGGGAGCAACGGAAGAAGAAATTTTTGCCCAAGACAAAGGCAAACATCAACTCCTAATCATCAGTCTCCAGAATCTTTGCTCAACGAAGAACAACAAAGTAAGTACTCTTTTCGGTTCTATGTATTCTGTTTATAAAACGTAATTGTAAGACCCAAAAAAATTGGTTACACAAATACTCAAATTCCATCACTTGATAGACATTATTTACCAGTACCCATTGTTAACTTTCTAATGACTAACCCACATTCGAATTTTTGCAGTCCTTCATAATACAAGCAACAAGTTGGACAACGTCTTAATCCGCCAATATTATTGCTACATGTTCCAGGTCAGGCACACAGATGAAACAAATATCCTTAGAGCAGGTCATTTGATACAGCAATTCATGATAGACACTTATATCAAAATGGAGACACAGCATCTTGATTATCTCAGGGAACAACAGAATGGGCGTACTGGACGGGTAGAATCTTTAAAGGTACTCAAAGAAATTATGGCAAATGAAGACAACGTCAACAGCTCAAGTGTAGGACGTCGAGTCATTTTGTCCTCTTCTTTTCAAGGAAGTCCTAGAGACCTAAAACGTAGATATATGAATGCTCTTACACTGGTCCAAAAGTATGGTAAGCCCGATTTTTTCATTACAATGACTTGCAATGTCAAATGGAAGGAGATACAGGATCACTTGCTTCCCGGAGAGGACCCTATGAACAGGTCAGATTTGCTGACAAGGGTTTTCCATGCCAATAATGAGAAATTGAAAAAACATCTAATAAACAAAGGCAAATTTGGAGGTGTTGCTGCTTATTTCTATGTGATTGAATTCCAGAAGAGAGGTCTGCCACATTCACATTGGTTAATTGTGCTTGACAGGAAACATCAACTAACATCGGCAGAAGCTTATGACAATTTTGTAAGCGTTGAGATTCCTGACCCACAAGCTTTTCCACACTTACACAACTGTGTTAAAAATCACATGATGCATGGTCCTTGTGGAGAACTAAACAACAAGAATGTCTGTATGTTGGAAAGGGGAACTTGCAAGAACAAATATCCAAAACAGTTTGCAGAAGCAACTGTTCACAAGCCAAATTCATACCCGATTTACAGACGTAGAGACAATGGAAGAACAATATTTACTCGAAATCATGAGCTTGACAACCGTTGGGTCGTTCCGTATAATCCTCACCTACTCTCTAAGTTTGACTGTCACATGAATGTAGAGATAGTATCCGACATCAAACTTGTCAAATACTTGTACAAGTATGTGTGTAAGGGAACTGACAGAGTGAGGTACTCCATTGCGCAAGAATCTGATGATGGGACGGTAGACGAGATTAAAAACTTCCAGAACGCTCGCTGGGTCTGTGCCCCTGAATCTATGTGGAGGATTTACGAGTTCAAGCTCAATGAAATATATCCACCCGTTCAGCAACTCCACATACATCTTGAGGACGATCAACCCATATGGATCCCTGATGGAAAAGGCTTGCATAATGTTGTAAGTAACCCAAAAGCTTAAAACACACAACTTACAGAATTCTTTCGAATGAACAGAGAAGACCCAACGACCATTAGATACAACCTCCTCTACAAAGAATTTCCAGAAAAGTTTGTGTGGGACCAAGAGGGAAAAATTTGGAAAGTGAGACAGAAAAAGTCAGTGGTAGGGCGTCTGGTGACAGTTAATCCAAGTGACGGACCACGTTACTATCTACGTGTTTTGTTGAATCATGTCAGAGCACCAACATCTTATAATCACCTGAAGACTGTTGATGGAAAGTTATACAGAACATTCAGGAGAGCTGCACAGGTAAGAGGGCTGTTACAATCTGACTTAGACATTAAAGAAACTATGCAAGAGGCTATAGGATATGAAACTGCATATGTTCTTCGCCGTCTTTTTGCTACAATCCTCTTTTACAACTCCCCAACAGATCCAGCGAAACTCTGGGACAAATTCAAGTATTATTTGTCTGAAGATTATCTTCGGAACACAAATATAGATGAAGAGCAAGCATACATGCGTGCACTCAAGTCAGTTGATGTTTTTCTACAGTACAACAATCGTTGTATCGACGATTATGCTATTGTTCCATACAGCATCAAAGGGGACCAGGAAGATATCAATCAAATGGAGTACATCAATGAAACCAACATTCAAGTTTCTGAGGCTGATCTCAACTCGATAAAGCAATTAAATTCATGTCAAAAGAGCGCTTTCGATGAGATACATAAGGCAATGAACGATGATACTGGCGGAGTATTTTTTGTGGACGGTCCAGGTGGAACCGGAAAAACATTTCTATACAAAGCCCTCCTTGCATCCGTAAGATCAAAAAATGAGATAGCCCTTGCTGTTGCAAGTTCTGGAGTTGCAGCATCTCTGTTACCAGGAGGTCGAACGGCACACAATAGATTTAAGCTTCCTTTCGAAATAGAGGATAACTCTTGTAGCGGGATTAGCAAACAAACCACTGCATCAAAAATAATTCTTGAATCAAAACTCATTATATGGGATGAAGGGATGAAGCCACCATGGCTAACAAGAAACTCATAGAGATATTGGATGATCTACTCCGTGATCTATGTGAAACTGATACCATATTTGGTGGGAAAACTGTTGTTTTTGGAGGTGATTTTAGGCAGACTATACCTGTTATCACAAGAGGAGGGAGGAAAGAATCTGTTGATGCTTGTTTAGTAAGATCTGAGCTATGGCCTAAGATGCGCAAGTTGAGTCTCACACAGAACATGAGAGCAAGGGAAGACCCAGAATTTATGGATTTTTTGATGAAGATTGGAAATGGGACAGAAGAAACTGATGCAAATGAACAAATCAACCTGTCTCCAAACTTGTGCATTAAATATGGCGAATACGAAGAACCCTTGGAACATCTAATTGCTCAGGTATTTCCTTCGTTTGAAGAGTACAGAACGGATCCATTCTCTGTCATGGATAGAGCAGTTCTTACCCCCAAGAATGATTGTGTGGATGATATAAATGATGCCTTGATCAATAAGTTTCCAGGAACAATGCATGAGTATTTTAGTACAGATATCACAGAAGACCCATCACAACAAGCTGATTATCAGGATTTTCTAAATGCTACAACAGTCCCTGGACTATCACCACACCTGTTGAAGCTCAAGATTAATTGTCCGATAATGCTCCTTCGTAATCTTAATCGTGAAGAGGGGCTCTGTAATGGGACGAGAATGGTTGTCAGAGATTTAGGACAGAGGATTATTGGTGCAACTATAGCTTCAGGGGAACATAGAGGTAAATATGTTCTAATACCAAGAATACCATTGGAACCAAAGGACACTAGACGATGCCCGATTCCTTTCAAGAGACGTCAATTCCCTATAAAGCTTTGTTTTGCAATCACAATTAATAAAGCACAGGGCCAAACACTAGATAGAGTCGGCATATATCTACCAGAACCTGTATTCTCTCATGGCCAATTATATGTCGCACTATCAAGGGCACGTCGAGCATCTGCAGTGAAGGTTTTGATCAAGCCTCCAACCGTAGAGGAAGAGGAATATACAAAAACAAAGAACGTCGTGTTTCACGAGATTCTCCACTCTTAAATAATGAGGATGCCTTACGCAAGTCTGCCAAAAAGTTCTAGGTATCTCATATTACAAGAGAGGCAAACCAACTTGGACCCCTGTTGTGCCATTACCATAGCTTCGTACCTTTTGCTGCTACAACTTTTTCTGTTTTCTTTCACATTTTTAGTTTCTCTGTTCTGTTTTGGTTTGGACATTGCATTTTTATTTTCACTCTTTCTCATTCCTTTGAGCTGTTTGCTTTCTATGATTTTAAGCAGTACTATTGAGCTATTTGCTCCTTTCTTATGATGATTAATATAATCATTTTCTTTCTAAACAAAAAATAAAAACTCGTTCAATTCTGCATGGTATCATATTATTTACAATAATGCATCGTTAAAAAATTTAGTTTTACAACTTGCTTGCAATTGTTACAAATTTCATTTCTGTATTTGTCCTCCATTATTATTAATTTCAACATGTAAAATTAAAACGCATCACACACATTCTCACACGCTCTTGGCAAAAGAGAAACCGCCAACCTTACAGATTACATATGCATAAAATAATTTCGCGACACACGCGTAGCGTGTGGAGCGAATTCTAGTATATATATATATATACCAAAATTCCTTCCTCGTCATTAATACGTTTGCTCGCGGAAATTGTGAACTATATATATATATATATATATATATATATATATATATATATATATATATATATATATATATATATATATATATATGAGGAGGTATGATATCGGCCCCGTATGATATCCGAAAGGTCCATGCCTGAGACGTTCAAGGCAGCTACTCTGTTGTACTGAGATGTGCAGGTGACTCCAATCCAGGTGCAGACTCGTGTCTGTGATGACCAATTTTGGGCTAAAACATTATGAGGATCGGTGTTGAATTGGGACCGGCAGACTAGCAGTGCAGATTGATCTGTAGTCATGTTGAGTGTGTTTATGGCCAAGGAAAGCTTGAAGAAGAGCACATAAAGCAACATGTTTTTCATCATCATCAAGTGGGAAGTTGCGAAATGTACTGGAATTTTTGGAGCTAGCTACAGCCTACAAGTGAGTCTGTTGTGTAGTCTTTTGATTTTGTGCAACAAAAAGTTGTGTAAGAGTCTTTCTGGATAACTGTACAATAGGTCGGCTTCAATCCAATGTTGGCAAATATTGTCCAAGAATCCAAGTCCACAAACGTGCTTTGTGGAATTTTATTGCATCATAATGACTTTCTAGTAGACCATTCATGCTGCCTTACTTAAAAATAATAAGATGTACTCCAGGAGGTCCACGAGTGCTACTAAGTTCTTCCATACGATGAGTTGATCAACATTTTTTCTTGAGTAGAGTTTTTAAATTCCAATTTGACCTAAAAAATCACAACATATTACCGAAAACTAAATGAGTTATATTAAAATGTGGTTTACGCAAAACATATATATATCCTCATTCATTTCACCGCCACGGAAATTCATGCTTGTTTACTCATCATATCAAATCTTTGTTTTTCTTCATTGCCTAGCATCGAACTGGATGTTTTATGTCCGATCCCAGATAAAGGTTTAGATATGAAAAAGACCTTGTAACTTATAAAAGCTCAACTGATTAGAGAAAACAACACCAATCCTATACAAAGTTGCACCAAATACACACATCTTAGGTCATGACCCCTCCTCCTTTACCGGGCTTGGGACCGGCTGCAGCAAACGCAGGCGGAGTTACACATGTGGGGACATTCACACAAGAAGCATACACCAATCAAATGCAAACACAGGCAAAAGAGAGAGAACATGCACAGCAAGACAAGCATAACCTAGGTCCTAGACCACACAGGAAAAATAGGGACAAATTCATGAACAAGTTGTTAAGAAAATGACCAAAAAATATTCAACTAAACAACAATCTCATCGGAGCATACCAAAAATATCTCCAATGCAAAGAGTTTGCAGAAAAACAACAGAATAAAGCACATTGCACATCAAAGTATGTTAACATGCAAGAAACACAAGTGATAATCTAAAACCACAGTAGACGAATTTGTACTCCCAACTTTCACAAAGTAAGTTTCACCTCATCAGAAAATGTATACCGTCTTAGAAGGATGTACAAAAAATGAGCACCACCATAAACATCACACAACCTAACATTGTCAAATTATACGGGAACTTCAGCAAAAGAAACATAGAATATCCCCAGAAAAATAAGAAAATATAAACTTATAACTGTGATCCAGTAGCAAGTAGGGACACAAAACAAGAGAAGAAGGAAAACACAAGTGCCACCACGTTCTGCATACTTCCATATATCCTCTCAATATATAAGGGACTAAAGCAAACAATAATGTTTTGAAAACAAAGTTTACCATGCCAACGTCATTGTAAGCAAATTATATTATACTACAAGATACTTTAGAATAAAAAAGCAAAAAACTATTGAAGGAAGTTTTTCCAAAGCTGATAATTTACCTGAGTATCTTAATTTACCATGCCATCTTTCACTCAACATCCCCCGACTAATTTACGTTTTCCTTTTGCAAAAAACACCAAGTGATTCTTACAAGTTTTATTGCAATCCGAATATTGAGTTCAGGCCAGAGATAATGCAACAAAGACATCTTTGCATAAAGAAACAAATTCATCAATGGGTACAGGACTGTCATGAAGCAATAGATTGTACATTTTCTCCTTTTCACCTTGACTTCCAACAGAAAAACATGAATTCTAGAAGCTCTTAACGAAAAAGAGACCAAGTACAGAAACAATTGATCTAAAAGCTTCACTCGCCATCCAGGTACGCCATAAAATCAAGGACACCCATTCAAGTATTAACATCCAACTTGAATCGTCAAAGTGTAAAGGAAGAGCAATCAGAAGTTACCAGATATCCTAAAGCATGATGACAGCACACCGCTACTCAACCTACTAAACATCCTAAAGCATGATGACAGCACACCGCTACTCAACCTACCAGACAGACACGCTAACCCAAGAAACAAAGAACATAAATCAATATAGTCAACAAACTCAAAAACCAAATTATACACCGGTTTCTCTATACACGCATCAAGTGTTTATCTCCCTATATATAATTGTACACTGATTCACAACCTCTTAGAAGAAGAATATACTTCGTAGAAGGAACATAACAGAACAAAAGAACATAATCTGCCAACTTACTTCCTTATACAGACTGTCCTTGAATGATATATTACCAGGCACATGACCGTGGAAAGAAAAACGAGAAATGTAATCATGAATAACAGTACTAAATTAAATTTGAACCAGGAGCATTTAAAAGTAGCATTAGGAAACTTATACAAGAAAACAGAACATCCAAAGACTTCTTCCTTAGTTCATGCATGATGCTGACCTAGCATGTGACAGACAACGAGGCAGCCTTATTTGATCTTAAAGTTCCTTGAATAACTAACACAGCAAACGTATTACACACTCACCTTTTTACTGTTTCGGTGGTCCACCTAAACACAGAAAAACTGAGAAAGAAGGAAGTTCAACTATTTACCTCAAAATCAACACCTCTGTAAACCCATCCAATAGTTTACCACCTCGACTTAAAACACCAGACTGTGAATTAGAGTTCTAGAAAGTTGGTGAATCTAGCAAAGACTGCTATGAACAAATTCAATAACTTGAGAGAAGGCCAAGGGAACGACAACAGAGAAGAAATTTGATCTAAATTCAAAACCATCTTGATGCACCCTTTATATACAAAACACGAAAACCACATCTGCAGCAAAAGAAACAAGGTCGGCTGTAACACTCATCATAACAGGAAGAATCTTGAAAGTAAGTTGAAATAAATAAAAGCCAAAGCATCCTCTCATCAGAAATCATATCCCAAGAGACAAAAACCAGACAGACAAAGGAAAAATGCAACGGGGAGGAAATAAATTGTAGCTAGAATGGAATTGTACACCTGATCCACACATCTACATACAAGCCTCCCCTGCTAGAAATCTGTCAGCACCGGCCATAATTCATCCATCCAAGAATTGGGAACAGGCGCCCTTTTAATTGAGAAGACGAACTCACAGACAACCAAGTCGCCCAAGGTCAATCCTACATACAGAAGCCCAAATCGCCAGTTCAGTTCGCAGTCGAACTAAGCCAGTATTAAGTTGCGGCATCGTTTCATGCCTATTGAGTTTAAAAAGAGCGAGCCGCGTGTTATAATCCTGGTCCTTCATCTCACCAACGGATCTATCTCCATCAATGGTTGCTGCTTTACTTGTTCTATCACTCCAAATGAAACAGAGTACTCCTCCGTCGACAACATCTCCAGTCCTTTCTTTTGATATTTCGTACTTTGTCTCTTAATTAGCCGTTAATCTAGCCGTTCAGGCCTTATCTAGTTTGTTTCCTATTATTTCAGTAGTAGTTGCTCATATAAAAGAGCGTGGTATTGTACTCGAATTGCTTAAGAAATGAAGTTATAGTTGTAGTATGAATTCTTCTCTCTTTTCTCATCCTTTCGTCTAAATTCTCTCTCAGTTCTTCCTAATTCTCGTCTTGATAAACCAGAAAATACCAAAAATAGTATCCTTTCTTTTATTTCATCATAGGAAGAGGGAAGAATCGCTACAAATTGGCATCTAGAGCCAAGTTAGGTGAATCTTATGATGAATTAGAGGCTTACTACTCTGATATGGCACCCACTCTTACACGAACTGAGGAAATCTTTGAGCAACAGAGGCAGTTTCAAGAACAGCTTGCACAACTTAATGCGCAACATGCTGAGAATGAAAAGCAAACCTCTGATCTCAAGATTGCGGTTGAAAAACTCAATAGTGCAGTTGATTTGGTTATTGCAAAAATGGATCAATGGAACAGACAAGGATCGGTTCTTGGTACGCCCACTAGGGCTAATAACGAACCAAACCGTAGTCAAGCAGTTCCAGCTGTTAGTGCAAATCTTAATCCAGTAGCAGCTCCATTTCAACCACTTGTGCACACACCACCGCCTTTTGTTCCTGTTACTGTGCAGCCTCTTATTAATCCTTTGGCAAATAACTTGATGCCTGTTCAAAACAATGAACACAACAGAGAGTATAATATGCCAAGGATTGATTTCCCAAAGTTTGATGGCACGAACCCAAGAAACTGGGTAATGAAATGCCAGAGGTTCTTTTCTGTTTATAGCAATGTCCCAGAAACACACGAAGTCAATATGGCTTCTCTTTATTTTGAAGGAAAAGCAGATAAGTGGTTTCAGTGCTTTGCTTATAACAGGGGAATCATTCCATGGGAAATGCTAGTCCAACATGTATGTAGGAGATTTGGCGAAGACAAGGAAGAGAATGTAGTTATTGAAATGAATCAACTTAAGCAAGAGAGTTCAGTGAGTGAATATCTTGAAAAGTTTGAGGATCTTAAAGCTACTCTAGAAATGTTTGATACTCAATACACTGAAGCATTCTTTATTGGATGTTTTCTCAGTGGATTAAGAGAAGAAATCAGATACCAAGTCCTTTCTTTTCAACCCAAATCTCTACTGCAGGCCTTTGAAATAGCTAGACAACAAGAGAATGTAGTTGAAGCCATGGCCAAAAAGAATAAAAATGCTTTCAAATCTTTTTCTAAAGGCACTGGCAACCCAAGTAATAACTCTACTGTTACTGCAAACAAGCCAAAGGGTGACATTTCTCCTCCTCCCAGGAAACTCTTGACAAAGGAAGAAATGGACCAGAGAAAAGCCAGTGGTCTATGTTTTAACTGTGATGAGAGGTGGACTAAAGGCCACAAGTGCAAATACACCACCCTCTATATGATCATGTCAGAAGAAGAGGAGCTGGAGTACTTAAAGTCCAGAGATGAAGCTACTGAAGCCTTGAATGATGAAGTAACAGAAGAGACGGCTCAAATTTCCATCAGTGCAATTACTGGTAATGCTCCCAATACTTTAAGATTCAAAGGAATAGCTGGAAAATATGAATTTTGTATACTTGTTGACACTGGTAGCACGCACACATTTCTTGATGAGCAGACTGCTTTTAAACCTGGATGTAAACTGGAACCCATTGCACCTATGATCATTAGTGTGGCAAATGGAGAACAATTAGTGAGCTCTCAAATGTGTGCTGATTTTAAATGGAAAATACAAGGGCATGAATTCCAATTTCCAGTTAGATTAATTAAGTTGGGAGGTTGTCAAATGGTTCTAGGTGGTGACTGGTTGAGGGATTACAGCCCCATTGAATTTGATTACAATCATATGCATCTCACCATCACTGATAACCACAAGAAACACACACTCAAGGCACTAGTAGAAAGGGGTGAGTGTAAACTCATATCTGGCAAGAGTCTAAGAAAATTATTGAAACATGGTCCAGTTGGTGTTGTTGGTCGCTTATACTCTCTATCTGCTACACCTGTTTCACACACTCCACCACCTGTTATTACTGATGTGCTTAGTGAATACAATGATGTCTTTATGGAACCTAAGGGGTTACCACCAAAAAGACACATTGAACACCAGATTCAGCTGAAACCTGATGTTGTACCAAGAAAGCAAGCCCCCTACAGGTACTCACATTCATTTAAGGGAGAAATTGAAAAGATCATTGATCAAGAGATGTTGGATTCAGGAATAATCAGAAACAGTACCAGTTCCTTTGCATCACCTGTGCTGCTAGTCAGAAAGAAAGATGGATCTTGGAGGCTATGTGTTGACTATAGGTACTTGAATGACTTGACTGTAAAGCATGAGTATCCAATGCCAGTCATTGATGAGCTACTAGATGAACTCCATGGCTCCACCATCTTCTCCAAAATAGATCTCAGGTCAGGTTACTTCCAAATAAGAATGAATGAGGAATCTGTACACTACACAGGATTCAGAACACACCAAGGCCACTATGAATTTCTAGTGATGCCTTTTGGTTTGAGCAATGCCCCGGCCACCTTCCAATCATTAATGAACCAGGTCTTCTCTCCTTATCTTAGAAAATTTATACTTGTGTTCTTTGATGATATACTTGTTTACAGTCCCTCCCTTGATCAACATGTTACACACCTTAAGATTACTCTAGAACTGTTAAGGAAGCATGAGCTATATGCCAAGATGTCTAAGTGTTGCTTTGGACAGTCACAAGTAGAGTACTTAGGGCACATTATTAGTGGGGATGGAGTAGCTACTGATCCAGAGAAAATTCAATGCATGCTAAGCTGGCCTAAACCAAAAACTGTGAAAGAACTTAGAGGATTTCTTGGTATAGCAGGCTATTACAGAAAATTTTGCTCTCATTTTGGCCATATTGCTAAACCATTACATGCTCTAACCAAGAAAGATGGTTTTGGATGGAATGAAGAAGCAGACAAAGCTTTTCACAAGTTGAAAACGACATTATCTGAAGCACCTATCTTAGCTTTGCCTGATTTCACTAAACCCTTTATTGTTGAGACTGATGCAAGTGGAACAGGTATAGGGGTTGTTCTTATGCAAGACAAGAGACCAATTGCTTACCTAAGTAAAGCTCTGGGTCCTAGAAACCAGGCTTTGTCAATTTATGAAAAAGAGTTTCTTGCAGTTCTCCTAGCAGTACAAAGGTGGAAACATTATTTACAAGGCAATCATTTTGTGATCAAAACTGACCAGCAAAGCCTGAAGCATCTACTGGAACAAAAGATTACCACTGCCTTACAACAGAAATGGGTCTCAAATTGCTGGGACTTGATTATGAAATTCATTACAAGAAAGGAAGTGAGAACACAGCAGCAGATGCACTTTCCAGAAGATCACATGATCCTACTGAGGCTACTGTTAATGCTATCACTACTATCCAACCTCTGTGGGTAGAAGATGTGAAGAAGAGTTATGAAGGAGATGAACATGCCCAGAATGTCATTGCAACACTACTCATCAACCCAAGTGCAGAACCAGAATACACCTATGTCAATGACATACTTAGGTAAAAAGGTAAATTATTTATTGGGAATAATGATGAATTGATCAAAATTATTATTAAACATGTGCATGAGTCTTCTCTTGGTGGCCATTCTGGCATCACTGGCACCCTACACAGAGCCAAATCAGTTTTTTATTGGCAAAACATGAAGAAACAGATTATTGAATTTGTGCTTGCTTGTGATATTTGTAAAATGAACAAGAGTGAAAATGTGCCTTATCCTGGCTTACTTCAACCACTTCCCATCCCAAATCAAGCTTGGACACATATCACTATGGATTTCATAGAGGGTCTTCAAAAATCAGAGGGAAAGGATGTGATTTTTGTTGTTGTAGACAGATTCACTAAATACTCGCATTTCATTGGCATTTCCCATCCTTACACAGCTGCACAAATTGCTAAAATCTTTATGGAAAATGTGTACAAGCTTCATGGTATGCCTATATCAATCGGGCCTTATCTACAATCCCATCACCCCACTGTTGAACAACAAATCGAAGAAAGGTCCCGAATGACTCAGCTACTCAAAGACAACTTAACATCTGCACAGAGCCGCATGAAGACATATGCTGATAAGCGCAGAACAGAACGAGAATTTGATGTTGCGGACCAAGTCTACCTCAAACTTCAACCATACAGACAAACATCCGTTCATCTCAGGAAGTGTCTTAAACTATCTTCTAAATACTTTGGACCTTTTACCATACTGGAAAGAATAGGTAAAGTTGCTTACAAACTTTCTCTCCCTGCGCAGAGTACTATTCATCCAGTGTTCCATGTTTCGTTGCTGAAGAAGAAGATCAGTTCCCGCCACATTCCGTCACCTGCTCTGCCAATCACAGACAATGAAGGAAACTTCAAAGTCCATCCGCTTCAAATCTTAAGCAGAAGAATAGTACCACGCAACAACGTTGCAGTTCCTCAACTACTGATTCAATGGATTAATTCCAGTCCAGAAGAGGCAACATGGGAAGATTACTCGTTCATAGAAGCAACTTTTCCCAACTTTGATCCTAGTGGACAAGGCTCAAATAAAGCACCGGGAAATGTCAGCACCGGCCATAATTCATCCATCCAAGAATTGGGAACAGACGCCCTTTTAATTGAGAAGACGAACTCACAGACAACCAAGTCGCCCAAGGTCAATCCTACATACAGAAGCCCAAATCGCCAGTTCAGTTCGCAGTCGAACTAAGCCAGTATTAAGTTGCTGCGTCGTTTCATGCCTATTGAGTTTAAAAAGAGCGAGCCACGTGTTATAATCCTGGTCCTTCATCTCACCAACGGATCTATCTCCATCAATGGTTGCTGCTTTACTTAAACTATCACTCCAAATGAAACAGAGTACTCCTCCATCGACAACATCTCCAGTCCTTTCTTTTGATATTTCGTACTTTGTCTCTTAATTAGCCGTTAATCTAGCCGTTCAGGCCTTATCTAGTTTGTTTCCTATTATTTCAGTAGTAGTTGCTCATATAAAAGAGCGTGGTATTGTACTCGAATTGCTTAAGAAATGAAGTTATAGTTGTAGTATGAATTCTTCTCTCTTTTCTCATCCTTTCGTCTAAATTCTCCCTCAGTTCTTCCTAATTCTCGTCTTGATAAACCAGAAAATACCAAAAATAGTATCCTTTCTTTTATTTCATCATAGGAAGAGGGAAGAATCGCTACAAAATCCCCCGTACGCTGACAAAGAAAATAATTTAAATCTCTGGAAAAAGTTGCTGATTATCTTATAAGAGAACAAAATCCAAATATGACAAAAAAATTGTTTAAATCTAGAAAAACCAGACAAATGTCATTATCCTGCACTGTTTGATTTCATCAAGTAAGTAAGCTTTAGACCTCTGCAACAAAACAAACAAGAGACCAGATGTAACTCTGCTTGGGTATCACATGGATCTGAAAATAGTAGTTTTTTAATCTAAATAGAAGATACTTGATGAAAACGGATAAAGACCAAGAACCAGCTCTTTCATGAGTTGTGAAACACCAAATTCAGCTATAGAATCCAACAAATTCAAGAGTTACCAGAACATCAATTTCCCCAGCAGACAACAGTCATAGTGCAGCTCTGATGATTTAACAAAAGCAAAGGCATTATTTCCAACATATATATAAACATAACGGCAACATCAAAGGAATCCTCTTGGGTAATTATTTTAGTAAGTCAATTCGTGGAATAGCATTTATAAGAAGTTGTCAAGCTGAAGAAGAAAGGAAAAAAAGGAAAGCCAATGGCTTGAATTATGCTAGACCGACAAGGTCCGGTTTAAGGACTGTTAAGAAGTATTGGCACTTCAAGTCACAACCATTGATGAGTGTAGCACAACAACACAGAGCAGCAGGAGTATTTTTGAACCTGCAGATGCCCCGTGGTGGTCATGATAATTATGATGGAGTGAGCTGGGAAATGGATGGAATGTACTGGAGGGGAGACCAATGGCCGGTGACCTTCCAGATATATTCACTCAAACTTACGCCCTGCTGCTGCATTGATGATGATGATGATGATCAGGGTTGTTGTTCAGTGGATGTGTGTCAAAGTGCAAGTGTGCAAATGGTACAAAAGAAGCAACAAGATGATTACAACACTACAGAGCAGCAGCACAATGGTTCACAAGAAGAGCAGACAGATATGCAGAACATTATATAGACGCTCTCGGATAGACGAACTAGTAAGGAGTCAAGTCGTGCTTGCCTTGAAGAAGTCGTTTCTCTTATGCACGACTTTGGCTTCTGAATTGTAAAATACATTTTGTGATTAGATTAAATTAGTTTTGTACATTAGGCGGTTAATGACAAGATTAGTAGAAAAGACTGTAGTATAAATAGGGAGTAGTCTCTTCATTTCTCTGTACATTGAATCATTTTTCTTCTCAATCAATAAACCACCCCTTATTTACTCCTGTGTTCACACTTCAATTTCAATGGCGTTTTACAGTTCAAGCTCCATTTCCATGTCTTTTCACATGGTATCAGAGCACGGTTAATCTAGCCGGAGCTTCTGAGTACCTTCCGCTTCGTATTCTCACTTTGTTTCCTGTTTACTCATTCATTTCTCTTCGATTCACAGGAGTTTCACTGTTTTTTTACAGTTTCAAGTTGTTGCTTAGGGTTGTAAGCTTCAAATCATCGTTGTGGTTGGTGTTTTTCCGGTGTCTGTAGCTCACTGTATTTGATTCGAGTTTTTGGAGGCTCAATTTGTCATTTGTTGGTGATTTTGCTGGATTTTGTTGAATCGATCAATTGCTGTTGAACAATGGTGGAATCAGGCGATTTGAGATCACCTCCATCTCCGATCGGGTTTTGCAAGGACACTTCATCATCCCAGTACTCAAACACTCAGGGTTTTGACAATGCAAATTCGACAAATGCATTGACCCCTTGTACAAACGTAGGCAAAAGTATTCCATCTGCAATCCTACTGTACATCCAGGTACGATCGAGATTCATAATTGAATGCTAAACCTGGCCAATGGAAGTTTAGTACATTGCGGCTAACGTTGTTTTTCACCAAGTACTCATTTTAGTTATCAATTTTTTACATTGCATTATATATACTCCCAATATTTCTACCTTAGAAATAAAAATACTCATATTATCTTCTAACTTTAATTTATCAATGAGTTATTTCCTTCATACTTACAATTTTTTAAACAATAATTACCTATATTTATCTATATTTCCATTATACTTGTACAATTTTCATTATAATAACTACTTACAATACACTATAATTACATATATTTTTCATTATAATTATGCAATTTGCATTATAGTAACAACTACCAATACACTATAATTACCTATATTTATCTATATATTTCCATTATACTTATGGAATTTTCATTATAATAAAAACTTGCAAGACACTATAATTAGCTATATTTATCCATATTTTCATTATATTTATACAATTCCCATTATAATAACTAATTACAATACACTATAATTACTCATATTTCCATTATAATTATACTTATGCAATTTTCAAATCTAATTAGTATATCCCAAACAAACTACACTAATTGAACAATACTAACTACGTAGATAATCCCAAACATATTCGAACCAAATTCAAATCCCAAACATAATTGAACCCAATTCAAATCCCAAACATAATCGAACTAAACTATAAAATACCCAATTCATACCAAATCTATCAATTCACCAACTAAAACTTGTTCATCCCCCCTAATTTGAGCTACACAACATGATAGATACTAGTAGAATGCATACAATTCAATGAATTGAAAAAAAAATGAAGAATACTAAAATTTAGACAAGTTAGGTTCGAAATATATACCTTTGATTGCGGAAGAAATGGGGAAATAATCACGCAATTGAATAGCTACACTTGTTCCTTGATCGAATAGCTTCGAAATGACTATAATATTGATTGAAATGGTGAAGAAACGAAGAAAATAGGGGAGGAGAGATTGGAGCCGAGCGGAGAAGACGAAGTGTGTGTTGTGTGTGTTGTGTTCTGTCGATGAGCACGGCGGAGATGATGGAGAACTTAGCGACGGATGGTGATCCGTCGCTAATATAGCGATCGGTCGCTATATTAGCGGATGGACCACCATCCGTTGCTAAGTTATTTTTTTTTTTTTTAAATATAATTTAGCGACGGATGGTGTCATCCGTCGCTAAGGCATTGACCGGCAAAAAAAAAAAAAGAAAATCCTTGGAAATATTGCGACGGATGATACCATCCGTCGCTAAATAGCGACGGATGGGACCATCCGTTGCTATTTAGAGACGGATCTGCCATCCGTCGCTAAATTCCGGGCGCTCTAAGGGCGCTTTATCCCTTCCGTTGCTAAAGCCTCCCATCCGTTGCTAAAAGACCGATCGGTCGCTAATTTTAGCAACGGATCGATCGGTTGCTAAAAGTGGTTGCTAAAATGCTGTTTTCTTGTAGTGCGACGAAGCTCAAATCAGCCTCGAAGGACAAGGAAGAGGATCCGAATGATCCAAACAGCATCTACTATCTTACTCAGGCAGATACGCTTACATCTGGAGCTTCAAAGGTACTATTGAAAGGATCTAAGTTCATTGCGTGGAAACGAGAAATTATGATTACTCTGACTTTTAAGAATAAGCTAGCCTTTGTTGATGGCACTGTGTCTATGCCTGCTCTAGATAGTAAGCTGTATTTACCATGGTTGCGTTGCAATAACATAGTGTTATCATGGATTTTGCATTCGCTGAGTGAAGAAATTAAGGCAACAGTGATTTTTAGTGAAATAGCTAAGGATGTTTGGGACAAAATCAATATGAGATATGCTCATCCTGATAATATCTCTATTTTTACTCTGCAACTTGCTTTATATACTAAGGCTCAGGGAGAGGATCCTATAGATGTGTATCATGGTAAGATCACTAAAATGATTGAAGAGTTGAGAATGTACAGGCCTGTTCCAAGTTGTGTTTGTGTGGATGGAGTAAGGAATTTGAAATGTGTGGCTTGCAATACTGATGATGATATGGTTTTTCTGTTTCTCATGGGACTGAATGCTGATTTTGCTGTTGTTAAGAGTCACATTGTCATGATGCAACCTATACCTACCTTAGATAGAGCTTTTAAGCTAGTCAGACAGGAGGAGAAGCAAAAGGCTATTGGTGCTCCTAATGACACAGGACATGATGTTGCAACATATACTGTTAAAACTGTCAACAAAAGGAAGGGTAGGTCAGGTTTATACTGCACCAATTGTGAGAAGCCTGGACATGACAGGGATGGTTGTTATAGATTGATTGGTTTCCCACCAAATTTTAAGTTCACCAAGAAACCTCAAGTTAGTGATTCACAGTTCAGAGGTCAGCCTTCTAGGTTTGATCAGCAAGAAGCTAAATATGGTCAAGGTGGTAACAATCACTATAACAATCACTATAACAATCAGTATGTGAATCAACCTCAGTCTTCTCATCATCTCAACCAAGTGTCAGCTGCAGATGTTAATTCTCAGTATTCACAAATGCAAGCACAAATGCAAAATTTGATGAATATGCAAGCAAGTCTTATGAATCAGCATCCTGGAGCAATGCAGTCTGGAGGGATACAGTCTGGTCATCATATGGGAACCATAGCACATGTGCAATCCTCACCAGCTCCTTATGGTGATTCTTCTCAGGCTAGTTCTCACCAAGGAAATGAAAAACTTGCAGGTATATTCTCTTCATCTTTACTGCCTTTCACTTCACACACTCACAGTATTATCTCCTCTTTACATGACTGTTTTGTTGTTGACACTGGAGCTACAGATCATGTAGTTTGCACACCACATTTATTCACTTCTAATGTGAAACATTTCAACACTTATGTTCAACTCCCTGATAAAACTCAGATTCAAGTCACTCAAATGGGGAATATCAAACTGTCAGATAATCTCACTTTAGTGGATGTCTTATATGTCCCTTCATTTCAAGTCAACTTATTATCTGTCAGTAAAATCACAGATACAGGTCTGTTTACTTGTGTTTTCACTCAGAATCATTGTTATCTACACGGAGTTTCTTCAGAGACCAGGATTGGTCTAGGTGAAAGATTCAAATCTTTATTTGTTCTGAAAATACCAAGTCATCTTCACTTGTCTGTCAGCAATAAATCTGCAAAGTGCCACCTCATTAATGCAGTTTCTTCTGGTCTATTATGGCACAATAGACTAGGACATCCTTCATTTGAAAAAATGAAGTTGATTCAATCTTCTGATGTAAGTTCTCAATCTTTTGATCATTGTACTGTTTGTTTAGAGGCTAAAATGAAAAGGAAACTGTTCCATGATAGTATTACTGTTTCTCAGAAAGTTTTTGATTTACTTCACTTTGATGTATGGGGACCATATTCTCAATCAACTTTGAATGGAAATCACTATTTCTTAACCATTGTTGATGACTATAGTAGATATACATGGGTTCATTTGTGTAAATCTAAAGCTTCTGTGAAAAGTATCATAATGTCATTTCTTGCTATGATTAAAACACAGTATAATGCTGTGATCAAGGTCATTAGGACTGACAATGGAAGTGAGTTCTCTTTTGGTAATGAACTGTCTGCTCTTGGCACTATTCATCAGAAAAGTTGTGTTTACACTCCACAACAAAATGGAGTTGTGGAGCGTAAACATCAACATTTACTTAATGTTGCCAGAGCATTATTATTTCAATCTGGGGTTCACCTCAAATTTTGGGGTGATGCCATTCTTACAGCTGCCTTTCTTATAAATAGAATTCCAGCTGTTCACCTTAACAGACTCAGTCCTTATGAGTTGTTTCATCACAAGTCGCCTTCTTATGTTGACCTCAAGTCTTTTGGGTGCTTATGCTACATGGTTTCTACTTCTGTGCATAAAAAGAAATTTGATCCTAGAAGTGATCCATGCATTTTTATTGGATACCCCCCAAATGTTAAGGGTTACAAGTTGTATATTCTGAGAACTCATAAAATTCACATTTCTAGAGATGTGTATTTTATTGAGTCTCAGTTTCCATTTCTGAAACCACTTGGTCATGGTTATTCTTCTTCTTCTGATGAGAATTGTCAAGATTTCTGAAACCTGATCAGTCACTTGTTTCTTCACCTTCTTTATCATCGTCTTTACCTACTGATTCATCTCCCATTCATAAACCTACTGTACCTGATCATTCATCACCAGTTTCAGGTTCTTTTACCCCTATACATATGTCTCTTCCACATTCTTCAGCTGGTTCCTCTACCTCTCTTGCTCCACATACACAGTCTACTCATTCTCCTCTTTCACCTATATCCTGTCCTATACCTGATCTCACTCTAACTTCTTCTTCTTCTTCTTCTTCTTCTTCTTCTCAATCTTCTTCTTCCTCTTCAATTCCTGTGTCTTCTGATAATCAACTCTTGTCATCCTCTCCTCCTCCCAGATATACTTTCAGAGAAAGGCTACCTAATCCTAAATATAAGGATTTTTACATGAACATGATCAATCATGTTCCAGATACTAAGAAGATTAGCAGATATTCTATCAGTAAATTTGTTCACTATGACTCATTAGGTGATTCAGATAGAACTTATGCTTTGTCACTAATGGTTCATCAAGACCCTCAGTTCTATCATCAAGCTGTTAATTCTTTGCATTGGCAAGAAGCCATGGCACAAGAAATCAATGCTCTTAAAGCAAATAACACTTGGACAGAGGTTCTTCTCCCACCTGGTCATCATCCCATTGGCTGTAAGTATGTCTATAAGACTAAACTTAAAGCTGATGGTAGTATAGATAAATATAAGGCACGCCTGGTTGCCAAAGGTTACTCACAACAGTATGGCCTGGACTATTTGGAAACGTTTAGTTCAGTTGCCAAGTTAACAACTGTTAGAACCTTCCTTGCCTTAGTTTCTCATTATGCTTGGCCTTGTGAGCAAATGGATGTGGCTAATGCCTTCATCAATGGTGATCTTGATGAGGAAATTTACATGGTTCCTCCACCTGGATACTTGTTTCAGGGGGAGTTACTGAATCAAGCTTCTTGTACAAAGCTGAAACCTGTTCTTAAACTTGAAAAATCTCTTTATGGTTTGAAACAAGCATCAAGGCAATGGAACCATAAATTGACAGAAATTCTCTTGAGTTTAGGTTTTCATCAGTCTGTAGCTGATTACTCATTGTTTACCAGAGAAAGGGAGGGTAATTTTGTTGCTCTTCTGGTTTATGTTGACGATATCATAATCACCGGTACATCAATTGCTGAAATTAGTCTTGTTAAAAATTCTCTTCATAATCAGTTTAAGATAAGAGACCTTGGTCCTGTCAAATATTTCTTAGGACTTGAGGTTACTAGAACTCCTCAAGGCATGCAGATATGTCAGAGAAAATATGTCTTAGAATTGCTTATAGAGACAGGCTTGCTTGAGTGTAAACCTGTGGTTACTCCAATGGAGTTGAGTATCAAGCTTGTTTCAGATGAAGATGAAATTCTTCATGATATCACTTCATATAGAAAGCTTGTAGGTAAACTCATATACTTGAATATTACTCGGCCTGATATAACATTTGCAGTAGGAGTGTTAAGTCAGTTTATGGACAGGCCTACTGTCATTCATATGCAAGCAGCTCTGAGAGTTGTAAAGTATTTAAAAAATTCACCAGGTCAAGGAATCTTTTATCTTACTGGTTCAGGCACACTTTCAGCATACTGTGACTCAGACTGGGCTTCTTGTCCAGTCACAAGAAGATCTACAACTGGATATTGTGTTCTCTTGGGTAATTCTATCATAAGTTGGAAAAGCAAGAAACAATCTACAGTTAGTAGATCATCTTCTGAAGCTGAATATAGGGCATTATCCTTCACTTGCTGTGAGATTGTTTGGCTGTTATCTTTACTTAGAGATTTCAAAATCTATTATCATTCACCTGTCACACTTTACTGTGACAACCAATCTGCCATTCACTTGAGCAAGAATCCTGTGTTTCATGAGCGTACCAAACATCTCGAGATAGACTGCCATTTTGTGAGGGAGAAAGTGCTTGAAGGTATAATACAAGTTGAGTACATTCCAACACATAATCAACTAGCTGATATTTTCACCAAGTCTTTAACAAGTGATCATCTCAAGAAGCTTCTTTCCAAGATGTGCCTAAAGAATCTGTACGCACCTCTTGAGGGGGAGTGTCAAAGTGCAAGTGTGCAAATGGTACAAAAGAAGCAACAAGATGATTACAACACTACAGAGCAGCATCAGAATGGTTCACAAGAAGAGCAGACAGATATGCAGAACATTATAAAGACGCTCTCGGATAGACGAACTAGTAAGGAGTCAAGTCGTGCTTGCCTTGAAGAAGTCGTTTCTCTTATGCACGACTTTGGCTTCTGAATTGTAAAATACATTTTGTGATTAGATTAAATTAGTTTTGTACATTAGGCGGTTAATGACAAGATTAGTAGAAAAGACTGTAGTATAAATAGGGAGTAGTCTCTTCATTTCTCTGTACATTGAATCATTTTTCTTCTCAATCAATAAACCACCCCTTATTTACTCCTGTGTTCACACTTCAATTTCAATGGCGTTTTACAGTTCAAGCTCCATTTCCATGTCTTTTCACAATGTGTCCGGTGAAATATCCCTGCAGCTAAGCCAAGGACCTGGATGTTTTTCCATTAATGTGAAAAGCCAAACCCTCACCAAAAAGGATCCATATCTAATACTCGATGATCCCACCTTTATTCCTCTTTCTCTTCCCTACTTTCCTTTTACCATACTTGACTTTCCTTCTACCATATTTGTCAAACTGGTATTGAGAAGCAGTGATGAACCTGACAAAGACTTTATCCTATCTGATCAAGTTGAATTTCACCATTCGGAACCACCCACAAGCTCCATGGAAGTCGCAGATGAGGTCTATATGTCCGGCAAAGAATTCAGTGAGGGCACATCTCAGCATGTCAATCTGGGCACCGGCAAGCAATACATGCTGAAGCTGACACATGGCATTGTCGTCAACACCATAGTGGCCAATATCTCTGTGCATCTTCACACATCACTTTTGCACTCGTGGGATGGCAAATGCAAGATTATTGCCTCCGAAAAACAGAATCCATCCATGAGTCTTGTGCTAGTGAATTCCAAAAAGGTGTGGCCGACCTTTGATTATAACGGTTGTTTGCAGCTCTTACGCCCAAGGATCTGTGTTGATTTTTTCAATACTCTCAGATTTGAGATAAAGGCTTTTCGTACTTGGAACTGTTTGGAATTCAACCCTCGAGATTGCTATAGTCATGACAACTGTGAACACAAGGAAGCATTCAACGGATTATTAAAAGTCCAAGTTAAATGGTCGACTAGGGAAACTTTTCCTGGGCTCATGTGATGCATGTGCCTTATGGTCCTGTTACTTAATATAGTATGTTCTACTATTTAAATAGATGTTTGGAACTTGAGGATTGTCCTACTGTTATGTTTTTCGTAATTTAATTTCGTCTGAAAAAAGAAAGAAAAACCAAATTTTCATAGTATAATTTTTTTTAAATATTTTATTATTATAGTTTAAAATTAGTTGAAATTGATAAAAAAAAAGTCAAATATGACACTTATGTCGGAACAGAGGAAGTATAATTTTATGGAACATTTGAAAATGGAAAAAAAAAAAAAAATAGAAAAAGAAAACTAAATCTATACTTAAAAAAAAATGTAAACAGATAAATAATTACCACGTGTAAGACTATGGTTGATCAACGTTGTTGGTGTCCCTTCCAGTTAAAGTTAAACCCCATTGGTCTCTTACTCTCTCCTGTTGTTGCACTGGTCGGAAGAATCCAATCAAAGTCGATTTAGCATATTCTTACTCCATTACCTTCTTCTGGGATTATCCTTGCAATTCATGTTACTCTGATTGAAGACTTAACAAATTGAAGGTAACAAGCTATTGTTAACTGCTGTGAATCTTTGTTTTTTTGCCTTGGCTTTTCTTGAATATTTCATTTCTGAAGAATTTTGGTTAGTCTTTTGTTATTCTATGTAGTATACTATCTACCTGGTTAAGCTTTTGCCTTTTGGTTGAGGTTTGTTGCTTAACACTGTGTAAGCTAGAATATATGGATTCATGATTCTTTGGTTAGGTTCTTCATATTATTATTTGGGACATTTTTCTTGGTCTGTAGAAAATAGAATTAATGATTTGGGAATAGGAGATATAGTAACATTGATCATTTTACAGGCTTGATTAACTGATTAGGCCATACTTGGAGGCCGGTCATGACTACCGACACGACGGCCCCAGGTTATTGGTTGAATTGGAGGTTCTTACTCTGTGCGATATGGGTCTTTGTTGCTATAGTTGTTGCATCTCTTTTGATATGGAAATATGAAGGAAGTCTAAACAAATCTAGGAAGCGAACGAGTGAGGAACAAGGCGTGGCAGCCGGGTGTTTGTATGAGGATGAATCATGGGGAACGTGTTTGAAGTCCGTCCACCCGGTTTGGCTTCTCGCTTACCGGATATGTGCATTCTGTGTGATGTTGGCTTTGCTTCTTGCTGATGCTATTATTCATGGTGGTGGCATATTTACATTTTACACTCAGTAAGGCCTTATAATGTGCACTTAATGTTAAATTAAGTCTTTGGTGTAAATAACATCAAGCTTTCCTTTTTGAATCACTTTTGTAGTTATTCATCTGATGAAATGTGCTGCTTTTCACATACTTTTAGGAAGTTGATCATCAAAGTTCAATCAGTAAATTACTGAGCTAAAAAACCAGAAAGAAAAACCTTTCTTTTGTAAGCGTTAATGCACTTTATTAGTCTGATACCAGATTCAAGCACTCGGTTATAATCTCTGAATGTTCCTCATTGTTGCTACGTATGGCTCACATTTCCTATTCTTTCGTTTGCCAAACAGGTGGACATTTACTTTAGTCAGCTTCTATTTTCTGGTATGTTACTTATAGCTTCAAGATTTTTTTTTTTTGGATAGGCCTAATATGTTTTGAAAAGTACCAAAGATTCTCTAAGGTGTTACTTGCTTCATGACTTCTTGCAACTTAATAGTTCTGTTTCTTTAAATCTATGTTAATTTGAATTATGCAGCTGGCGTCTATACTTTCTATCCGTGGATGTCTGCATGGTCACCGTGAATTTGACCTGGAGAGAGATGATTACGTTAGTAAAGATTCAGAGCAAGGCTTATACACAGGCCCCACACTCAGTGACAATGCGGATAGGCGCTGCGAGACTAGTAGCCTGAATAATTCTGATAGAAATAATTTCAGAATTCCTGCATCACTTTGGGCATATGCGTTACAAATAATTTTCCAAGTAAATCTTCCTGCATAAAATGTTGCGTGGCCAATGTGTATCAATTTTAGTGACACTTTGGTATCATGAGTATTTAGAAGTTTTTTCTAGCCTAATACTGTTTGCATAAGCCCGTCTTACCTTTTGTTTGTCTACTAGTGTAGGTTTGTGCTGGTTCTGTGGCGCTCACTGATTCTGTCTTTTGGTTGATACTGTATCCATTTTTCACTTACAAAGATTACAAATTAACATTTGTAAGTATGAGATCTCAGCTTCACACTTATTCATGTTGTATATAGGCCTGTGTTGCTGTATATACCTGTGTAATTGCATATCATTTATCTCAAAGTACCGTTTGCTTATTCAAACATTGCGACTCTGCAGTTTGTTGTTTGTATGCACTCAGTGAATGCTGTTCTCCTCCTTGGTGAAACAAGTTTAAATCGCCTGGTAATCTCTCTATATCGAAGTTGTGTATACTTTAATCAAACTTCTGACTAATTGGATTTCAACACCCTGCAGAGGTTCCCATTTTTCCGAATTGCTTACTTTGCTCTGTGGACATGTGCATACGTTATTTTCCAGTGGATCATCCATGCTTATGTATCAATACGGTAATTGTATTCACTTTGCTCTCCAACTTTGTCATTACTACTATTATATCTTGACAAACAATAACCTGGTTTCTCACACATAGAACATATGTAAATTGTTACAGGTGGCCTTATGCCTTTTTTGACTTGTCATCCCCGTACGCTCCTCTATGGTATGTCGTACACTGATAAATTCTGTTTTCGTTCTGAAATATATTCAGAGTCCACAGTTGTATTTGATGTATTTTCAAATTCTTCCACATCCCCGCTTGAAATAGTTGACTGAATGTGATGCTCGAATAAAATTTGCAGGTATTTGGGTGTTGGGCTGATGCTATTTCCATGTTTTGGGATCTTTACTCTTGTATTCAGGATCAAACGATGTTACTCGGTTAACTCTTAACGCTCTTGATTTGCCTTGAAAGGGCAGTGGAATCTCTATACGTTCGACAGGAGGCGACCATATGTAAGCTAACGATCTCTTTGCCAATCCTGGATTGTTCTTCTGGTTCGTTATATGACTGGTAAGAACTCTATATTACATCTGTATGTAAATGATATCTCAAAAGTTACAAGATCATCGATCATTTGAAGATTAATGAACCTGTCATTCGTCCGCAGGATAGTTTAGTTTATTGATCATAGAAAAATGCATTATGACAGTGTCTCTATAAAGTGAAGTTAAATGCTTTTGATACGACAATTTGAGCATGTTTTTTGCTATTAGAATTATAACATATGCCCTTAGTTTTAGCCTCATATCTGCTTTTTTGATTGTGTTGCAAACTTGTAATGCTATCCTTTATTGCTGGTGATCGTCGTCGGGCAAACATGGCTTTAGATTGGCTTCACATGAGAGTAGAAACTTCAGGCTATTTGTTGTACATACAGTCACAGCCTATTTTTTATTATGCCAACGACCATTAAAGTAGTGAAATTCTATTCATGAACATATCTTTCATACATATAAGATGTTAAATAAAGAGAAGCAGCTTCTTGCAGTGGTGGATAAACACAAAAACAGTAGCTGACAATATATCTAAGACAGGAGATACATGTACTGATGTAGCTGCAATTATTTTACACATTTCTGGCTTAAGAAATGGGCTTAAGAGGACTAGGATTCAAGACTGCGTAAGAAAGCAGCTCAGGATCACGCTCAAACACAGACATTTCTCCTTCTGGTAGGGTAATCCATGCTTCGATGCCACCTCCAACTCTAGTATCCATCAAGCATACAAAATTTCCAAACACTGGGATCTCTGCATCTGCTTCGCCAACAGCTACCCAGATTGGCTCTCCCCACCCAAAATCAACTTTGTGAAATCCAGTATTCAGTGTGCTTGTTACTTGTAAGCGGTGGGCGTTTTTATTGCCAAGTAGCCTTGCCCATTCATCCAGAGTCTCCATAAAATTTTTAGATCCCGCTTTTCCTTTATACTTGTCAACATAATCTGAGTTAAGACTATCAGCTGCGTTCTTTAGATTTCTCACCGTGTACTTTAGTCCCCCTGAAACATAATCATCCCGGCTGCATTGAGCTACAACGATGGAGATAATGTTCCCCACGGAAAAAGGTGGAAAAGGCGGTGAACTTCTGTTCCTGAGGTCTACCATAAGCGTCAGACTTGAAGGATGTTGTTCGCCTGTGCAACCATCGGATGATGATGCAACCACATAATTAGCAGCCATGGCACATCTCCACAGAAGGCCTGAAACTGCCATTCCGCGGCTTGAGGCTTCCACTTTACTTTTCAGATTTGCTAGGGATACACTAGAAAACACAAACCGTCTTGTCACGGTCTTGACTTGTCGCAGATAGTCAGGAAATATTTTGTAAAGCCTTTCTGAATTCTGTGCTGGATCTGGAAGGAGTACTGAAGGTGCAGTGAAACTGGGGCAAATATGATTCTCAGAGGAACCATTGGCTGTAGCAGCCCAAGCATTTAGAAATGTTGCATATGAAAATCCATCAATGATCTGGTGTGAAGCGTGTATGCCTATTGCGATGCCACCGCAACTGAAGACAGTTTCTTGAACCATAACAATGTAAGTTTGGGAAAACAATTCCATCGAAGAGGGCTGAAAGGGTAGTAGTTTATGTATGGCCTTGTTATTTGGTTGAAGGAGAAAATCCGACATGTCTTTGTTGACAGTGGCTTCTGCATAATAGACACCTTCGTCGTTACAATCAATTAACCCGGTGCCCTTAACTTTACCCGCCAACGGGTAGAATTTTGTGAGGGTTTCTGATAAAGACTGCTTCAGAACTGTTCTTCTTTTGTTGGTTAAGTCATGAACATTGTTTGGGTAGAAGTAAACAAAAGACATGTAGATGTTGGGAAACAATTGGTCTATCAATGAAAGCTTATAAGTCCTCAAGTTATGTGGAGTGGGAGCAGAAGGTTTGATGGTTTCAACAGAAACTATATCGACTGCAGGTACTACTTCTCCATCAGAGATTTCAGTATTTCCTCTGCAACAACGGAAACAAAACTGAAATACAACGGCTGAATCAAAACAAAAAGACCTAAATAGACAAAATCAACCATAGGAGACCTACTAAATAGCCTATCAAAATAATAGAGGGGTTAAATCGACCTGTTATTTTGATCGCAAAAGGGTCATTTGGAGAGAGCTATTAAAAATCAGGACAATTTGGATTGTTAGGGTCTGTTATTCATTTTGAATCGACTTTTGATCGAATTAGGATTGGATGTTGCTCGAATGATGTTCGAATTATAAAACTTCATATCATGAAATTAGCCCTAGCCGAAGAGGCCCTACAACTTGTGTAAATATAGATTCAATAGAACTTTCGCGTCGGCAGATGTAGTATCAATTATGACTCTGTTTAGCGTTTTGACTACACTATAAGGTTGGGTTCACGTAACAAACTTATTTACAAGTGAAATAAGTCTATTACTTGAGCACAAACTTATAAGCTCCTGAAACTTATAAGCTAACTTATTTGATAAGCTAATAAAATCAGTTTTTTTTTTTTTTTTAATAACCTAGCTTATCATCTTTTATATTTCAATTATTACGTTAACTTCATAATAATAATAATAATAATAATAATAATAATAATAATAATAATAATAATAATAATAATAATTATTATTATTATTATTATTATTATTATTATTATAATTATTATTATTATTGATATAAATAAATAAATATTAAAACTAATACACCAATAAAGAATAAAACAACGTCTATGTCCATAACTTGATTAATGATGATTTAATTAACATTGTAGATATAACAATCTCATTTACTTTTATTTTACAATAATAATTAATAATAATGATTTATTATTATTATTTTTATTTTTATTTTAATAAAAAACTAATTTTATTATCACGTAAAATTAGATGAGAATCTAACAACAAACTGTGCTCCCACCCCTCATGAATATAAATGCTCAGTCTATGAAAAATGAATAATATAACATTATAATGCTGGCAGCTTTGATAATCTAGTTTGTGACCACTAGAAACATACAATCCAAACTAGATGCATAATGATTGGGAAATGACAGGATATAGGGGCCAGAGTAGCCGCACGCGCAGAAGCAGAAGACGCGACTTGAGCCGCTGTTTTCTTTTCTGTGTTGTATGTTTAAACGCTGGTTTCTTTCTATGAGTTGTGATGTGAGTTATATCCGTTGTGAGGCTTGGATAATTGGATCGGCATTGTACTTAAGTGTTTTGGATAATAGAAAGTGACCTACGTTCCAAAAATATAACATTATAAATGAATGCCCTATTTGTCATTTTATTAGCTAGTTTATTAGTAGTTTATCAACTAGTTTTACTAAACATAACGTATTTCTGGTACATCACCGGAGGTGGTGCTGCCGCCATTTTTATTGGTACTGTTTTAAGATTTTTTGGTGCAATATATTTATATATTTTTATAATGGAAGGTAAATCAATTTTGTTTTACTAGAAAAAAAAAGGCACACGTAACTAAAATAATTAGCGTTTTTATTAGATGTTTGGGACTTTAGGGGCATAATCAGTATGACACATTCTAATAGATGATGTGGGGTCTACTATCTCTATTAAAGGGTGGGTGTTACACTCATTACCCTCCTGTCATTTAAAAAAAGATGTATCCATCACGTGGTAAGAAACTTATGTTCTGTTGTTTCTTCTTGTAAAATAAAAATTAATTTAAATACTTTTTTTTATCCGCCAACTAACTTGTGGCTCTTTCATTTATTATGAACTAGTCTAAATCGAACAAATAAACCAAATTATCTTTTACAACGAATTACATGTATAATTCAGCGCCAAATAAATGGTTAAAATATGAAAACTAAACGTACCGCAAGGAGCCCGAGTTGGGAGTGCAGAAACCAGCAAATCGAATATTTCTGCTTAGCATTGTGTTCCCGATCCCAATTCCATTCGCTGGAATCAGATTTGCTGGCTGGAGATCAATCCTAGCTGTGACAGACGGGAGCGCAAAGACGGCAGGGGCACAGCGTTTCAACTTAGAAACGAGTAAAATTGATGTAAAACTTCTCATGTTTAATTACTGGAATTCTTTGAACAAGAAATTCTAGTACTAGTATACGTGAATTATCTCATGAACTTAGACTTTTGCATTTCAATTCCTTCACATTTATAATTGAGAGTACCCATGAATTATGTCATTATGTGTAATATTTAAACTACACGACTCATTCATTAATTAAAACAATATACCATACTACTAATAATTAACAATATTGAAACATACACGAAACTCATTAGTAATTATTTTAACTGTAGTCAATGATAGTATCGATGTTATGGAGTATTAATTAAAAGCATCCAATACGAGGTATACGATAGTGGGACATCACTAGATCGTCTAAATTCGTTGGAGTGCATTAGAACGGAATGGATATATTTTTATATCATCCAGAACCAGAAGTATTTGACGAATCTATGGCGCAATAAATTGACACATTAAGTGCATATGCGGTTGTACTCCGTAATAATTAAAACCATGCTTCTTTTCCGCAATATTTAGAACACCAATTTTCAATTAATAAAAAATTTAAAAATTGAGATGAAGTAGTGTGGAAAATTTTCTTATCTAAAAAAAAATTCGTTTTCAGTAAAATAAATAATTTTGATAGAGAAGGAGAAGGGACAAACACAAAAAGAAAAGAAAAAGGGAAATAAATGGTGTGTTAAAAACTTCCACAATAAAATTGCTGAAGTTGAGGTTTGAACAGGAACGGGTCAAATTCAAGCAAATATCCTTACCGCGGGGCTACCAAATTACCAATTAACATGTTCATACAGAAAAGTCTACTAGGGAGTATGAATTAAACTCTGTCCCAGTAGAAATTATTTAGTTTGATTGTTTTTGTTAACAGGTTTCAACTTTGACTCTCAATTACTTTTAAACTATAATAATAAAATATTTAATCAAATTATATAATGAAAATATAGAACCTAAATCTTCAAAATATAATTTCGTTACATACTTTATCATTATAGTTTAAGAGTAATCGAGAGTTAAAGTTCAATACTATTGACCGAAAAAAATAAAAGTGAGTAAATTACAGTTGGACGGAGAGAGTATAGTTAGTGCTAGCTCCTAAACGATAGAGCGTTTTTCTTATCTTGAAATATCAATGACATATTTTGAAAGAAGTATATACTAGTAATTTCAATTAAAAAATCGAAGTGGGAACTTGACCCCTGCCCTAGTGTCCCTACGCCCTTTGAAATACTCTTTCTGTCGCAGTAGAAATGACTCAATATAATTTTTTCGATCAATAATTTGAATCCCGATTACTATTAAATTATAATGATAAAATATTTTATAAAATTATATTAGGAAAATATAAATTAAAAAAAAGTGGGTAATACGACTATACCAATACGTGCATTTGCAAAGTTAAACATTAACTGGAGTGGTTTCTTATCCATGTCCTGACAATTTCTCGGAAGAAGCATACATCTGCGTTGGGAAGATAAATATTCTCAACAAACAAAAATCAATTAAAAAAACATGTGCGTAATAGCATGCATGTGCCATGGCCGGTTAATTAGCTGTAGATAATTAATTAAGAAATTAAAATAGTTAAGTTAATTAATTAATTGATTTTTTTTATAAATAGAGACTAGGAACCGCGTGTGAAGCGTAATCTTGTAAAACATTATTGTTTCATTAACTAATACATTGAAATAAATGGAGTGAATATATAATCTTCACATAATGACTTCAAACGTAATAAAAAAATAATTAAAAAATATTACGTTTAAGATTCGAACCCAACAACTTCAACTAAAATAATGATACATAAAGATTAATTAATTAATTGATTTTTTTGTATAAATAGAGATGTGTTGGTGCTAATCTTTCATCACATCCACATCTAAATCACGTCCTCCTCTTCTATTCTTCTATTCTAGTATCCATCGATTAACCGTGTAAGTTATATGTTTCTGTTCTTGAGTCACTATTTCACTAATAAATATCACGACATAGGTGGTTTATTTTCATAGAAAAATGTATGCATGTTATTATTTGTATTTGCAAATAAAACATTTTTTTAAACGGCAATTAAAATAAAAGTAAAATAACTTACCAGTACTCATCATACACACTAAAAATTAAAAGTAATAATCATAAAAAAATTATTTTCTTAATTTCATTTTTATTTTACAGGTTAGGCTAGCTAAGAAGAAGAAAATGGCAGCACCAGTTGTATCCGCAATCAAATATGATGCCGGCGAACACGAAGCTATCTTACAGAATTTGGAAGCAGAGGTGAAGCCGAACGCCGAAATAAATATAATGCATACGTCCACTATTAACTTAACTGTCAATACTTTTGTGTTAGAACATAATAGTTACATAGGACAATGTAGAGATAGGAATGTATTACGAATTTATATCTGTCCTAGAATATAGCCTATAATAGTGGATTTGGTTGTATATATATATCCTTGGTGATTAATGAGAAGGCATCGATTCACATTCTTACATGGTGCTATGAAAGACTTAGGGCTCCTTAATGACTTTCTTGGCATTCGAGTCACTCGCCATAAGGCTGGCCTATTTCTTTCCCAGTCTCGGTATGCAGCTGAAATTCTTGAACGAGCTGGCATGAGCTCGTGTAACTCGACAGCTACTCCCGTTGACACAAAGCCAAAAGTTAGTGCCTCTGTTGGGATTCCTTTTGCTATTCCTACGTTATATCGGAGTTTAGCTGGAGCGCTTCAGTATCTCACCTTCACTCGCCCTAATTTATCCTATGCGGTTCAACAGGTATGTCTTCACATGCATGATCCTTGCACTGAACATATGGAGGCTCTCAAGCGTATCTTACGCTATGTCCAAGGCACTCTGTCTCTTGGACTCCATCTCACTCCTTCCTCTCTTAACGATCTTGTGGCATATACTGATGCTGACTGGGCCGGCTGCCCTGACACTCGCCGTTCTACCTCCGGTTATTGTGTTTTCTTGGGTGACAACCTGATCTCCTTGTCCGCCAAGCGTCAAGCAACATTGTCCCGCTCGAGTGCTGAGGCCGAGTATCGTGGCGTCGCTAATGTTGTGGCCGAGTCATGCTGTCTCCGCAATCTTCTCCTTGAGCTTCTTTGTCCGGTGCGCAAGGCTACGTTTGTTTACTGTGACAATGTCTCTGCCATTTATCTCACCGGCAATCCCGTCCAGCATCAGCGTACAAAGCACATCGAGTTAGATATACATTTTGTTAGCGAAAAGGTTGCCCGTGGTGAGGTTCGTGTTCATCATGTTCCCTCTCGTTATCAGATTGCGGATATTTTTACGAAGGGGTTGCCTTTGGTCTTGTTTGAAGACTTTCGTTCCAGTCTCAATGTTCGTCCACCTCCCATTTCGACTGCGGGGGAGTGTTAGAACATAGGAGTTACATAGGACAATTGATGAGGGTAAAAACCGTTCAAGGGCCTACTCTATCATCTCTCACTCCATAGTGAACTAGGGGTGAGTATCTTCTCCGGGGAACTCCGGTACCTGTAGAGGGAAAAAGGTTAAGGGGGAGGGGACGGTGAGACGGTCTACCTCAGTTAGGCCGTCACCAAATTAATGAATATGGAAGTATATGGAACGTAGTAATCTCGTGTGTGAATCTTGGTAATGCCCGTGTGCGTGAGAACAATGTAGTAGTAGTATTTATAGAGGATACGGAGCGGGTCCCGGTTCTGGAGACATGTTCCCTTTATCCGGGCAAAATGGGGGATTGGTTGGTACGATGTACCATAACACCGGGTGGCAGACCCTTTCGAGGGTACCAATTTGTTAGTTCGACCGTTCATAACGCTTGGTCTGGGTTCGGTCAGAGACATTGATTTCGTAGACATACTTCGAGAGACACAGTGGCGAATCTCTTCGACCCCTTGTTTCCCACTCTTCCCTCATCATAAGTCCCCCAAATTACGATGGTCGATGAATCTGGAGGCCATCGAAATTTCTTAGTGATTTCCATTAGGGTGATGCTTTCGAAGCAAAAATTAGTCGAAGGGGTAGATGACTGAGCGGCTTTATCCCTTTCCAACTTCGATGGCTTTTTAGTTCGGAGGCTATCGGAACTCGTATCCATTTGTGGGATCGGACGCGTTTGGTCCCCTCGATGCTGGTGGAAATATTAGTGACGTGTTTGGGGGAAACTTCAAAATCTGGAGAAAACTGAACCGTTTTATCCGATTTGTTTTGTATTCGTCCACGTGTCGAGTTGTTTGAGGCGTCTGAGGCACACTTCCTTGGGTTCCGTGGGCGCAATAATGAGGGGTATTGAATGATGTTTCAGTAAGCACGTTGGTATCTCTTTTTCTCCTCACTTCAACTCTTACTTCTTTCTCTATTCTCTTCTTTTTCTTCCTTTCTTTCTACCGCCGTACTGCTCCGCCGCTTTCCGTGTTCATCCACCGATTTTCGCCCAGGGTTCCGTCAGTTACTTGCTTCTTCCATTCAGGTACGGTCTCCGATTTCTTCTTGCTCTGATTGAATTATTTTCGAATTTTGAAATTTTGAGTACTGAATTCTCCTTTTTTCCTCTTGCTTGGCTCCGTCGCGGTGATCGGCGCAGGCCTTTTTCTTGCCGGTTTTTCGGACTCCTGCTCGCCGCCGTTTGCGATTAAAAAACAGGTACTTTCCTTTTCTTTTGCCGTTAATTTCCTTGATTTTTCCTTCTCTTCTATCTTTTGGATATCTCAATGTGCATGCATTTTTGAAATCTAGTAATCTTCTTGGTTCTTGTGCGCTATTATTATTACTATTATTTTTTGAATTTGGTCTTGTGCTTCTGCACTCTCGTAGTATTTTCCCCTTCGATGGTTGTGTCGGAAATACCCCCTCGAAATATCAGTAATCTTCGATCTTGTTGGTTCCGGGTTGGGGTTTCTACTGAACCGTTTCTTTCGTATTTGGTAGTGGATTTTCCGAGTATGTCGAAACAGGTTGTTGACCAACCCGGTGCCGGTAGCTGTTCCAATAACGATGACTCGAATTCTTTTAGTGTCCATAGGGTATCTCCTACCTTAGGTAGAACCCCTGAGCCCCTAATCCCTTCTGATTCGTTGAAGTTTTTGACTTCGGATCAGGTTTTCGAGGGTAGAGCTCTTGTTCGAGTAGCTCCTTGCCATACTTGTGTATTACAAAGTCGTCCCCAAGTCATGGCTCAACCAGTTGGTGATGAAGCCGCTAATGTTATTCCAACGGAAGAAAATCTAGATTCGACGCTGTCAACTGACTCTAGCACTGTTAAGTCGAAAGAAGCCGAAACATTGGCTTATAAGTTCGATATCCCCGATGACTATGAAGTAATCGTTCCCGGACCGTCGGACAAGATGTATAGCCCTCCGCCGGATTGTGTGGCGATTACAGTTCAAGCTTTGGAACATGGGTTCCGGTTTCCTATAAGTGCTGGGGTGGCTCGTATTTTGACAGCCCTCGAATTGTGTCCTACACAGCTGCTACCGAATGCAGTAGGGTACTTGATTGGTTTTTGTGTATGGTGTGAGGCGGTTGGTCGGAAGGTGACCCCTTCGAATTTTCTTCATTTTTTTACCCTCAACCCCAGTTCAAGCGGCGGTTGCTTTTTCTACTTCTCTCCTATGAGGGAGTATGAGATTTTTACAAAGTTCCAATCCTCACATGGTGCGGGCTATAAACGGAGGTTCGTGTACGTTCGAATGCCTCCTAAGGCGGATGGCTCTTCGGGGGTCGTACCAACCCCTCGAATCTGGAGGCGTCCTGGGGATGTTCCCTATATAGAAAATCGGAGCGAGTGGCCCGAGAAGTATAGGGGTATCGTTCCCGAGAAGCGGATCAATCCGTACTGCCTCTTGGTGGAGCCGATCCTCTTCCTCGGGAAGATTTCGGAGGTGACACCGGAGGCATCGGTGATCCGGGACTTGGGTACGTTTTTGTATTTTTTGTTTTGTATCCTTTCGACCCTTTTCATTATTGCGTTCTAATTGTTTTTCATCTTTTCGCAGTTTATTGGATGAGGCTCTCGAACGAATTTTTGGCTAGGCGTGCCCTCGAACTCTCACTGAAGGCTTCCCAACCTTCGAAATTCATCGAAGAACGTCCCCATGACGTGTCCACTTTTATTGACCCGGCCACTATGCCTCACATCGTGCCGGGGGTCGGTATTGTCCCTCCTCAGGGGGAGAGTTCAGTGCCCATTGAGCATGGTCCTCAAGTTCCCCAAGCCGGGCCTTCGACCCCAAGAGTTGAAGGCTCCAGAGATAATGCTAGGTCGGAAAGGACCCCTCAGCGAAGGCTCAAAACGGGCACTAGCTCAGCTTCTGGCACCCGGAGTAAGAGGCCTCGTCCGGACGAGGTGATTCTGCTTGATTCGCAGGCCTCGAAAGGTGCTGCTCCTTTAACTACTCCTGCCCTCCCCCCGATGGGGTCGAACAACACACCCAACGAGGTTTCCTTCCTCCATGGGAACGAGCACGTAGCCTTGGGTTGGAGGGATCTTCTTGCTTCGAAGGTGGACCAGGTCGAACTGGACCGTCTATCGGACGCAGAAATCAAGCTGAAGGAGGCTTCTTTACAGATGCAGGTAAAAACTAATTTTGGTACCTTAGTTTTTGTCACTTTGTCTTATTGTCTTGCTCACTCTCAACTGTCGTTTTTGTAGCTGATGACGGTCACCAAGAACATCGGGAGCCATCTAGATAAGAAGGCCTCACTCTCCGGAAGTTTCGAGGGGAGGTTCAAGGAGGAGAGGAAACATAGGCAGAAACTGCAAGACACCCTGGCGGGTCGGAACGCTGAGATAGAGCGTCTAAACCAGGAGTTGGCCAAGGCTCGAGATGATGAGATGGCTCGAAAGGTCGCCCTGGTCAAATCTGAAGAGATCAAGTCTCAGCTTGAAGGGGAAGTGGAGACTCTTCGAAAGGAGAGGACTGGGTTCGAGACGGCGCTTCGACGCACTCAGAAGGAGGTGGCGCGAAATGAAAAATATACTCGGGTGAATGCGGTTCGAGACTTTCTCGGATCGCAATCATTTGAGTATTTGGTGAACAAGCGCTTGGCTGACACCTCTGTGGAGACGAAAGACAAGGTCCTGTCTCAGTTGAAGTTCCGAGGCCATTTACCCGAGAATTTCGACGATGCAAAGGAGGTGGATCTTTTCCTGGATGGGAAGTTCGAGCCCTTGGTAGCCCCCGCGGTACCTTCCGTCGAAGGGATGGATGTTGAGCCTCTGTCCGAAGAAGAGCAGTTCAAACTCCTCGAAAAGGAGGAATTTTTCTCGGTGGCCCATCCGGACGAAGCGACCAACCCTCGAAGCTCCCCTCCCATTCCGTCTTTTGTACCTCAACTTTGTGAACTCGGGAACTTGGATCTCCTCTCGGCCGACATCAGTCTCAACACCCTTTCTTATCGAGATTTCGGGTCTTTGGTTGATTACCTTGGTTTGCGTGTAGATGAAGAGGACACTGCTCGTAGCGGAGGCCAGCCTTCGAAGGAGCCACCCCTTTCCAAGGATTAAGATGGTCGAAACTGTGGAAGCCCCGATATGCCGGGTTGTTTTGTAATTGGTTTTATTTACGAACAAAATTTATATTTCTGTCGAAATACTTTCTTTTGATGCCGAACATATTTAGGTGATTTTTTGAGGAAGGATTCGTCCTAAGGCCTTTGACATATCTTGGCCTGGTCGAATCCTTCTTACTCGAAGGGTTTGAGGACCCTCGAATTTGTAGGCCTTGCCGGCTTTTTTGGTGAAACATGCTAACTTTTGTGGTCTTTGTACGTGTTATTGGTTTTATTTTCGTCTTATGTTCGACTAAGGATGATAGATCACTTGGAGTGGTTTCTGGATTCATGCCTCATGTGGATCGAAAGAAACGTAGTGTTTCAGTTCGATAGTTTGTTTGAGGATTTTGACGACTCAATCGATAAGGATTTTCGAATATCGCGTATGATTTAGGAAAAACCATTTTTCGATTGTTTGAGGATTACGTTGATAGATTAGTAAGACTCCTCTGTCGAAGAGGGGCTTCGAATTCATATCACGCATGACTTCGAAGAACTTAATGTGTTGTTAAATTCTTAAAAGGCTTTCAAGTATCGTATCCGAATAAGGTATAAACCGTCGTTTATCTTTACTAGATCGCTACTTAACTCGATAAAACGTGTTTCGAGGATAGAGATTATCCGGAAGATTGTTTTTCCGTCGAAATAACATCATTTCAGATATTCTTCCAAATATTGGTCGGGGTGGCGATGGATAGCCTTACATTTCGATGACACCCTTTTCGGGGGTCGAGTCGTAATAGTAGGTTTCTCATACCTTGTCCGTAAATAAATTCGTGAATAGATCCTCGAACGTTTGGCCGAGTAGATTGTTTCGATAGTGCTTTTGGTATGTTTTCGGTAGATTTCTGCGTATTCTTGCGAGTGATAACATTATTTTCATCATTCCAATGTCATATCTTAACACAGTGACGACCCTTCGAGGGGTGGTTTGTGTGATTTAAAGACAAGTGTTTACAACATAGATCCCTTTCCAGTGACGATCCTCTAAAGGATGGTGTGCTTAGGGTGGTGCCTCCGAATATTTCGAGGGAATCTTTCCTCTCAGTGACGATCCTTAATAGGATGGTATGCTCCGAGGATGGTTCAAAAAGTCTTAGATGGCTTTGAAGGGTTTTCTCTCAGTGACGATCTTTGGAAGATGGTGTGTTTCGAGGATGGTCTGCAAAAAGGTGCTTCGGGCCCGGCTTCCTCGGTGCTCAGGAATAGTACCTTCGCAGGTTCTTGATGTTCCATGGTCGAAGGAGGTGGTTCCCTTCGAGGTCTTAAAGTCGGTACGATCCGTTCGAAATTACTTCAGTTACCCGGAAGGGGCCTTTCCACGGTTCCTGGAGCTTGCCTACATTTTCGAGAATGTTGGCTTTCCTTAGTACCAAGTCTCCTACGTTAAGATCGCGTCGCACGAGATTCTTGTTGTATGCTTTGGTCATCATGGCTTGATGTCTCAGAATGCGAATTCTGGTTTTCTCTCTTTTGTTGTCGATGAGATCCAACTCCAAGGCTCTGGCTCTGTCATTCGTGTTAGGGTCGTATTCTGAGACTCGGAATGATTCGACGGCTATTTCACATGGAATGACGGCTTCGAATCCATACACCATGCAAAAGGGGGTTTCTTGTGTGGCCGTTCGCTGTGTTGTCCGGTACGCCCATAGAACTCCGTGGAGTTCGTCGGCCCAATCCCCTTTCGACCTTCCTAGGCGTTTTTCAAGGTTATGGATGATGGTCCTGTTGGTTACTTCTGTCATGTCGTTGGCTTGTGGGTGACCCACCGACGTGAAGTTTTGTTTGATACCCAACTCGGTACACCACACTCGTATTTTCTTCCCGGTGAATTGTGTGCCGTTGTCCGATGTGAGGATCCTTGGTAGTCCGAACCGGCAAATTATGTTCCTCCAAATGAAGCTTTGAATTGCTCCTTCGGTGATTTTCGACGCGGCCTCTGCTTCGACCCACTTTGAAAAGTACTCTACCGCTACTATCAAGAATTTTTTCTGGTGAGTGGAGGTGGGTAGCTTTCCTACAATGTTTATGCCCCATCTATCGAAAGGGCATGAGATGGGTATAGGCATCATAGGTTCCCTGGGGGCCTTGCTCTCGCGGGCAAATCTTTGGCACTCGTCGCAATTTCAGAATCGCGATTTCGAGTCTTTCATGATGTTCGGCCAGTAGAATCCTTGCCTTCGAACCTTTTGGGCGAGCGCTCGGCCGCCGGAGTGGTTTCCACAGCTGCCGGCATGAATTTCCTCCAAAAATTTCGTGGCTTCTTCTCGGTCGAGGCATTTCAAGTGGGGTCCGTCGAACGACCTTTTGTATAGTTCTGTGTCGTTCCATAGGAAATATTGTGCCCTTCTTTGTAGCCTTCGGGCCTCCACTTTGTCTGAGGGGATTACTCCTTGCTTGAAGAGTTGCGCAAAGTAAAAATTCGAACAATTGGTTCGAGTTAATATGACTGTGTATCGAAACGAACATATGACACTTTGGGGTGGATTATTGATCCTGGGGAATAGGTTCGAAGAAGGCGTGTTTTTAGAGCGTCTACCTTGATGTCTGTTAACCATTCGTGGTTATCATCAATGGCGACTATTTCGAGGCCTCTCTGTCTTTTGAGCTTGTTATCACCAATGGTTGGTCGTTGGACCGTCATGAAGGTGATTTGTTTTTCAAGGATCTATTTTTAGTGAAAAATATTTGTTTTCGCAAAATAATTTCGATGGTGGGTTTTAATACCTGTCGGGAAGCTATCGTTTGTGATGAGCTTCCGAATCTGGCTAGGCCGTCCGCTATTTTGTTGAGCGTGCGGGATATTTGTGATATCTCGACGCTCATGAATTTTGACACCATGTGCTTGAGTTCCGCTAAGTAAAGCTTCATGGGCTCTTCCTTAGCTTCGAAGGCTCCTGAATGTTGTTGGGCGACGAGCTGTGAGTCCGTCCGTAGGTGGACATGTTTCGCTCCTCCTTATAAAGAGAGTCGAAGCCCAATGAGGACGGCCTCATATTCAGCTTCGTTGTTGGTGGCTGGGAAGGGCAATCTGATGGCGAAGTCGATTTCCGTCCCGGTAGGATCGGTCATATGGATACCAACTCCCCCTTGCCCACGCGTGGATGATCCATCCACGTAAATGTCCCATCGAGGCTCAAGGTTTTCGCCTCTCGCGGATTCTTCGAGGGTTAAGATCGGGTTGACTTCGTCTCTTGTTCCCAAGAAGAAATCCGCGATCACTTGAGCTTGCTTTGATTTGAGCGCTTGGAATTCGATAGAATGTTCCATGAGTTCGACAGACCACCTTAATAATCTCCCGGAGAGATCGGGTTTTCCTAGGATGCGCTTGAGTGGTTGAGAGGTGAGGACCACAATGTCGTGACTTTGGAAGTAGGGTCGAAGCCTTCGTGCCGCGAGTACGACACAATAGGCTAATTTCTCGATATCCAAGTAGTTCACTTCCGCCTTTGTGAGGACCTTGTTCAAGTAATAGATCTGGTGGTGGAATCCTCCTTCGATTCGTACTAACACCAAACTAACGACCTCTTTCGAGATGACGACATATAGGTAGAGCGTGTCTCCCTCTTTGGGTTTGGCTAGGGGGGGGGGCTTGGAGAGATGATCCTTTAACTCTGAGAGGGCTTTTTCGGTTTCTCCACTCCACTCGAAGTTTTTGCTGTTCCTTAGGACTTTGAAGAATGGGAGGCTCTTCTCCCCCGCTCTCGAAATGAATCGACTTAGAGCGATGATGCGACCCACCAGTTTTTGGACTTCATTTATGCTTCGGGGGCTTGGAAAATCGAGAATGGCCCGGATTTTATCTGGATTCGCTTCGATGCCCCTTTGGGTGACCATATACCCGAGAAATTTTCCACCTTTGACCCCGAAAGTACACTTGGCGGGGTTGAGCTTCATTCCGGACTTTCGCAGGATCTCGAAACATTTTCCCAAGTTTCGGGCGTGGTCTTTGGCGTCAAGGCTTTTCACTAGCATGTCATCGACGTACACTTCCATGGTTTTCCCGATTTCTTGTTCGAACATCATATTCATCAGCCGTTGGTAAGTGGCCCCCGCATTTCGAAGTCCGAAGGGCATGACTCGAAAGGAAAATATGCCCGAGTGGGTGACAAAGGCGGTCTTATCGATATCTTCGCGGGCCATCGGAACTTGATAATAACCTTGGAATGCGTCCATGAAACTTAGTCGTTCCGCTCCGGCCGTGGAATCCACCAGCTGGTCGATTCGAGGCAATGGGTAGGGATCCCGGGGGCAATGTTTGTTTAAGTCTGTGAAATCGTTGCACATTCTCCACTTTCCCTTCCCTTTTCCCACCAGGACGACGTTGGAAAGCCAATCAGAAAACTGGGTGGGTCGAATATGTCCGACCTTTAGAAGTTTCAATACTTCTTCATCTATTATGAGATTCTTCTCTCGGCTGAAAAGCCTTTGTTTCTGACTCACGGGCTTGGCCTTTCAATTTACGTTGAGCTTGTGTACCATGATGTGGGGGCTGATTCCCCGAAGGTCTGTAGTTCCGCAGGCGAAAACATCCAAATTATCCTTTAGGAATAAGGATAACGCGAGTTCCAACTCTTCCGGCAGATCGGTTGCGATCTTGGTGGTTTTCCTTTCATCGTCTTTGGACAAGATTATGTCCTTTACCTCGGAGCAGGGGGACAACCGTTCTTTGCCGTCGCGGGGATCTGGTGGGAAATCAAAATTCTCGTCTTCGACGACCATACATTGTTTCTTCAAGGGACGTAGAGAAGTCTCGGGTCCATTTCCTTGGGCTGTTTCGACCCCCGAACTTTGAGGGCGGGTCGAAGCACAGTAGCATTCCCATGCTTCCTTCGAATCTCCCGGGACATCCCCTACTCCCAGCTCGGCAGGGAACTTCAGTTTTAAATGGTAGGTAGATGCTACGGCTTGAAATTGATTGAGTCCCGGTCGTCCGAAGAGAATGTTGTAACCCATGGGAGCGTCTACTACTACGTACTGGCAATGATTGGTTGCCCTCGCGGGTTTGTCGCCTAAAGTGGTTAAGAGCCAGATGGTCCCCAGGGGTTTGACGACCGATCCACCGAATCCGGATAATTCGGTCGAAACCTCGGTTAGGCCTCCTTCGATCTTCATCTTTTTAAGGGTGGCCGTGGTAATAACGTTCACCGAGCTTATTGTGTCTACAAGTACCTTTCGAACGGGGAAGCCGGATATCACAACTGAAATTACCAAAGGGAAATTGGGGTCTTGACCTCGAGTCATGCTTGGGTGAGGGATATCCGTCACCCCAAAAGTCAAGACGTGGCTCTGTGTTTCGAGCTGACCCACATTGAATGCGGGTGATTCTTCCGCATAAGCATTGCGCATTCTTCGAGCCGTTCGGTCTCTTTCTATCCGAGAGTCCCCTCCCGTGGGCCCCCCGGCAATATATCTGATCTCATCGTAGATTGGGCTGTTATCCCGATTGGTTTCCTCCAGGTGGTATTCTTTTGACTCTTGGAAGACTTCGGATTGCATGGGCAGTGGGGGCCTCGAGGGGGTGGGTCGGACGGCCTCTGATTTTCACTTCTCGACCAGCCGTAGTGTAAGGATACCTTCTGGATCCCGGTATTCTTGTGCGAGCCCTTGGGCCACGAGTCGATCTAACTCGGTTGTGAGTTCAATACACTTTTCGGTTGGGTGTCCCGCCTGTTTATGGAATCGGCAATACTCATCCGAGCTCCTGGTAGTGTTACTTTCCTTGTGTTTCTAGGGCCACCGAAGGAAAGGTTCCTTTTCAATGATGGAGAAAACCCTCCTTTGCGGATACTTCACCTGCCTTGGGTTCTTTCGGGGAAGCTTTCGACCGTTGGAATCGCTCTCTCGGGCGTCCCTAGCTAGGTTCGAAGGTGTATCCCTTCGAGGGGATCTTGCTCTGTCCCTGTGAGTCGATGGATTGAACGCGAGTCTGGCTTCTTTGTTCATTCTTTCCTCTTCTATGTACTTGTTCACAATGTCGGAGAGAGCTTCGGCTGTTTCGGGCGCCTCCCTCGAAACTTCGGATGCTAGCCCGCGGTTTCGGGTGTTGGAGAACATAGTTTGCCTTCGGAAATGCATGGGGTGGTCGTCCACTTGTAGAGCTACGGCATTGAAGCGCTGCCACCAGCGTCGGAGTGGCTCGTCTTCTTTTTGGATGATATCTTGGAGGCAGCTACTCGCACGTCGTGATTTTTTGTAGTCGGTGAAGTGTCCGAGAAAGGCTCGAACGAGGTCGGTGTAGGATCGAATGGATCCGGTGGGCATGTTGTAGTACCATTCTGTAGCCACTCCTTCAAGCGTTCCGGGGAAAACTATTACCATAGCTTTCTCGTCATGGCCATGCATCTGCATCATGTTTTCGAACTTCACCCTATGTTCGTGAGGGCAAGTCTCTCCTGCATACCTTGGTAGGTTTTTCGGGATTCTTCGATCCGGTGGGATCGAATGGCTCATAAGCCTTGTGGATAGGGGATTGGGTGCGAAACCCGTCTTTCGAACTGGTCTCCCCTTCGAGAAACCATACATTCTGGCTTCTCGCTCGTCTTCTCTCCTCCAGTGGTCTACTTCGTGGGTGGGTCGGTGGTCCCTTGGGTCTCTTTTCCTTTGGTTGTGTCCCCTTAGCAAGTTCTCATATTTCCTTAGTTTCTTTTCGAGGGACTCCCTTTCGGGGTCTGACGTTTCCCCCTCCGAAAGATAACTTTCCTCCGGGATCGTGCCTAGGGGTTGCTGGCGGGGCCTTTTTTCCGCTCTTCTGCCTTCTCTAGCAGTATCCCTTCGACGGTCATGAAGAATTACCAATGAACTGTCGGTGGGAGTTCTTTCGCTACTCTGGGGGGTGGATTCCCGGGCGTTTTTGCTCTTCTCGAGTTGATGGTCCTTCGAGGGTTGGTGACAGGCCTCGTTTTGGATGGAGCCGCTTTTTTGGGGTTCACCCCTCGGCGGTTTATGAGCCTCATCGTAGACAGCTCTCATGAGGTCCTTAAGCCGGCTCTCGGTAATCAACACTTGGGGTTCGATTTGAGGTTCCAGGGGTTTGTCCGTTTCTCCGGATCCTTCTCTCGAGTGGGGAGAGGTGGGGTCCAAGTCTTCTGGGGGAATTTCGTCTTCCTCCAACACATATCCGTCCTCAAGATTGGGATTTTCCAAGGTTGTCGTAGTGGGTTACTTGTCCTTAACCGCGGTCCCGGTTGTTTCCGCTTCACCATAGCTTCTTGTCTCGATTTCCCACAGACGGCGCCAAGATGATGAGGGTAAAAACCGTTCAAGGGCCTACTCTATCATCTCTCACTCCATAGTGAACTAGGGGTGAGTATCTTCTCCGGGGAACTCCGGTACCTGTAGAGGGAAAAAGGTTAAGGGGGAGGGGACGGTGAGACGGTCTACCTCAGTTAGGCCGTCACCAAATTAATGAATATGGAAGTATATGGAACGTAGTAATCTCGTGTGTGAATCTTGGTAATGCCCGTGTGCGTGAGAACAATGTAGTAGTAGTATTTATAGAGCATACGGAGCGGGTCCCGGTTCTGGAGACATGTTCCCTTTATCCAGACAAAATGGGGGATTGGTTGGTACGATATACCATAACATCGGGTGGCAGACCCTTTCGAGGGTACCAATTTGTTAGTTCGACCGTTCATAACGCTTGGTCTGAGTTCGGTCAGAGACATTGATTTCGTAGACATACTTCGAGAGACACAGTGGCGAATCTCTTCGACCCCTTGTTTCCCACTCTTCCCTCATCAACAATGTAGAGATAGGAATGTATTAGGAATGTATTACGAATGTATATCTGTCCTAGAATATAGCCTAGAATAGTGGATTTGGTTGTATATATATATATCCTTGGTGATTAATGAGAAGACATCGATTCACATTCTTACACTTTGTACGGTGGCGAACAAAAGCTCTGGCCCGGTACTGAAGGAAGTCCTCCTTTTATGATCCCTTCAGGCTATTACACGATCAATGTACACACCGCCCCTACTCTTATCGGGGTCAAGTTTGGAAGAGTGCACTATGATGCTAGGGACGAACTCCCCACCACTCGTAAATTTATCATAGCCTTTGACAGCCTAGCTCGCAAGGTACACACAGATATATACTACTAATACATACTTATGTGCTAAATAATAAATAAATAGATAAATGGTTAATACTTGTAAGAATATTTTTACAGGTGTATGCAGAAACTTGACCATATGGTCCTATTGACTGGAACGTGGTTGAAGTTAGATTGAACAATGGTGAAAGTGAAACTGATGTTATTGACGAAATTATGGGCAGCAGGATCGTGGCTGGTTTTGATGAAAACGGCAATGCATATGCCCGTTACATGGAACTTAATAGCATTGGTGATCCCGTAATTCCAGAAGAATAATAGTATTGGTGATGATCAGTCATCAGTGAGCTAAAGTCGATCGTGAGCCCGCTAGCCACTCTCTCTGTGTTTATTTAATTTCCTCTGAATAATACTTAGGTTGCTTTGTACATATGGGACTATGTATATGGCCGACCAGCAGCTTTAATTCTAATTCTAAGCTAGCTATATGGTTAATTTCAGCTTTTGTATTGTTTTCATTAATGTTGTTGATTAATTTGGTCCTGCGTGACTTTTGTACGTACTACTCCGAAGTATGATTGAATGAAGTATGATTATGAAGTACTTCCCGTTTCATTACAAAGTTTATAAGAGGAATATTCATCACGAACTTTGACCACGTATAACTACTAAATTATATTAGAGAAAAATATAATAAAATTATATTATAAAATTAAATAGAGTATATTTTCATAATCAACTTTTAATTTATATTGATATAATTTAATTTAAAATCTATACGCGGTCAAAGATCGCAATGAATAGTCCCCTTAGGAATTTTGTAATGAAACAGGATGAAGTATGATTCAATGAATGAAGTTAATTAGTAGCTAGCCATGCATTTACCATAAACTACTATTTAGTAGCAAAAAACCTACATTGGAGACTTTGAAACTTATTTTGAAATTAAAACCCCAAATAAAATCCAAAGCATTCGTAAGGAGTGGTCTAAGCGAGCAGAGAAAATTAACCATAGGTTTTATGGTACATCGCCGGAGGTGGTTGTAGCCGCCTTTTTTACTGGTGTTGTTTAATAAGATTTGGTGTAATATATTTTTGTTTTTAATAATGGAAGGTCAATCAATTTTGTTTTACTAGTGATAAAAAATTACTATGTTTGCTAATCAAATTCACATTTTGGTGCTCACAGATTTTTGTCGTAAGTTTAAGGTTAAGGGCGTGTGTTTCCTTTTCTAATCAAAATCAATTACTTGGTCATCACAGATTTTCCGTCTTACGGGTGTGTTTGATTTGCAACTTAACACACCATGGCAAACTTGTAATTACTAGCTAGTCAACTCCCAAAACTGGTTTTTCGGACTAAAATGTTATTGTTCAATTAATGGTGTCGTTTTTGTTATTAGCACTCACAAGGATATCCTATTATGATATTTTCTCTGTTTTTTTATTATTTAATTATTTATTTACTTATCTTGTAAATGCATGCGCAAATGAACTTGTGGCTCTTCCATTTAGGCTTTGTTTGATTCGCATGAAAAATTCTGAACTGATTTGACATGAATTTATCTGAACTGAATTTAGTAAATTTGAACCGAGCTGGATTCAATATATTTGAACTTAACTGAATTTAATAAATTTGAATAGAACTTATTGAACCTAAAATTAACTTAACTCAATTACATGCATAATTCTACCAAAATCATAAGACAATAAAAATACAAATTTTCATCCAAAATTCAGCGCCAAACAAATGGTTAAAATATGCAAACGTACCGCAATGAGTCTGTGTTGCGAGAGCAGAAACCAGCAAGCCGGAGATCAAGCCTATATTTGACAGACAAGGGCACAGCGTTTCAACTTTCAACTTAGAAAAGAGTAAAATTGATGTAAAACTTCTAATGCTTAATTGAATTTTTTGGACAAGAAATTATAGTATTGTACGTGAATTATCTATCTTGAATTGAACGTGAGTTTTGCATTTCAATTCCTTCTCAATTATAATACAGAGTACCCACCCAATTATGTGTAATATTTAAACCACACGACTCATTCATTACCTACAACATACCATATGATTAACAATATTGAAATATTGAAATTAGCATCTCAGAACTTTTGTTGTGAAGTTTATTTACGCAACATATTGTTAAACATACTGATCAACATCTGCAATTTACATTCAGTATTGTATTTGTTGTGTTTCTTTGTGACATTAGTAGTTGTTATTTAACATAAACAAATTAATACGGTTCCGCACCAAACCTCACAAGGTTAAGTGAAGGTTTACTGTGCCACGGACCAGAGGAAAGAGGAAAAGTGAAAACCAAAATTTAGTACCTCTCCGACCCTTACAAACTGGATAATAATTAAGATTTAAAAAATAAAAAATAAATAAAAATTAGAAGCTTAGCTTGAGATGGCGGAGCTCTCTTCTTTCTCAAATTAGCCGGAGTTAAGAAATTATATGTAGTATTTACGATTTTTCAAGTTTTTTATAAGTACTATATATGCTTTTTCAAATTCCTCTCCCCCCCACCTCCCGAACTTTCAAAAACTGATATATGTATAATTTAGCTCCCCCTTACTCCAAATTTTGGGCCGACCCCTACAGCACTACATACAGAAAAAGAATTTGGTGTAAGTTACACATGCAAGATTTTAGTGTGTTATCATTTTTAGTGAATATAGTTTCAGGTTTTCGGGTATCGGTAGTTATAAGAGTTAGTTCTGACCACTTATTTTCTTGATCAGTTTTTCGGGCATTTTTCAATCTCAGATTGCTTATACAAATGTTCTCATTCAAAAAATTTGTAGGATTATGTAATGCCTGGCTACTAATGGCCCGAAGGCCAGACCTTATATATATGGATTGGCGCGGCTCCTCGTAGGTCGCTCTCCAAGGTGATATGCTGGTCTTACAGACCAACACGTGTTCTTTCTCACACACTTTATTCTCACTCGTGTGTGCACCAAAAGCTTCCCAGTAGATCACCCATTCTAGAATTATTCAAGATCGAGCAAACACGCATAACTCTAAAAATCTTTTAGATGGATATTTGAAAAGAAAGGTGCATCAAAATTTATTCAGAATCCGAGAGAACTGTTAGAGCCGAGAGGCTTTTTCTTGAACAAGAGTTTGAGACGAGAACAAGTAGGAGTACAAAAACAAATGCAAGTATATATGTCAATATACAATAAACAAAAGAACTTACAAAGTAGAGTTGATTCAGTCACAAAGTTCTTCCTTGGGCACTATAGGAATGAAACGAACGACGTACAGATTGCAACAACCGTTGGACTTCCAACAACTCCTTAAAGGAGTAAGAACAACAAGAAATGGGGAGTAGAGTCGATAGTTGGATTGTATCTCCTTAAGACAAATACTTGCCCTGCTCGTGGTGCTTACGGAATTTTGGCAATCAGTCTCTCAAGATAAAACTATTCTAAGATGACTATGGAGCACTCCAATAGTCAAATCTGACGAACCTACTTTAAGTATGATTGAGTGCAAAGAGAAAGCAAATGAAAAGAGAAGTATAAAAAATGTGTTGGATGTGTGTTTGTGAATGAACCCTACTCCCATATTTATACTTCTCAAAAGGAAAGGGTATATATGAAATCCATTCAAAAGGTCACAATAGGTCACAATGAATGCATGGTAGCAAACCATTGAACTAAATGCCAAAAGGTATCTAAAACTCGTCGGCCACGTTTATTGGATAAGTACCACTTTGAAAAACATCATTCCCAAGAGTTGCAATGGTCCAGTGGCATTAGTTCTTTTCTCTTAACCAACAGATCACCGTTTAGAATCCCATTTGGCTTGGGTTTTCATGAATGACGTCTTTTTTTTTTTTTTTTTTTTTTTTTTTTTTTTTTTTTTTTTTTTACCTTTTCTTGTTGGAAACCATTATGAAAGGTAACGAATTCACTAATTCAAATTGTTTAACTTGTAAATTAATTTTCTAATCAACTTTGTGCAATTAATTACAATTAAATACAAATGAATAACATTCCAATAATGCATTTTAGATATATCTATGCAAATCTCACTTGACTTTATTAATCCATGAATTTTAGCACAGTGGTACCAACTATATTTTAACGATCGACTTAATTCATTCATGTATTGACCGATACACTATATGCATTAATCAACTTTTACCCACGGGATTTTAGTGCCATTTCAATTATTTCACTAAAATTCTCAACAAGAACTATTCAAGTCGTTTGGAGTTGAGATGGTGAAAGTAGAGGTGTATGGTTTGGTTCCAACGGAGACATAAGGCGGTTTATGTGTGGAGATATAAAGTGCAGTGGTTTAGGATATTGTATAGTAGTAGTTTAGGAGTATAGTTGTAATATTTGTCGTTTGAAAAAAAATTCAAGTCGTTTGGTGCCGTAAAAATCGCTTTTACCTATCCGTAGGCCCCACAGAAAATTTCAATTGTCAAGTACCTCCCACACAGTCTGTCCCATGCGAGAGAGCGAAGTGCAACGGAAGAAGGGGGACACTGTCCATGAGTGATGAGTTCGATCTGGCAATTTTTTGAAAAATGCAAAAATCTTATTGATCAGCTAAACAGCAATATTAAAACATGCATTAGAAAATTATAATTAACATGTGTGCAATAGAATGCATGTGCGGATGTGCGATGGCCGGATAATTAGGTGATAAATTAGAAAATTAATCAAGTAAAAAATATTGTTAATCGAAAATTTTGTGTATAAATAGAGATGTGTTTGTGCTAACTCTTTCATCTCTCCACATCTTAAGCTCCTCATCTATTCTACTACCAGCATCCATCGATATATTGTGTAAGTTTTTAATTACAATCTCCTCATCACTCCACATCTTGCAAGCATTAAATATATTTCCTTAATATAATTGGATTGATTGATTGATTATAAAGATTCATGCATAGTAGTAGTAGTTAGTTACAGTAGTATATTTATACGCATCATGCATGGTAACCCAAAAATACACATATAGAGTGATTATAATTAATTAATCATACAATTTCATTTTATTTCCTAAGAAATCTTTTTTACAGGCTCGATCGATCAGCAGAAGAAAATGGCAGCACCAGTTGTAGCAGTGAAATTGAATACCGGAGAAAAGGAAGCTATTTTACGCAAGTTGGAAACAGAGGACCCTGAATTAGTACAAGTAATGAACACGATCACCATTAACTCAACTTCCAACCATTAACTCAACTTCCAAGTATTTGTACCCTGGCGAACAAAAGTTGTGGTCCGGTACCGTAGGAAATAGTCCTATTACAATTCCTTCGGGTGATCACACAATCGAGAAGCATACTGCCCCTGCTCCTACCGGGGTCAGATTTGGAAGGGTGTACTATAATGCTAACGACGAACTTCCCACCACTCGTAAATTTATCATCGCTTTTGACAGCCTAGCTCGCAAGGTACGTGCATACATACATACACAAACACACATACGGAGTATATATAGACATTATATGTGCATGCAAAATGATATAATGCTTGTATGAATATAAATTTTTGCAGGTGTATGCAGAAACTGGACCATATGGTCCTGTTAACTGGGACGTGGTTGAAGATCTACTCAGTAAGTCGGAAGATCAAATTGATGTTACTGACCCAATTCTCGGCGGTAGGATCCTGGGTATCGTCCATAAAAATGGTAATGGATATGTGGAGTTCACGGATGGTATTACCATTAACCCTTGAATCGAATCATGATCAGTCGAGTACTCTTCTAGCTCTCGATCTGTTTATTTCAATTCCTTTGAATAATAATTAAGTACGTACTAGTTTTCTTGTGGAAACTATATCTCTCTTTTCAGATTCTGTACGTTTATTTCCTTGTTGTTGTAATCCAGTACTTCGAAAGCTGTATGCTTTCCACTTCATGTAATCGATGTACGATTTAATCAAGTTTGGTTCACCTTTTATAACTTTTTTTTCCTAATATCGTATTTCTGTAACAATTTAACGTTAGTTTTGAACCCCACCCCGCCAATCTAATGCTTGAAGTGATGTGGGCGGTGGAAGCAATAAAGATACATTATATTTGCTCAAAACACATAGAGATTCAAGCAACAGCTGTAAACAAGGATCGATAGGCAAGAAACTGATGTTCTTCGACTGGGGGGACCAAAACTGTTTGTATCTTGGCGTTCTATTAATGTTCTTGTTCTTGAAGGTGTTGTTATATATATATATAACTAATGTCTTATTTTAGGGTCTGCAATTCTAATATAGATTAAGATCTGAATATATGTTAGGAATTGTGGAGAAGAAACTTAATTAGGAAAAGAGAATAAAAGGCAGCTAGCCTTATTTCCTAATTAGAGAAGGCAAGAGTAATTAATTGAGGAAAAGTAATTGGTTTCAATTGGGAAAAGCTTGTTGGTCACGTGTAGAGCTTGTTTCCTATTGGACCATTACTATGAGTACTCCTATTCTGTTTCAACTTGTGGACAATTCCGAATTGGTTTCGGAATGTAGTCTCGGCCCTTTTTTCTCCTATAAATACATACCGCTAGCCTTTGTAATTTTGTATCACAATCAAGAGAGAGCTCAAGAGCAGTTTGCCTAGAGCAGTTTAGCAGTTAGCTATTTATTAGATCCTAGACATTGATAGAGTAGAGACAGTTGGTCAGTTATTTGTGGGTCGAAATTGTATCCCTACAATTCTCTCATTGTTTAGTGGAATCCTAGCTTGGTAGTGCACCCAGACGTAGTCAAAGTTATTGGCGAACTGGGTAACCAATTTTGTGTGTCTTTCTCGTCCCTGGTTTTCTTATTCATTCGTTATCCCAGATATAATTGCTGCTTATTTCCTAACAAGTGGTATCAGAGCCTGGTTCAGTGTGTCCGGTGGGAGTAGCGCAATATGGCTGATATTAAACCTGCGATTGAAAAGTTCGATGGGATCGATTTTACTTTCTGGAGGATGCAAATCGAGGATTACTTGTACGGTAAGGATTTGCAGGATGCTCTGTTGGAGAAAAAGCCAGAATCTATGAAAGACGAGGACTGGAAGTTACTTGATAGGAAGGCGATGAGTGTTGTTCGCCTAACTCTCTCCAAAAACGTTGCTCTCCATACGGTGAAGGCAGTGACCACGGCGGGGATGCTGAAGACATTGAAGGATATGTATGAGAAGTCGTCAGCAGCGAATAAAGTCCACTTAATGAGACGCCTTTTCAACATGAAGATGGCAGAAGGCACAGCGGTGGCCAATCATCTCAAGGATTTCAATATGATAATCGCCCAATTGACTTCGGTTGAGATTAAGTTTACTGATGAAGTTCAAGCCCTAATTCTACTATCTTCTTTGCCAGAGAGCTGGAGTGGCACGGTGACTGCAGTTAGTGCTTCGGCAGGAAAGGTGAAGTTAACATTAGCTGAAGTTAGAGACCTAGTTGTTAGTGAAGAAATTCGCAGGAAGGAATCGGGAGTAGCTACAGGGATAGTATTGAGTGCTGGAAATAGGGGCAGGTCTGAAACTAAGTCGAGAGACAGAGGGCGATCGAGATCGAGGCATAGGTCGAAACCGAGGAAGGATAAAAGTTCGATCAGATGCTACAATTGTGATCAGTATGGTCATTACAGGAATCAATGCTCAGCTCCAGTGAGGGAGGATACGTCGGCAAATAATACAACTGAGTACATCAGCGATGCGCTAGTGTTAAGCGTGAGCAGTACATTAGAGGAATGGGTGTTGGATTCTGGAGCCTCGTTTCATTCGTGCAGGAGCGCCGAGATAATGGAACGATATACTTCCGGTGATTTTGGTGAGGTTTATCTAGGTGATGACAAGCCTTTACAAATCGTGGGGAAAGGAGATGTTCGAATTCGGACACCGAATGGTACTGTGTTAAAGTTGCATGATGTTAAGCACATTCCTAGATTGAAGAGAAATTTACTTTCCATAGGACAACTGGACGATGAGGGGTTCGTCACGACCTTCGGCTGCAGTAGTTGGAAAATGACGAGAGGAGCTATGGTGGTAGCTCGAGGTAAAAAGAAAGGTACGTTGTATATGACTTCAAACACCAAGGATAGCGTTGCTCTTGCAGGTGCAATTAGTGATGCAGGGAAAGGGATGGAATTGCTATGCTCGCGGGAAAAGCTACCAGACCTCAAGATAGTCGGTCTATGTGAGGATTGTGTTTTCGAAAAACAGAAAAGAGTAAGTTTTTCGGATGGTGGCAGAAAGTTGAAAGAGAAGCTGGAATCAATACATAGTGATTTGAGGGGACCAGCTCCAGTGACATCCCAGGGTGATTCGTTATATGACAAGACTTTCATTGATGACTCCACGAGAGCGGGAAAAACCGAAACAGGTCTAAAGGTCAAGTGTTTGAGATCTGTTGGTGGAGGACATCAACTCACTGAGTTCAGCGAAGACTGTGCTGCGAACAGTATTCGGATGGAAAGGACCTTAAGAGGAACGCCACAGCAGAACGGTGCATCAGAGGCTGACAAGGCAGATACTCAGGTCGAGGTCTCCAAGTTGATGGAGTTAGACATTTCGAACTCAGGTGGAAGCAGAATATCAAAGAGTGATGATACGTTTGTTCAGGAAGAACAACGTAAGCCAGCTTCAGGTGGGAGCAGATTGGCAGATAACGATCAGGTGATCATTCAGGAAGAACTACGTATGTCAGCTTCAGGTGGGAGCAGTACGACAGAGGCACGTAGGAGAACGCAGGCGCGTACATATCCGTTGGCAGATTTGCTACGAGGATCCACTCGAGATTGTTGTTCACCAGATAATATTTCGTCCTCCTAACATAACAGTTTGTCGTTGACTAGTGGAGGTGAACCAAGATGTTATGCAGAGAAACTAGTAAAGCGTAACAGGTGGATTTGGAGAGTCAAAGAGAGGGCAGATGGAAGCAAGCAGATTCGAGGAAAGAATTTAGCAGATGTGCTCAAAGAGAAGTTGAAGCTGTGCTCAGCTTTAACTTGCTCTACAGCTTGAACGAGATGAAGATCGGCACTACCAGTTACTTCGAGATGTTCAAGAGTCTACGAGTTACAAGAGGCAGAGGTGTATACGAGATTCGTCTCAAGGTGGGAGCTTGTTGAGGTCTATACGAGTTTCGTCTCCAGGTGGGAGATTGTTAGGAATTGTGGAGAAGAAACTTAATTAGGAAAAGAGACTAAAAGGCAGCTAGCCTTATTTCCTAATTAGAGAAGGCAAGAGTAATTAATTGAGGAAAAGTAATTGGTTTCAATTGGGAAAAGCTTGTTGGTCACGTGTAGAGCTTGTTTCCTATTGGACCATTACTATGAGTACTCCTATTCTGTTTCAACTTGTGGACAATTCCGAATTGGTTTCGGAATGTAGTCTCGGCCCTTTTTTCTCCTATAAATACATACCGCTAGCCTTTGTAATTTTGTATCACAATCAAGAGAGAGCTCAAGAGCAGTTTGCCTAGAGCAGTTTAGCAGTTAGCTATTTATTAGATCCTAAACATTGATAGAGTAGAGACAGTTGGTCAGTTATTTGTGGGTCGAAATTGTATCCCTACAATTCTCTCATTGTTTAGTGGAATCCTAGCTTGGTAGTGCCCCCAGACGTAGTCAAAGTTATTGGCGAACTGGGTAACCAATTTTGTGTGTCTTTCTCGTCCCTGGTTTTCTTATTCATTCGTTATCCCAGATATATTTGCTGCTTATTTCCTAACAATATATTCCGATCGTTTACTGTTGTTCTTGATAGGCAAGAACGGGGTGTTCTTGATCAGGAATAAAATCCAAAACAGACATAGCATTTGGAGTAGGATCTTTATAAATGATGACTAACACACTTCGAATATGACTTACAATTCTAACAAAGTTCTAATCAACTCCCAAATGACTTAGACCATAATGTATATATAACTAATTAAAATTAAAATGCTAGAACATAATTCCAAAAAGTGGCTTAGCAAAACTAACTCAAGGTATGGTTTTCTTCCATCACGAAGCAAATACATTAAATTTCTCCATGGAGGCTCCGGATCTTCTCCCCAAATGGTACTCCATCTCCTCCTCCACATCTGACATGATTGACAAGTGGCATTATCAACTAGTTTGAACCATGGTTACAATTCCAAAATTAATTAAATAAATCCCGTGAATGGAAATGGAGTGTTCCACCATGTCCAACAATGTTCGTTCGATCAGCAGTGTTCCACCAAGCTGGTGGAACTCTTCTGGAACATCGTTGGAACACAGAAGTCGGGTTTTTTTTACTTTTTGCCTAAATATAGAATCGATGAAGTTTTAGCCCTAAAATGTCTCAGATAATGACTTATCAACAAAACAACGTTATTATTCACACATTAAATGCTTTCATCGACCAAATCCAACTCACGAACTAGCTACTGCGCGTGTTAAAATTCCAATCACATCATTATCACATCATTACAAGTCATTTTTAAACAAACTCTGATTCAAGTTATTTATATATATTTTTACAATGCATTTACATAAATATTGAATTGGGTTTACAAGATGCTATATGAACGGCACGACTTGCAATCTGGCTGGCCTCTTCTGGCCGTGTAGTATGAATTTGGTTCCGAAAGCTTCGGTTATGGGCATGACGATCTGGGCTTATATGTTTTTGTCTTGGGGCCTAAGTTAGGTTAGAGAATTATAAGGAAGGTAGAGTTTATACATGTATAGGTTTCTCGCTCTCTCTCTATATATAGGGGTCTCTAGAGCTTTTCTTTTACACACAATATACCTAGAAAAATTAAAAAACATGAGAGAGAGAGAGAGAGAGAGAGACGGCCGAAGCCAATAAGGAGGGAAAGGCGGCGAGATCAGCTAGAGAGGGAGAGAACGAGGCTCTGTTTGCCATTGACAGTTGAAGAGTGCTTGTAAGTTCTTGTATTCTCTTGATATAGTTGAAAGATCTCTGACCTCCGTTGACGTAGGATATTCAAATTCGAACCACGTAAATTGTTTTGTCTCTTTTACTGTTTTGATTGTTATTGTTATATCTGAATTAGGGTTGTGTGATTGTTTGATTTGGAATAATTATTATTGTTTTGCACAATAATTGGCGTCGTCTGTGGGAAATCATTGGAAATCGACTGGAGTCCAAACCCTATTGATCTGTGAAGCGGAGATATGACATCAACAATAAAATTTGAGGTAGAGAAGCTGTCAGCAAAAACCGATTTTGGTTTATGGAAGCTGAAGGCTTTGCTCACGAAGGAAGGCACGGTAGAGGCTTTGGATGGAGATGCAGGACTTGTAGCGACGGTTTCAGCCGCTGACAAGGCATCGACTATCAAGAAAGCACACAGTACATTGATACTGTCGATTTCTGATGAGACGCTACATGAAATTTCTGATCATACTACGGCGAAGGCGCTTTGGGACAAGCTATAGGCGATGTTCAATGTTAAAACAACAGAGAGCAAGTTCTATTTGAAACAGAAGATGTTTAATTTAATTTCAAGGTTATAGCCGAAAAGCCAATCATGGATCAAGTTAATGCTTTCAAGAAACTATCCAAGGACATGGTGGACGCAGGTATAAAACTTACATAGGATGATAAGGCTTTGATGTTATTGAATGCTCTTCCGAAGTCCTATGAGAATGTCGTAGATGCACTAGTGATTACCAAAGGCAACGCTCTCACATTGGTTGATGTTGAGAAGTCATTGAAGACTAAGGAACTCAAGAAGGGAGTTGCAACATCGCATGATGGGAATGCTGAGAGTCTAATGGTGAAACATCAAAGGAAATATTAAAACAAGGATAAGTAGAAGATGACTTACAATCAGGCCAGAGGAATGCACCAACAACGGGTATCAGAGCAGAGTAACATAAGTGTTTCCACTACAAGAGGCCATACCATCTTAAGAAAGATTGATATGCTTACAAGAACTCTCTAAAGAACAAATGAGGCTACAGGCAAGCAAACTAAACATCTGGCGCTTTGGGACAAGCTAGAGGAGATGTTCAATGTTAAAACAACAGAGAGCAAGTTGTATTTGAAACAGAAGATGTTTTATTTCAAGGTTGTAGCCGAAAAGCCAATCATGGATCAAGTTAATGCTTCCAAGAAACTATGCAAGGACATGGTGGAGGCAGGTATAAAACTTTCTGAGGATGATAAGGCTTTGATGTTATTGAATGCTCTTCTGAAGTCCTATGAGAATGTCGTTGATGCACTAGTGACCAAAGGCGACACTCTCACAGTGGTTGATGTTGAGAAGTCATTGAAGACTAAGGAACTCAAGAAGGGGGCAACATCGCAGGATGGGAATGCTGCGAGTCTAATGGTGAAACATCAAAGGAAATATTAAAACAAGGATAAGAAGAAGATGACTTACAATCAGGACCAGAGGAATGTACCAACAACGGATACCAGAGCAGAGAAACGAAAGTGTTTCCACTACAAGAGGCCAGGCAATCTTAAGAAAGATTGTTATGCTTACAAGAACTCTCTAATGAACAAAGGAGGCTACAAGCAAGCAAACTAAACATCTGGAGAAACCAATCAAGATGACTATGTTCAACATGCTAAGGTACTTTCTATTATTGATAGTTCTGTACCTACTGATTGGGTTATAACGGATAGTGGTTGTTCTTTTCATATGACACCAATGAGAGATTGGTTTTGCAGTTTGAGTATAAATGCCTAGGTTTTGTGTTACTGGGTAATGATGAGAGTTGTAAGGTGAAGGGAATTGGTTCTCTAAGGATTAAGATGCATGATGGTGTTGTTAGGGAGTTGTCTGGGGTGAGGTATATTCCTGCTTTGAGAAGAAATTTGATTTCCTTGGGAATAATGGATTCAAAAGGCTACTCGCTTAATTCTAAAGGTGGAGTCATGGAGAATTGGAGATAAGTAGATTTTGGGGGTGGACATCGGTCATGAAAATGCAAGGAAAGTTGTACTATCAAAGAAGGCTTATCTATTGAAGGTTTTGGAAAGGTACAATATGCATTTTGCTGATATTGTTCAGACTCCTATTGTTGATCATTTCAAGTTGTCGAAGGATCAAGGAGCCAAAACAGATGAAGAGTTCGATTATATGGATAAAGTTTCGTATACTAGTGATGTTGGTAGTATTATGTATTCCATGGTGTGCTGCAGAACGGATCTTACACATGCAATGAGTGTAGTAAGCAGGTTCATGGATAATCCAGGAGAGTTCCATTGGGAAGCTGTGAAGTGGTTACTCAGATATATCAAAGGAGTTGTTGATTTGTCACTCGTGTTCAATCAACAAGGTCATAAAGGAGAAGCTTTGATTGGATATGTCGAATCGGATTATGCAGCCAATTAATATGGATACAAGGAAGTCTCTGACAGGGTATGCATGTCTTTACATTATTTGGTACATCAGTTAGCTGGAAATCAACTCATCAACCTTTGGTAGCATTTTCGACTACTGAAGTTGAATTTATGGCGCTAACTGAATCTATAAAGGAGGCTATATGGCTCAAAGGTATCATATCTGAGTTTGGAATTTCTCAAGAAAGTGTTAGTATTTATTGTGATAACCAAAGTGCAATTCATCTTGCTAAGCATCAGGCTTTTCATGATATATCTAAACACATTGATATTAAGTATCACTTCATAAGCGATGTGATTGATAGAGGAGAAGTTCAAGTGCTCAAGATCAGAACAGCAGAGAATCCGGCGGATGGTTTCACTAAGTCACTACCAACTGATAAGTTCAATTTGTGTCTTAGTTTAATCAACTTAGTTAGAGCATAACACCGAAGCAGTGTTACGGGGACGCGTCTTAACCTTAGAGATGCGACAATGAGGATTCGTCATAAACTTAGAGATGAGTAGCAGGGGACTGTCTTAACCTCAAAGAGACAGGGACAAGGGAAGACTCTAAATTCAGGAGTTGATGGAGTTCATACTAAGGTGGAAAATTGTGGCCGTGTAGTATGAATTCGGTTTCGGAAGCTTCGGTTATGGGCCTGATCTGGGCTTATAAGTTTTTGTCTTGGGGCCTAAGTTAGGTTAGAGAATTATAAGGAATGTAGAGTTTATATATGTATAGGTTTCTCTCTCTCTATATATAGGGGTCTCTAGAGCTTTTCTTTTACACACAATATACTTAGAAAAATCAGAAAACACGTGAGCCAAAGAGAGAGAAAAACGGTTGAAGCCAGTAAGGAGGGAGCGGCGGGGAGATCAGCTAGAGAGGGAGAGAACGAGGCTCTGTTCGCCGTTGATGGTTGAGGAGTACTTGTAAGTTCTTGTATTCTTATTGATATAGTGGAAAGATCTCTGACCTCCGTGGACGTATGATATTTCATATCCGAACCACGTAAATTGCTTTGTCTCTTTTACTGTTTTGATTGTTATTGCTAGATCTGAATTAGAGTTGTGTGATTGTTTGATTTGGGATAATTATTATTGATTGCACCATAGGCTCACACATGGAATATGACAAGATCATTTTGGAAGGTGACTCCCTGCCGGTAGTAATTAAATAGGCTGAATTCTATTGTACATGATCGATCAATCAATGCATGGGACGACTTATTATTTCCTCAGGCAGCAGCTCTCATCTTTTAAGGAAGCAATGTTCGTCGTGAGGCTAATAATCAACTAGCTCACCTCTTCTGCAGAAATTTCGCAGTTGATTCTATGGGCTTTAATTATGGCCCTACATGCCCTTTGATTACCATGAGATTACTTACCTTGTTGTTAATTAGGTGTGGTTATTCAGGATGTGAACTCCTGCAGTTGTATTGTATTGTCTTGAGATTGGCTCTCTTTTTGTATGGTTGGAAAATTTATTTGTCATTCGTGAACTTGACACCCACAAGTTCCAGGCAAAACCTGAACTTTGATCCTGGAAGTGCCTTAGTCATAGCATCTGAAGCATTCAAAGATGTATGAATCTTCTTTATCTTCACAACTCCCTTAGTATTGATATATCTAATGAAGAAAAACCTTACATCAATGTGCTTTGTCCTCTGATGATACACATGATGTTTAGTCAACATAATAACACTCTGATTGTCACAATGAATATTCACACGATCCTGTTGGACACCCAACTCATTCAACAATCCACCCAACCAGATAGCTTACTTAACTCCTTTAGTGATAGCCAGTATGCTGCCTCTGTTGTAGATAATGCAACCACAGATTGCTGGCTTTCCTTCCAACTTACTGATGTGCAAAAAAAAAGTAAACACATATATACCATGTGATAGACTTTCTTCCGTTCAAGTTCCCTGCAAAATCTGCATCCACATATCCAACCAATGGATTCTGCAAATCATTGCTTCTCTTGAACCTCAGTCCCATCATCCCTGTGCCAATTAAGTATCTGAGAACATCTTTCACAACATCCCAATGCCTTCTCCCAGGACTCCTCATGTATCTGCTGATAGCAATCATAGCATATGCAAGATCAAGCCTGAAGCAAATCATAGTATACATAATACTTCCAACTGGACTTGCATAAGGTATCATTGACATAATCCTTGTTTCTGCATTATCCTTAGGACATTGTTCCTCAGATAACTTCACCCCAAATGCAATAGGAGTAACTACACTATTGCAATTTGACATATTGAATTTGGCTAGAATCTTCATAAGATAACTAGGCTGAGATAGAAACAGATTCTTCTTCTTCTTGTCCCGAGTGATATCCATCCCCAGAATTCTACTTGCATCCCCAAGATCCGTCATCTCAAATTCTTCTTGCAGCTTCCCTTTAAGTGTTTCAATCTCCTCCATTGACCTACTAGCAATCAACATATCATCCGCATACAGGAGTAAGTAAACTCTCTCAGCAGCTTCCTTCCCAGACTGATATATGCAACTGTCATAAGCACTCCTAAAAAATCCAATCTCAGACATGTATCTATCAAACTTTAAGTACCACTGTCTTGGACTTTGCTTAAGACCATGTAATGACTTCTTCAGTAAACATTCTCTCTTATGCCTCTTGTCAACAACCACTTCATCTGGTACTGTCATATATATTTCTTCATCCAATTCCCCATGTAGAAAAGCAGTTTTCACATCCATTTGGTGAAGAAACATGTCATACTGAGTAGCAAGAGCTAAGATTACCATGATAGATGTGTGTCTGACCACAGGAGAGAATATCTCATTGTAGTCAACTCCTTCCCTTTGACTAAATCCTCTAGCAACCAATCTAGCCTTGTACCTTATATATTATTTACCCTTAAGCTCCACCTTCTTCTTGAAGATCCATTTACAGCTGACAAGCTTCTGTCCATCAGGAACCTTCACAATCTTCCATGTCTCATTCTTCTCAAGTGACATTAGCTCTTCATGAATAGCTCCAATCCACTTTGCACTCTCAGAACATGTAATTGCTTCCTGATAACTATGTGGTTCAGATGAATCCACTCCTTATTCCGCAGTACTAAGAGCATGAGCAAGATATGTATTGCTAACCCTGCCAAAACCAAACATATTTGGTGATTTCCTCTGCTGCCTTTTACTCCTTTCTCTTGCAAGCTGATAGTTTGAAGTTTCACCAACTCCATCATTTGGTTGATCAACACCATCTAACTCTGAGCTACTAATAGACTCCTCATTCACCGGTAATATAGGTTATGCATCTGCAACATCATCTTCTACTATGGGCTCCACCTCAGAGTGAACTTTCTCCTTTTTCAACTCAATTCGATATATGCAGCGTCGGTGTTGGGCACTGTGTTGCGCAACATCCCTTGGTCAACACCTATTTGCTTGTCTTTCAGAGGTAATATATCTTCATTATAATACACTTCCCCTTTCCAAGTTAAATGCACCAAAGCTTATATCCTTTAACCCCCTTTGTGTAACCAATAAAGATACACCTCAATGCTCTAGCTTCCAACTTGGCTTGCTTGATATGTGCTAAAGCCAAGCAACCGAACACCTTGAGTTTTGTATAGTCCCCAGTTGTCAATCACATAAGCACCATATACATCACGTACATTTCTTCTCTTTCAATACATCCAATCCACATTCATCTTTATCTCAGTTCTTGTTTGTGTCAATACAAGTTACTTATCTTGTACGCACATTATCCATATACTCTTTATCACATACATTTCATTCATATACACCAATATCTATCACGCATCAAAGACACGTGCTTAGTCATTTTATTTATCTGTTATGGGCCTGCTATAACCAGGAGTACTTGTGATCACAATTTCTTCATACTTGGAGAACAAATGGAGCTTACTTGTCCCCGGTTCTCAAAAATCATATGGAGTGATTTGCCTTCAGGTGGCCGTACGGTACTCTATATCCAGTTATGCTAGAGATTTTATTTTTAAAAATAGGCTCAAGGTCATAAGCAGCCATAACAGAGTCCTTTTATCTCTTAGGAATGCATATCATACCGAATATATATACCATAAGTACTATTAGCTCACTTATTAGCTCAATTTTATATCTAAACAATCAATTCACACATGCAGAGCATCCAGTATAATCTCTACATTAACATCAGCGATAAATCATCAACTTTAATCGTCAAATCCATACATATATCACAATAAGCTCGAATCACATCTTTAAACATTGATAGCACATACCAGTCAAATAACAAGCTATCAAATATCATTTACAAACATATCAAATAACAAGTTACAAAATTATACTTACCAATTTTCCGATTAAAGCTTTCAACAATTCTCGTACTATCTATTTGCTAACCATCCTGTCAAAGGGTATATTTTATCCCCACAATAAAATATAAAAATTGATCAAAACTCGAATTAACCATAAAATTGAATATATAGCTAGAAATAAATACGTACCACTAAGAGCTCCTAGGCAGCGATCGATTGATAGTAGTACTTTTCTCATATTTTTCTTTCTAAGTTTTTTTTTTTTTTTCTCTCTCTCTCTTTCTTCTTTGCTCTGGCTCGACTAGCATCTGTGTGTGTGAAAATGTGTGTAAGTGTGTGCGTAGATGATGATGATGATAATGGACTCTTTGGCGTCAAAGATTACTTAAGGAGGGAGTAATAAGAGGCGGCCAAGATGAGTTATCTATCGAGATGAATAATTACTTCAACTAATTTGATTTGGGCCATAAGTTGAGTCGTAGAGTGTACATATATTATATTTTAACCCATTCAATTACTTGCGCCGGTCCTTTATTTCGAATCTTACATTTACGTCCGAATATGATAAACATATATTTAGAAACTAGAAAATCATGCGGTTCATATTATTGTGTCCATACTTTTTTTTTACCTTCCAGTCAAACCTATAGGTCGGGGCGTACATTTACTCCAATTTGGAATCAAATAAATCGAAAACACTATTCTCAATTTACTCTATGACTCAATCATCATTTTCTCAAAAATAAATATTATAATTGCACTTAATATTCATTTCCAATAACAAATTCCATCTTAAGAGGGTTAAAAAGGTTTGGGTTGTTACAGATTGTTCCCCAAAAGTAAATTTTCACATTTCTCATATTTGAAGTTTGTAAACCATTCTTTAACCGGACTCATGTGAAAAGAGCACCCAGAATCAAGAATCCAGGATAAGTCTATACTATAAGTAGAGAATGTAAGTACCTCTGAGATGTCAAAAGATTGTGTAGCTTGTGCCATATAAACTGTTCCTGTCCCCCTTGCAGGTTGCCTTGGCTTACTGTTGTTTGGTTCATGCCAATCCCTCCTTAGATGTCCCTTTCTGTGACAGTTATAGCACTTCCTCCTCTCTACAAATTCTGACAGCTCCTTACGCTCTTTCTTCTTATATTTCTCCTTTGGTAACCATTCCCTTGCAGAACCACCCTTCTTGGAACCATGGTATTTTATATAAAGACTTTCAGCTGAATGTCCACCTTCCTGCAGATTCTTCTGCTTATGGAACTCTCTAGTCTTCAATGATTCCCTTACCAAATCCAAGGTTACTGCAACATTACCAAACATCAACGAATCTATGAAGTTCTCATAGGAGTTGGGCAGGGAGTTGAGCAACACTATAGTTTTGTCTGCGTTTGTAGTCATATCTCCAACATTCTCCAAGTGTGTTGTGATCTTGTCAAACTCTGCTAACTGCTCTAGAATCGGCCTACCTTCAACCATCCTAAAACTAAGAAACTTCTACTTGAGATACATCATCTGGGCTGATGATTTCACCATATAAACTTCTTCAAGTTTATCCCAGATTGCTTTTGCATCAGTACATTTAACAACCTCCCTCAATGCATCATCGCTCAATGAGTGAACAAGTGTATTATATGTCTTCTTCTTGATTTCCTTCTTCTTTGCATCGTCATTAATATCCTTAAGACCTTCATACCTCAACAGGGCATCATCAAGGCCTTAACCCTCAGTTTTCACAGGCTAAAATATGTGTGTTTAGTCAGCATCTCAATCTCGACTTTAGTTGACGACATTGCTTATATCAAGCTTGGATTCCTCCCGGTAAGTTCTTCGACCCTTCCCACAGACGGCTCCAATTGTTGAAGTTCAAAGTTTACCTGACCACAAAGCTCACAATAACAACTAAACCACCAAGAACCTGCTGCACCAAATCCAACACACACGCACACAACCAAAACAAGAAAAACAGAGCAAGAACGATAAGCAATAAAGAAACAAGAATTAGCGTGGTTCGGTTCTCAATAACCTACGTCCACGGAGATCAATCAGCTTCCACTATATTATCACAATCCGCTATTACAAGTCACTAACCAATCACAAGACACAGATTCTCTAGCTAGCACCTATAATATCGATAATATATATAACTTGTCGAAGTAGTCGAACAAGCCTTCAATGTCGTGTTGTTATATATCTAAGCATACGGTAATCATCTCTTTATATAGCCTCCAATTCGCAGCTAAGACTTAAAGGAATTCGAATAGGAATTGAATTCTTAATTAAGACAATTTTCTTTCCTGTCTGATTTCGGACTCCCAGGTGTTGTTGAAGGTGTTTCCCAACACCTTACTCAACACCGAGTCTGTTGTTGCTGTTTCTGTTGAGATAACACCTCAGAGAACGGATACCTATACCAGCAAAACAAACGGCAAAATGCACCGAAGTATCCAAATTGTAGAGAACCAACACACACTAACCTACATTAGATGTTATTGAAGTTGGGGTAATATGTGGGATATTTTAACACACCCTCTCACAAATAGGTTGTGGTTAATCGACTATACAAATGTAATCATATAAGCCATCATCGAAAAAGCCGGAATTAGGAACTAATCATTAATCATCAACCTTGGTTACGATAGATATCATATTGAAATTGAGCAAGAAATACATTAAAAAAGCCTTATTGTTAAGGAGTGCTATAATGTAAGGCAAATATTAAACGTCGGAACATAAATTTACTAAATGTTGGAAATTTATTATAAATTAAATAAAGTATCTATAAATTTATAATTTTACAAATTAACCCAATACTTTTAAAATCATCACAATTCCACCTTAAATAAATCAAACCCCTAAATCAATAACCTAATCAACATATTTCAATTCAATTTTGAAGAACACACCAAGAGATATCATCAAACTCATTTCACACCTTGATTTGTAAATTTGTAATAAAGTATCTATAAATTTATAAATCTACCAAAAAAAAATTTATAAATTTATAATAAAGTATCTATAAATTTATAAATTTACAAATTTTTTTTGTTATTTTTTTTTTTGCTATTTATAATTAAATAAAATTTATATAAAAAGTCTTTAAAAAAAAAAAAAAAAAAGGTTAGCAGCAGCCCGTTAGCGGGCTGCTTCTAATCACAACAGCCTGCTGGGCTGCTTCTAATCCCTAGCAGCAGCAGCCCGCTACTACTGGGCTACTGCCCGATCTTTTTTTTTTTTTTTTTTTTTTTAGTTTGAATTTAGATGTTAATTTTTGGAACACTTGAATTTAGTATCAAATTTATCAATTTTTGGAAGTTCGGAAGTATCATTTGATCATTTTTTGTTCAAGTGATCATTTCATGTTAATAATTTATATTTATGAGTGTATTTGTTTTAGGGAGTGTTTGTGGTAAAGTAGAATTGATGAATTTATTATACTTGCATTTGTTTATGATAATTTATATGAATTTAGTAAGTTTGGGATTTATTTGTAATACTTGTAAAATAAGAGTCATTCTGTAAATTACAAACAAATTTCCAACGTTTAGTAAAATTGCTACTATGTTTAATAACCCCCTAATGTATATCTATCTTTCCATACTATGTTCAGTATATGATTAATTACCAAGAGTTGCTATATAAAAAACAATCCAATCATGCAGAAGGCGTTGCAGTCTGCCGTTCAGAAGAAGAAGAGCAAGTATTCTTCTAAGTGTGCAGAGCACGACTACTCTTTCATCCCGTTTGCCTTCTCCACCTTTGGGGAGCTCGATGAGGAGGCCCTGGTTACTTTTTCGTGCATTAAGCGCTTGTGTGTTAGCCATTCCAATGATGTTAGGAGTGGTGTTTTCCTTTTTTCTAGACTTAGCTTTTGTATACAGAAAGGGGTGGGTGCACAGCTTGTCTCCCGACTCCCTTCCAATTTTGTGTGAATAATAATAATAATAATAATAATAATAATAATAATAAAATAATAAAATAATAATAATAATAATAATAATAATAATAATTATAATAATAATAATAATAATATACTGGAGCGCGTGCTGCTCATCATATTTTCCTTAGAATTAGTTTTGTTATTGCTGAGTGGGGGCACAGCTTGTTTTTCGGCTGCACTCTAATTTCGTGTAAACTTTCATTGTTTGTTTTTATAATAATAATAATAATAATAATAATAATAATAATAATAATAATAATAATAATAATAATAATAATAATAATAATTGCTAGTGCTCCTCTCACTCCGCTGGTCAAGCCGGGTGGTGGTATACGTCCTATTGCTGTGGGTACTGTTTGGCGTCGTCTGCTCTCTAAGGTGGGTGCTGTTTTGGTTGGGCCCTCTTTATCTGGGTATTTTGACGGTCTCCAGTTTGGTGTTGGGGTACCTTGTGGAGGTGAGGCTATTCTTCATTCCTTGAGTCGGTTTGTAGAGGCGAGAGGCAGTGAGGTGGGATTGACCATGTTGTTAGTTGACTTTCAGAATGCTTTCAACATGGTGGATCGTGCGGTTATGCTGCTTGAGGTTCGTCGTCGTTGCCCCGTTCTTTCACGTTGGGTTGAGTTCTGTTATTCCAGTCCGGCTAGGTTGTACTATGGGGAGCACATTCTTTGGTCTGGTCAGGGGGTCCACACTACAAGAAAAACAGGATTTAGCGACGTATACCATCCGTCGCTAAACACCAATAGCGACGGAAAGCCCGTCGCTAAATAGGACGTCGCGAAAAGTGGCGTCGCTAATGAAATAAGCGACGGATAATATAATCCGTCGCTGTTTTCAGCGACGGATTAGACGATTCGTCGCAAACTTCATCGTTGACCAGAGTTGAGACGGATAATTGATCCGTCCCTACAATATGGCGACGGATGAAATCATCCGTCGCTATATTGCTAGAACACGTGTCAGGTGCTGGGCAGACGAGATTTGGCAACGGATCGTCGCTAGTTTGTCAGGAATATATTTTTTTTATTTGTTTATTTATTTATTTTATTTTTTAATTTTTTTTTTTGTTATAGTTGTACACCGCAAATACGTAAACATTTTCATAACTAAACATTATATACAAAAAAAAAAAATGTTCTAAGCATTAATAAAATGAAAGTAATAATTGTCCTAAGCAAAGGAACATGTAAAAAAAATTGTTCGAAATAGAAAAAAATTGTTCGAAATAAAAAAGAGTACTACTGTTGAGATCCTGGGGGGGCATAGGGGGGGGGGGCATCGGCATCATCGAACATGAAGAAGTCGGGAGGTGGCGCTCCACCGGGGGGGGGGGGGCATACAGCGCCATGAGCCACTCGATGGATCTCTTGAATCCATGCCTCATCCTCGCCTGCTCTGCCCTCAACCGAGCAATCTCCTGGACATGCTCCTGGACAGTCGCCTTCAGCTGCTGCTGCTCCTGGAGGAACTCGGGAGGCACATCGGCTTGTCCCCTTCGGCGCTTGGAGGAGCTAGAGGAGGAGCCACCCTGGTCCACCGTCTCCGCTATCGCCTGCGAGAGGTTGCCCATGCCGAAGACACGCCCCTTATCATCGAGATTCACGATCTTGAGATAGATGGCGTTCTCCTCCTCGACCGTGAGATCAAGGTTCTCAGTCCTGGCCAGGAACTCCGCCTGAAAATTCAAACAAACAATTAAGATTTAATTAGTATGTTATTGATTGAAGAATCAAATATTCAACAAGAAGCTCAGGAATCGAAAAAATATAAAACATACCGCGATTGTTTTGGCCCTATCAGACTGGAAGGTCATCTTGCCATCCTTATCCAGCTCCCCGTGAGCCTCACAGAAGTGATCCCACATGGTCTGCTCCCTCCCCTCCGATATCTTCATCAAATATATATATAAATTAATAAATTAATGATTGAATTGAAATAAGACTTAAGAAACAAAAGAAACTATAACAAAGTACGTGACTTACCACGTCCAGGTGGCGCGCCAACTTGGATTTCGAACCCAGCCGATGCTTCACCGAGCCTGTCCCATCCGGTGGATTGTGGGACCGGTTCTCCCTGTTCTGCTCCGCCAACTTCTGGGCTTGAAGGTTCTCCGCCCAATACTGCTTCCACAGGGGCCACTCATCCTCCCCAATCCACCCCGGCTTCTTCCCCGATGCCTTGATCTTGACGACCTTCTTCCGGAAGGCTTCGGAGCCTTCACGTTCGAAGGCATACCACAGCTCCGACTTGAACTTGTTGGGGAGGAAGAACTTCTCCTACATTTCAGAAAGTATACAAAATTCAGACTAACATATATATAACACGGTGACTAACATATCACCCAAACAATTGCACATTGTCCTATTTTCAACTAACACACGGTGACTAACATATCACCCAAACAATTGCACATTGTCCTATTTCAAGTAACACACGGTGACTAACATATCACCCAAACAATTGCACATTATCCTATTTCAACTAACACACGGTGACTAACATATCACTCAAGTAATTGAGAACATACCACTTAAACCATAAGAAAAGAAGAAAGATTACTAACCTCCAGAGCATTCCAAATCTCCGCCTTCCGCTTCGGAGTGAAAGTATGCCACTGGGCTCCAAGTGGTGGGAGATCCACTTTCTTCGTGGATTCCTTGCTTATGAACTTTGCAGCATCCCTCGGCATCATCCTGTTGCAATAACATACACAAATTAATCCAAGTAAATAAAACATACAATACCAAACACACAAATTAATCCAACTAAATAACTTACACATGCCCAGGCATTGGCCAGACGACGAGCTTACCATTCACCCGCTCACCCCGCCCTGTACACCTCCCCCCTGTACCCATCATCCGGAAGGTTAGCAAACACGTCTGGGCCAGTAGACCCTACACTGCTGCTAGAACGGGGGCAAGGGGACTGGGTCTCGCTGACATGAGTCGTCGAGGTCCCCCCGACTCCGGCTGACTACTAGGGGTGCGGAATGGCGAGTCTGGCTCGGCGTAGCTACGGCTGCTGGCCGCCAACAGCTTCCCAGGTTTCTTTGGCCTCGACATGATCTGCACGTTTAAGAACAACCGTAAGAAACAATAAATGGACTTTGAGTATACACTGATAAGAAACGACACTGGACTTTATGCTTTACTTTATGCTGTAAACTTATGATTTACAGATCCAAATGAAGCTGCAAAATGCATATGTGAAAGACCAAAAAATGCAAGGATACATAGCCTACATTTAAAAATCTAATTTAATACAAAATTTGATCTAATTAATCTAATTTAATCCATCATTTTAAAATTTTAATCTGATTTAAACCAAATTTTAATCTAATTAAATATAATTCATTTATCAATTGGAGCATTTTAAAGTCTTAATGACTCTTAACATAATACCAAAAAATAAAAAGAAATGTCAAAGCACATTCATCAATCCGTTCGAAACATGGAATGAGAAAAAAAATATACATATTCAATCAAGTAACTGTGTACAGATTAACCTAACATATACCATATACTATGACTAATTGAATAGATAGTAACACAAGTGAATCGTTTTCGAAAAATGGAGTTGTAAACCAGTACTACCAATTCTACTACTATTTCCAACATAGCACAAGTAAAAACAAAATCTTAAGCCTTACAACTCAATTCGAAAACAAGGTAACCTTGTTCTTAACCTCAATTTGGAGAAAAATTCTAGATGGGACAATAACATTGATAAATTAAACAAATCTGAAAAAAATTAAATTGGAGAGATTAGGGTTACTAACCTATATCAAATGAAGATGAGAAAGGGAAGGAAGAACTCCGGTCGAATGGCGGTGCGGTGGCGGAATCCGGACAGTGGTGGTGCCGCGGAATACGGTGGCGGGGCAGTGGTGGCGTCGATTTGTGGTGGTGGTGCGAAAGAGAAGGTGGGGCAGTGGTGGTGGCACGAAAGAGAAGGCGGGGCAGTGGTGGCGTCGATGTGTGGTGGTGGTGCAGCTAGCAGCGTCGACGTGCGGTGGTGGTGCAGTCGATTTAGGGATTTGTAGATTTAGGATTTGGGGAAAATGAGGAAGAAGAAAGACTTCCCCGATCTGTAAATAAGAGTATAGCGACGGATGAGTTCATCCGTCGCTATATTTTTATTTATTTATTTATTTATTTTAATTTTTTTTAATCCAAATCAAATTCTGGTCAACTAAATCTAGAGACGGATAAGTCTATCCATCGCCAAAATAGCGACGGATAGACCTTATCCGTCGCTAAACTGGAGCCGGATTGGGTCTCCAGAGACACGAACTGAGCTTAGAGCGCAGTTCGTCATTATCCGTCGCTAACCGTAGCGATCCGTCGCTAATTAGCGACGGATGGAGTCCGTATCTAATGATCCATCGCTAAATGTCTGATTTCTTGTAGTGCCAGCAGGGCGATCCTTTGGGTCCTCTTCTTTTCGCTCTGGTTTTACACCCGTTGGTATGTAAGATCAAAGATTCATTTGACTTATCCTTGCAGGCTTGGTATTTAGATGACGACACCATTCTCGGAGATACCTTAGTTGTGGGGAAGGTCTTAGAGCTAATCTTGGAGGATGGCCCACGTTCTGGACTTCACCTTAATGTTCACAAAACTGAGATTTTCGGCCGGTCGAAGATCCGAGGAGTAGGGTTCCTGGTGTTTTCCCTCCTTCTATCGCCAGGCAACTCCGTGGGGTCAAAGTCCTTGGTGGCTCAGTCAGTGTGTGTCCCGATTTCAGTAGTGAGCTTGTGGTGAAGAAGGTGAACAAGACCATCGAGCTTATCACTACAAGGAAAACTGATTTTAGCGACGGATGTCATCCGTCGCTATAGGTCAGCGATCCGTCGCTACAGGCGATTAGCGACGGAATCTCCGTCGTTAAATAGGACGTCGCGAAAAGTGACGTCGCTAAAATAAACAGCGACGGTTAAACCTATCTGTCGCCAGATTATAGCGACGGATAAACCTATCCGTCTCCCTAGTGGTCGTTGACCATTATGCGGACGGAACAAATTATCCGTCGCTATTATTTGGCAACGGATGGGTTTATCCGTCGCTATAAGGATGTGACACGTGTCCTTCCCTGGCCTAGTGTTCTGGGCGACGGATAGCGTAATCCGTCGCTATATTTTATATATATATTTTTTTTAATTTCTATTTTCGTTTTCATATTATGTTTGTTATTGAGTTAAAATTGAATGCGCCAGAGATTTATATACGATGATTGACAGTACGAAACTAAAAATTTCATTCAACAAACTTAAATAGTACGTACAGAAATACTAAAATGTACGAACATAACCATAAATACTAAAATGTACCAAAAAAAATTATTTGTTCTAAACATATCATTCAACAAACTAAAAATTTATCTGTCCGCCCAATACTGCTTCCACAGGGGCCACTCTTCCTCCGCAATCCACCCCGACTTCTTCCCCGATGCCTTCATCTTGGCGACCTTCTTCCGGAAGGCTTCGGAGCCTTCATGTTCGAAGGCATACCACAGCTCCGACTTGAGCTTGTTGGGGAGGAAGAGCTTCTCGTACATTTCAGAAAGTATACAAAATTCAGACTAACATATATATAACACAGTGACTAACACATCACCCAAATAATTGCACATTGTCCTATTTCAACTAACACACGGTGACTAATATATCACCCAAACAATTGCACATTGTCCTATTTCAACTAACACACGGTGACTAACATATCACCCAAGTAATTGAGAACATACCACTTAAACCATAAGAGAAGAAGAAAGATTACTAACCTACATAGCATTCCAAATCTCCGCCTTCCGCTCCGGAGTGAAAGTATGCCACTGGGCTCCAAGTGGTGGGAGGGCCACTTTCTTCGTGGATTCCTTGCGGATGAACTGCGTAGCATCCCTCGGCATCAACCTGTTGCAATAACATACACAAATTAATCCAACTAAATAAAACATACAATACTAAGTAAAGACCTATTCATGTACTTACACATGCCCAGCCATGGGCCAGACGACGAGCTTGCCATTCACCCGCTTACCCGCCACGTACACCTCCCACGTGTACCCATCATCCGGCAAGTTTGCAAACACGTTTGGGCCACCAACGTTCATTGTCTGTATGCATAAAATTGAAGTTTGAACCTTAAGGTGAGTATATATACAATTTCTTACGAATATTTTTGTTTTGCATGATTACCGAAGTACAAACACATTGGCCAATGTGTTTGTATTTTTTATGCATGCAAACCATATTAAACTAAACTTCTCGTGTCATCAGGCTATATATATATATATATGGTTCACATGATTACCGCAGTACAAACTCCCTTAGTTACAAGACCCCAGGTACATTTAATTGTAATTTAAGTGTATACGGAGCCTTGAAATTAAGGGAGTTCGTACTGTTTACTCAATGCACACCATATTTAACTTATAACCTTTCCTTGGTTTACATGATTACCGCAATACAAACTTTCCTTGCTTTTCAAGACCCCGACTACACTTAATTGTTAGTTAACTTATTGTCAGTTAATAAGTTGTCACTTAATAAGTACAGACGAGGACTCGGAAAGCAAGTAAAGTTTGTAATGTTTACTCTATAGATACCAGGAAATAAAGTCCATTTATTAGTAACAACGGCATTAGAAATGATGTTGTTACGTTGCCTGCCTACTACAATCATTCACAACACAATGGGTGTTCAGTTAAATACAATCAGTTTGCTTAAATGTCAGTAAGGCTTACCAATGGGTGCAAACCAATAAAACGCTTACTGATCGATAGTAAACGTATAGTATTAGTTATCACCCAATGTAAGCCTAATCCAACACTTCCAAACTAATATATGTATATCATCATCACACCTATTCATTTCAATGAAAAACAAACTCTTATGTGTGTTCAATCAAATACAATCAGTTCGCTTAAATGTTGGGAAGACTTTTCTATGGGACCTAACCAATGTAACGCTCACTGGTCGATAGTAAGCATACACTATTAGTTAGGACCCAAGAAAAATCTTAACAACACACAGAAACCGATTATAATAGCATCATCACACTTAATAGCTTATATAACATAATTAAAATAATTAACATAATTATAATTATCAGAACTAAGTAGTCAGAATTTTAATCTTTTTAATTAATCAAACTTAATCCAACTTAATTCAAAATTTAATAAAATATTAAGCAAATTTAACATAAATATTAAGCATGAGTATAATAACATGAAAACAGAACTAACTTAAGCAATTTAACAAAACTAACTTAAAGCAAATTTAACATGCATATTAAGCATGAATAACCAATTTAATATGAATAAGGTATTAACATGAATATTATGATATTCAATTCCATTTAACATGAATATTACATGAATATTAACCAATTTACAGTTAAAAATTAGGGTTAATTTGGGGTTGTTCAAATCGAAGGTTGGATTTAGGCTAGAATATTATGATATTCAATTAACAGCAACATAAGCATAGTAAATTACAGTATAACTATAATAAATTAATACTAAATTATAGAATTATATTAAATTTCAGTTAACATAATCAATTAACAGCCTTTAGTTAATTCTAACTAATTTAAAAAATTACAGAATAAATTTTAAAAAAAAATATTTAAACTCATTGTTGCTATACAACATATATAATTTACCATTTTACAACTTAAATAATCATAATTACGAAAAAATAAAAAGGCCCAAATTAGGGTTAGGGTTCTAACCTTTTTTGGGTACGGTACAGATTGAATCGGAGAGGCGGCAGAGGAGGTGGCTCGATCTACCAATTCAGCAAAAGAGAAGAATTAAGACAAGAAATTGAAATTGACAATGAAATTCAAATTGAGAAGAGAGAATGAGAGGAAGGAACTTACCGATTGGACAGAGATCGGGAGAGAAGAGGAGGCGGTGGTGCCGACTCCGGTAGTGGCGGTGGACGGTGGTGGCTCCGGCGGTGATGGCGTGGGTGGAGAGGTTTAGGGTTTGAAATGGGGGAGAAATGGAGAAGAGAAGAAGTGAATGAAGAGGAAAATGAGAAGTCGTGGTGGTTGTGATGTGGTGGTGGTGGTGGCGTGGGTGGAGCCGATCCGTGGTGGTGGTGGATTTTTGAGATGGGAGGAGGAGAAGGAGAAGAAGGAGAAGAGATTAGGGTTTGAAAGAAATTGGGAAATGATTTGGGGAAGACGATCGCGCCTGTATCTTGGAAATATAGCGACGGATAGTCCATCCGTCGCTATATATTTATTTTTATTTCTTTTTCCCATTTTTTTTATTCTGGTCAACTATAGTTAGTGACGGATAGATTTATCCGTTTCTAAATTGGCGACGGATGAGCAATATCCGTCGCTAAGTTGATGCCGAATTGACTCTTTCCGATGACGAGCTGAGCTTAGAGCGCAGTTCGTCTTTATCCGTCGCTAACGATAACGATCTGTCGCTAAATAGCGACGGATCCCATCCGTATCAACTCTTCCGTCGCTATATGGCTGATTTCCCTTAGTGCATAGGTGAGAGGGCGTAATTGCTTTAAGGAAACTGTGTAATCACATGCCTCGATTATTGTTATCAATAGGCAGTTTGATTAAATCTATTTCTATTTCTGCTTCTGTATTGTTGTAATGTTGTTATTCCTCCTTTTGTATTAGTTATATCTTTGAATCGTATTATTCTGTCTAACACTTCCTTTATTCTTGTATATATCAATTAGGTAGATTGTACTTGAGATAATGTAGAATTGGAAAGATTCTAAATATATAGCTTCCCCATACGTATATCTTGTAACACTATTATCAATAGCTACCACTCTCCATCTTATCAATATGATAAGGACTATGAGTCGCCGACCCATGCGTAGAATGTATATGACTTGCTTGTGAGACAAGTCATAAGAAATTGCACAGCCATTATAAAAATGTATCCTTTTATTTCAATTGCAATGCCATTATAAATATGTATATATATATAGCCACCCATTTTCATCATTTTATTTACGTAATGAATTCTTATTGATACGCCTATAGTAATTAGTATCTGGTATCGACCAGGTCAATAATTACTCCGAAATAGAACTATATCTAAGTCGTTAGGTACTGTGTTTGAACCGGTTCTCATCATATTATGTTAAATATATGACGATTAATTGTTTAGAGGCATGAACTTTTCAAGTACTACAAAAGGCGTTTATTAATTTAGAGCTAGCTACAAATTAAAGTCATTTGATGCTGCACGAATTGGCTCAGTGCCCGATTCTCACAGAAAATTGCATTGCAAGAGGGAGCTTCCACGGGAGTCGGGAGGTCGAAGTGTAAGAGAAGAGGGGGACCCCTCCATGTTCTGGCAATTTTTTGAAGAATGCAAAAATCTCATTGATAAACTAAACATCTATATATTAAAACGTTGCATTAGGAAATTAATCTCGAAAAATTGATTAACATGTGCGTGATATAGAATGCATGTGCCATCGCCGGATAACTAGGTAATAAATTAGAAAATCAATTAAAAAATATTGTTAATCGAAAATTTTGTGTATAAATAGAGATGTGTTTGTGCTAACTCTTTCATCTCTCCACATCTTAATCTTCTCATCTATTATTGTGTAAGTTTTTAATTACAAGCATATTAATTACATTTCTGTTTCTTACTTTGTTTATTTTCATAGAAACATGAATATGCATTAATATTGTACTTTGTAGGATATTTTGTGTTGAACGATAAATGGTAGAGAAAATATTATTCTCGTTATCAGTATAAGAGTACATGGAGAGTATATATATACAAGTAGGAAAATATCTCTAAACTCTATCTGCAGTTAACAACCTAGAGAGATACACGTAACAAACTAGAGAGCTCAGTCAACTCTTGTTACATTCCTATAATTATCCATAACACTCCCCTTGAATGAAACATGAGTTGAAGATCGCGGGTACGCTGTGAGGGTACTGCCTCATTAAAAACCTTGCTAAGAAAAACCCAGTGGGATAAAAACTTAGTCAAGGGAAAAAGAGTGCAGTGCGTATCCGTCTCCCCTGATTGTAACATCACTTCAAATCTTTGAATCTTCATAGTGCAATCTTCTCGATGAATCGCCGAACTAATGATGTTGAACAAGTATGCAAAATCTTCAATAGAGTGAATATGGTGTACTTGGATGGAGCCTTCATCTTGTAGCCCATAGCTGAAAACTTCAATGGTATGTGCTTTGACTCCATGTGAAAACTTCTTGAACACTAGAAGCATTGATTTCTTCAATATGTATTTTATGTTGATCCAACAAAATATGTCACTTGGACAATTCAACATAACAATCTCGTAATATTGAAATGAGTTCAATATTCATATATCTCCGTCATATTTGTAAAATAGCAAACAAGGGTATATAATACTTCCCTTTTGCAAATATATTATCACCATGGAGATTTGGAGATAGTTATACACATATATGCGCTAATAATGCTACCTCGTTAAAAACCTTGCTAGGAAAAACCCATTGGGATAAAAACCTAGTCGAAGGGAAAAAGAGTGTAGCAACTTGTATGATGCGCAATATTCTCACTGTTGCTTGATCATCATCTCCATTCATATACCTTCTTCAGGAGGTCAAAAACATTTATCTCTTTCATAACATAACCAAACTTCATGTATGGTTATTCATACTTTGCCATACTCAAACATTAGGTTGAGTTTACATTTCCTTAGGCAATAATATTTGTAGGAATCTCGAGAATATTATTCATAATTCTCTTGTTTCACTTGATAGTGAATACACTCGATATACTTATCAATTTTGTGATGCCATGTATGGATAGATAAGTATAGAGACTCAATAGTACCAAAATTGAGTTCTTCAAGAACTTTTCTCATCGATTAATTCATGTTTGTCAACATGATATCTCTATCCACTTGTCCTTCCGGGACTAATTTCCAGTAGAGAGTAAAATCATTATCTCTCACAATTGTTCTTGGAACATATAAATCTCATTGTCAATTCAATGAATATTCATGTTTTATAACATGATAACTCTAGTCTCTTCCAAGACGAGTTCTCAATTGATATTGATCATCATATATTCATGTTTTATAACATGATAACTCTAGTCTCTTCTAGGACGAGTTCTCAATTGATAATGATCATCGTAGATCATATATATAGAAATTTCAATGTGTCAATTAAATGACAATTCATGTGCACCACAAATAATCAAAGGTGGTCACTTTAGAGTAAGATCATATGATAAATAATATGTATGCATGCATTACGAAACTTAAAAACTAGCATAGATGATGTAACAATAATATGAATGATGCATGACTTAGTATCTAGATGCACATGAAATTTGACTCGATAATGCAACGGTACCGTAGGGAATTTCGAATTCATCAATAAAATGGACATCAAATCCATGAGCTCATTTTCTATCATCATTGTGTCGACATAAATGGATTTACATGTAAGATCCCCTTTACATGTACAATAGTATACATCCATTGAAAATCTGCATATGCTTATCTCGGTTCCATGTATACCGGTATAGCTTTTCAATAATAATCAAATCATTCTTGTTTGATTCAGTACTGATCATAGATATCTGAATATATTATATGGAGGTACCTTTTCCATTCATATAAGTCATCTATTTATAAATAAAATATCAATTCTATTGTGGCATCATTAAGATGTGCCTTCTTTACTCTTCTAGAGTACCAACTGCATATCATGCCATTCTATTTGTAATACTGGAACCATTCACAACATACATATTGCACTTCAGGTGCATTAATTACAATAGGCAAGATATCGATTCTCAACTCATGTTATATCTATAATCAATCTGTAGCCCGGTATCCACAGTCAAATCATAGAATTTCATGATTGAAATCTTGAAATGATACATGAAGCTGAAGAATGCATTTTATAATTTAGTTCAAGTATGAACTTTCAAATATGTGGGGATCAATGCATACGATGAATTTGTTTTGATCAGCTTGTCATGTTCTCCCTCCCCTAAGCTGGGAAAAACTAATTCAAGGATTAGTATTATTGGGGCTCATAAGGATATTGATCATGCCAGCTTAGATAATAATATACTCATACTCGTATCTAATAGGCTTCATGTATGAGTTCTCTTCAGGAGATGCATATGGGAGTGTATAAGTCTAGCAGTTGGGTTTTCGATGTGCTGAAACATAAATTTACCCCAAATAAGAGATCAAATTATTTGAGTAATATACTCAATTTTCAAATTATTTAGTGGACGTCTAGCCACATATATTCATTCTCATAAATGCATGAGTGCAACATTGCTCATTTTGATCTCCATTAGCATGCTTAATCTCGATATTGTGTCTTGCCATTCAGATAATATTATTACAATACGAGAAGGCTTTCAACACATTTCACACAAGGAAACTTCAAGTTTCTCATAAACGGGTAATTTTGTACCCGGATGGCCATATTTGTCACATCTATGTCATTTTTCATGTCTTTATATGCGATATAGTCGCTTGTGCATGCATGCCCAACTTATAGTTTGCTCCAATTTGCAAATGGTTAATTTCAATACAATGCTCGTACACAATATATGTTGGAATTTGGCCATAATGATGTGACATTATACGAGTCATTGTCTGTGACATATTTGCAAGACAATATCCAACTTCTTCAGGAAGTGGGTCTAATTTGTGATCTTCTTGGCACAATTTTTCCAAGTAATTTATTGTGCTCTTCACAACGATTACTCCCCTGGAACCTTTAATTATTCTCACAAGAATATTGGAATGAGTGGATACTTTCAAACTTTAGGAATATTGAAATCAATATACTAATGGATTTCTCTTTCACTTGAGGTGAAAATAGCATCAATCACACTGGTGAATTACTTGTTGCACCATGTATAAAATCTAAAAACTCACATTCACTTCAGGGAATGGAGATTGGATAAATTTGATATCAACCAATATGATAACTATGTGAATTCCTTTCTCAATATCGAGAGTATATGTGTGTCATCTTTCTTTCATTTTGAGAATATGATACTCAAGGATTTTCATTCATAAGAGATGCTCAATATTCAAGTAGCCTCATATCAATTGATTTCTTGTATCACCAAAATAATACTTTCTCCCAACTTCAAGTTGGCGAGATTGTTTATGATGTGCACACATCATGATATCATATTTCATGCCTTCGCAATATTGTTTACGCATGGTGATGCAATCCAGGGGCTAATCACAAATATTTTCTTCATCACATGAAGTGCATATTAACACTATGATATTTTCAAATCACTTATGGTACATGGAATGTCCATAGTATGCAGCAATCATTTTCTTTCGAGATATAATATAGTGATCATGGCTATTGGCATAAACTCTAATAGCAATTCAGATGCCTCAATTTGAAAAAAATCGTTGATGTACATGAAATGCATATCAGCCAAATGATCAAAGATGGTTGGTGTTCAAATCTTTTTCATGTCACAAGCATTCGTAATGCATTTCCAATCACTTCAATGATATAATTTGTCAAATTAACATGACATAAGCTGGGCTATTAGCTCGAGAGATACACATCTTTGTGACATATATATGTCTAGCAACTTCAGGTGCTATATGTATTTGATGTCTCATTCCAAGATATGGATTAAATTTATAAAATGCCAATAGTGTACCTCTGTATCTTGAGTTTATGAGTTTATATACTTCATAAACTTTAGGTCACAATAAGGTAACAAAAATGATAAAATCTCTTGGCGCAATCAAGTCCCCAGTGATAAAACTCCTTCCAGGAGTGGTTCATATATAATATATGAATTCATTATAAAGCATCCAATAGATATACTTCCAGTATTCACTTCTAGTCAAATATCATGTTTAAGTGACTTCTGGTCAAATATCATGTTTAAGGTATACTTTAAACTAGTCATATATGGAAAATAATAGTTAGAGATCAATAATATAACCGCCATGTCATATATGGTTTGGATGACTCCCGAATTCCTCAATTTCAGCACTGTGTGGTGCTGCTAATTTTGGGGTTCACCTCCTTTAATACACATTGATTCCTTAGAGGATGTTTACAAATAAGATCCACATCTTTAAGAGATCTCAAATGATTTATTATGCTATAAGAGATTGAAATCTCATATGATCCTCTCAATTTTTACATGACGAGAAAACCCATCTTGAGGATGGTTAAATTGGCATCATATATAGCACTAATTGGGGCTATTAGCTCCACAAATATGAATCGTTTGCATATCTACATGCCATAGCAACTTCAGGTGCAATATTTATTTGATGCCTTATTTTCAAGAATGGACCAAATTTACATCATTATTAAACGTGTATCTTGCAACCATTTTGATTGTTAAGTATACCCAATCACTTCAGGGATTGGAGCACCATAACTTTGTAGCTAACAATCAAGGGAACCCAAATGGTTAGGTATTGAACGAGAATCAAGAATTTGATATAATTGCTTAAATGAAAATATAATAGAGTAATATAACTTATCCTTTGATAAAATTCATCTGCGAATGATCTCTCATTGCTTCGATGATGCACACGGGACAAAAATTCATGGCGCTAATCAGGCTCCATTAAATCGGTATGTATTATTCTTCCTTCAATTCCTGTATTGGAAACGACACCACAATCCACGTAACAAGTGCCTTCTTGAATATATTGTTGCTATCTCCATGCCATTAATTATCGGGAAACATTAATTAGTAGAACCAACTTCAATAAAACATAATTTTAGTACATACGCCAAAAACAAAACAAAAAACAAAAAGAGTAGTACAAAACTTTTAATTAATTAAAAAGAAACTTCCCTGTAATCTCTTGGTTGCTAGCGAAGTGATCACTAATTAGGATCAAGACCTTCTTTTGTTCCGTCCGCATGCGGGGTTATAGTATAGAGGAGGGAATGATATCTACGAGATCAGTGAAGGACTATATATACATATGTGATCATAATAATTATGGTGATGGTAGTAGTGTCGATGGGATTAATCAAATTTGTATTGGTTAATCGGATTGGTGCTCATGGATTAGAACGGAGAAATTGAAGTATGGGTGGATGATTAAGCCGGGCCGGATGAAGCGGAGAGAATACTCAGATGGTGGTAGAGTGTGTTGATAACGTGTTGAATGATAAATGGTAGAGAAAATATTATTCTCGTTATCAGTATAAGAGTACATGTAGAGTATATATATACAAGTAGGAAAATATCTCTAAACTCTATCTGCAGAGTAACAACCTAGAGAGATACACGTAACAAACTAGAGAGTTCAGTCAACTCTTGTTACATTACTATAATTATCCATAACATTTTGTAAGTTTTCATATCTTTGTCCGTTCTACTATTTATTTTTTTATATTTTACGTACGTTTTTTTTTCATTTTTAGTTTTATTATGGGTTATGCAATTTAAACACATAATTAGTATAACAAAATTATTAAAAATTCATGTAAAACAGAAACATAGTTTATTCATTGGAACATAAGACTACGTTTTTTTTCTTTTTTTTTTTTCTTTTTTTTTCAAACAGCTAAAAAACATAAGAGTACGTATGATAACTTAATTATAGAGGGATTTATTTTATTTAATTATATAGGTACGATAATTAATGATCATACAACTATATTTTATTTTTAAAAATCTCTTTTACAGGCTAGGCGACTAAGCAGCAGAAAATGGCAGCACCAGGTGTATCAGCAGTGAAATTGAATGCCGGCGAACAAGAGGCTATTTTGCAGAAGTTGGAAACAGAGGTGAAGACAAATGCCGATAAGTATATACAATGCAGACAGACACCTTTAACCTATCAGCTAAGTATTTGTTCAATAGCCAACAAGAGCTCTGGTCTGATACTGAAGGAAATAGCGCTGTTCCAATTCCTTCATTCTATTACACGAGTGAAAGGTTTAGCGGCCCTGTTCCTACAGGGGTTAAGTTTGGAAGAGTCTACATTGATTCTCAGATGGAATACCCCACCACTCGTAAATTTATCATCGCTATTGACAGTCCAGCCCGCAAGGTACGTATGCAGCCTCTGTGGCTCACAGATACTATATTCATTAATCAGAATTTTTTATGTATATATTTTCATATGGATATATATATTTTTGCTGCATGCAGGTTTATGCTGAAACTGGACCAATTGGTCCTGTTGACTGGGAAGTGGTTAAAGATAGATTGAGCAAAGGTGAACCTACAACTGATGTTACTGACCCAATTCTCGGCGGCAGGATCCAGGCTGGTGTTTACGCTAATGGTAATGCATATGCCATTTTCTCGGAAGCTAGCTCGAGTGCTTGAATATGGAGTTATGATTTACAATACATGAACAATCGATCGATGATCAGTCTATTTAGTTCTGTCGAATAATAGCTGCTTGCTCTACATGCAGTTCCCATGGAACTATATGTATGAGTGAGATTAGCTGTCTGTGTGCTTTCAGCTTTTGTACGTTCTTGTTGTTTAATTTCTGTACGATCGACTGGTTTCAGTCTGGTCGCATGACTTCCGTTTATATGCATGCTTGCTTTAATTTATACTTCATGTAATCCATCGATGTATGATTTAATGAAGTTGATCCATCTTCTATTATTGCTTTCTTTGTCGTACTGATCAAATTAAATTACTTAAACTCGCTGCGATCACAATTCACAACAAAAAATTGTCCACGTGTATTTAAAGGAGCAACTGGTTACTGATTAAGGCCTTGACCTTGACCCCTTGTTTCTTCCCTCAGGATACCTGGCTGCCCCTTGCAGTTAATTTGGCTAATAATAAGGGCAAACACCAATGAGCAGAGAACCTGATGAAACATTACTACTACTACTAGTAATCGAATTGGGATCAACATCAAGCCAATTTATTGATATAAATTATTACCCAGGGGTCCATTATGGATGTCCAATTTACTTTAAGATTCAAATAAAACAAGTGTTACCTTTAAGTTTAAATGGACCTTAGAGTAAGGTTTTCATCATATAAACATAATTTTAAATTCTTTTGGGAAAAAATTTCAGAAAGCTCCCTATTATTGCATCAGTTTTCATATTTTCCCATCCTAGTTGAACACTTGAACATTACGTTTCACCCCAATTGAGTTGACCAAGTTAAAACTTTCTTAAAATGTGGCTACCCAAACACGCCCTTATCATATTTTCTTTTCTTTTTTTCTTTTTCCTTTCATGTTTTTATTTTATTTTATTTTTACTTTTATTATTTTATTTTCTTTTTTGTTTTTCATTTTTTTAAGTCCTTCTTCCCCTTCAAGCTCCGGCACCGGACCGAAACTGTAATTTTTTTTTTGTTCTTTTGTTATTTTATTAGTTTTTAATTTCTTTTATGAAAATTATGGACTGAAAATTAATCAATTATTTTGTATGGACCTTTTTGCAAACTATTTAAGATCATTTTGAGATTTCGAACGGGGGTTAATTGAAATAATTTATAGTCAATTTTATAAAATAGAAAAAGAGAAAATTAATTTTAGGCCCTGTTGTGAAGAGCTTCCTAAAAATAAGCCATTTATTGTGAACAATTACATTTTAGGTCATTTTGGGTGATTTTGGCGTTGACTATCACATAATTACATATTTGCCATTGTCCCCAAACTTGAGAAACAAACACACCCTTAACTATTTACATTACCCTTATTTTTATTTCTTTTTGTTTTTGTTTTTTTTATACTTCATCTTCTTCACTTACAAGCTCCGGTATCGAAAGTTGCAAGTTCCAACAAGGAGCTTGCCAGCTCCGTTCTGGAACTTTTCAAGCTCCAGGACGGAAAATGCATAGCTCCGGCTGGAGCTAAGCTCCAAATCGGAACTGTAAATCCCGATCTGAAGATGCATGTGAGCTCCGAATCGAAGCTTTAATTAAAAGCTCCAGGTTTGTGCTTGCAGAGCTCCGGCTGGAGCTAAGCTCCAGATCGGGACTGCAAATCCCGATCTAGAGCTGTGCAAGCTCCAGGCCGGAGCTTGCAGAGCTCCGTTGAGTTCTGCAAGCTCCAATGGAGCTTGCTAGTTCCAAAGTGGAGCTTGCACAGCTCCGAACTTGGAGTGTGCAAGCTCCTTGCCGGAGCTCTTGGTGCCGGAATGTTTTCCGGTACCGGTGCTTTGGAAAAGATGGCATTTTAAAATTATTTTTGTTTTATGTTATTATTTTAATTACTTTATTTCTCTGATTTTATTTTATTTTAAAAGTTTTTTTTTTTTGTTTTTTTTTAACTACAACCTTTTTTGTTGTTCAAAATTCAATTTTGGAATAGTGCATGCACATCCCATTTGAGTTGACCATGGCCTAATATGTATTGTTTGTATCAGATGGCTTATTTTGTAATTAGAGCCAACAATAGGGTACTAAAAATCAATGGACATACCCGATAGAAAAATTTAGAGTCAAATATATGTAATAAAAGAGAATTGAAATTGTTTGGTGTTTTTTTAAAACTAAAACTTAAATTAGGGAAAAATGGTATTTTTCAGGCCTTAATTCGCAAAAAAAGGAAGATCGTAGGGAATATGTTATTGATGTGCACTAACAGGGAAATATATGTAATTGTTGAACCAATAGGGTAAAAAACGTAGTTAACAAAACTAACAGAGTAGCTGGATGAAAATGTCTCATTCTTTTGGTGTCATACATGGTTTTTGGGTTATTTTGGTGTCAGGCATGGTTTTTGTGAATGTCCTAAATTAGATTTTAGATGTCATACATGGTTTTTGTAGCTAAAACCATGTCCAACACCCAAAATAACCATGTGTGATACCCCAAATAACCATGTCCAACACCAAATCCTTCTTCTTCTTCCTCCTCACTTCATTTTTTTTTCTTCTTCTTCTTCTTCCTCCATCCATGGCTGCCGGAAGCTCCGATCGGAGCTTCCAGCCGCCATGGAAGCTCTGATCTTCCCGGAGGTCCGATACAAGGGTGGTGGATTTTTATTATTTTATTAATAAATATAAAAAATGGACTTTAGGCCAGGTAAGGTTTGTTTTGCCCAAGATTGCAGGGTAATGGGATGTTCCATTTTGGACCTCTCGGTAATTTCCCCTTTATTCATATCATCCCAAAAGTGGAAAACTGACAATTTTGGTTCCAAAGTTTTATGTGTGTGGTAAATGTAGTCCAATGTTTGCTTCACTTGGCAATTTTAGTCCCAAAGTGTGAATTTTGTATAAAAATATAAAATAAAATTGGGTGTTCGTTAGATTGAAAAATTATTTTGTATTGAATTGAAAATATTCACCACCATTCAATCTAAAGAACACCCACAATTTATTTATCTTTTATTAACCTTTAATTTTCATTTTTTATAGAGTTTTTTTCCACTAATTTTCGGTTTTTTCTTCTAAATTTTCTGTTATTTATAAAAAAAAATCTTATGTTATTATTTTTATAATTTTATTAATATTCTTTTATTTTTTAATTTTTTTAATTTTTTGTTATTTAAAAAAAGCATTTTGGCAAATATAACATCATAATGATGTCATAGGGTAATGTGGCGGCGTTGACTTGTTGACTACGTCACCACATCATCGGTCAATGTCAAAAAATCAGAAAAGTAATGACTAGTTTTGCCAAATATATCAAACTTTGGAATTACAATTGCCACTTAAAGCAAATATAAGATTGCATTTGGCACACCCATAAAACTTTGGGACCAAAATTATCATTTTTCCTTCCAAAAGTCGAACCATCATCACCAGACTCCAATCGGCACTCTTACCCTCTCTAGCCTCAACTGGAGCAACGGGAGCATGAGCTCACTCGCGACGTCGGAGTACCCTTCTCCGGCGCCGGAAATTTTTATAATCCGCACAGATATGAGAGAAGAGAGAAGAAAGCGGAGAAGAGAGAGAAAGATAGAGAAAAGAATAGATCTTGTTTGTATCTTTCGTCGGTTAGGAAGAAAGCTAAGAAGCACTGACACGGATACGGACGCGGATACGATATGAACTCGGATACGCCGATACGTCAAAATCTAAAAAAGTGGGATACGGATACATGACCGATACGTTTAATTTTTGTATCGGGGATGAATCGAGACGAATTGGGTATCGGATACGTATCGGAGTGGATACTTGACCATTTTGAAGTATGGATGCTTACTAGGAAGAAAGAGATAAGAAGGATAATTGCATGAAGGACCAATATTTATGATTTATTCCCTTTATGCCACCTAATTTTTATTTACTTTTGTTAATCGCAAAATGGCCCAGTCCCTCATATAGAGACCGTCTTTCAGTCTCTGCGAACCTTAAACCCCACAAGTCCAGAAGAGAAACATGATTCGCCGTTTCATCCGACTACCATCATCAGCCGCCGCCGTGCGCCACCTCTCGACAACCACGGCGTCTGTACCGGAGCAGCCGTTGGTACCAGCAAAAGGAACAAAAAGCGGCAGCAAGAACGAAACCATTACCCAACGGCTTTTCGGGCTGGTGTACTCGAAACGCAGCCCTGTTGTGTCCATTCGCAAATGGAAGGAACAAGGTCACTTCCTGAGGAAATTTGATCTCAGCCGCACTATTCGTGAGCTTCGGAAGCTCAAGCGCTATAAACACGCCCTCGAGGTTTTCTATTTTTTCCCTCTTTCCATAGCTTACTTTCATTTTTATATGTACTACTTACTCAGTTGTTGAAATGTTTGTATAGTGGATTTACTTAATAGCATCACATTAGGGTTATATAAGTTTCTTGGGAAATTTCTTTCAAGGTCTAGACGTCTAATTAGCAACTTTCCTTGAAGAATAACTTTTGATAGAGATGGTCTCATGGTTAGACCATCTAATACAAGTATTTGCCTTTTTGTTAGCATTGGTTCCTGTTTTCCAGAAAAGTTTCTTTTTTTGCGCATGTATGAAATTGAAAATGCACAGGTTAATCAGTTACAAGTGTTTCATAAGTACAGTGTAGCTTGACAAATGAAGAAGAAGAAGAAGAAAACAGGATTAGTTTGTTTTCAGCATAAGAGATTTCTGGGAGTGGGTTGAAATGTAACAGCATGTTTTCATTTAGTTTTGGGGTGAATGGATGATGGCAAATATCCTCTTTTCTGTGATGAATTCCTGTATTTCTTGAATTTGGGCAAGCTTGGAATTTAACATAATGTTCAGAGAGAGAGAGAGAGAGTTGCACCAACACTAGAGAGGGGGGGGGGGGGGGGGGGAGGCTTGGACCAAAGAGAAACGAGGACTAGATGGGGCACAAAAGAAAAGGGAGAATAAACCTGACACTTAGGCTAAGTTATGTTTGTCTGTATGGTTCTTTCTAATGTTCAGGATTTGTCTAATTTTGGCTGACTTGTGTATGCCTGTGTCGTTCTTTCTAATGTTCAGGATATGTCTAATTTTTAGACCATAAAATACAAGGTTTTGGCTAATGTTCGAATTCTGGTCTGGATATTAGTTCTGCCTGGTAGATGTTTTAAGTTCATTATTTGATGTGAAGTGGTCTTGTGTCCAGATTTGCGAATGGATGCAGATACAGCCAGATATGCAGCTAGTTCCTGGAGACTATGCTATCCACTTGGATTTGATTGCCAAAATTCGGGGCATAAACAGTGCCGAGAAGTTCTTTATGGATCTCCCTGAAAGAATGAGAGATGCATCTACATGTACTGCACTTCTGCACACATATGCTCAGAACAAGGAGTCTGAGAAAGCTGAGGCTCTGATGGAAAAAATGTCAGAATGTGGCTTCTTAAAGTCCCCCCTTCCCTATAATCACATGCTTACTCTATACATGTCCTTAGGTAATCTTCAGAAGCTCTCGCAGATGATTCAGGAGCTAAAGAAAAACACTTCTCCTGATATCATCACATACAATATTTGGTTATCTGCCTGCGCATCACAGAATTGTGTCAAAACTGCTGAAAAGGTCTTTCTAGAACTAAATAAGTCCACAATAAAACCTGATTGGATTACTTACAGCACATTGGCTAGTATTTACACCAAGAACTCACTTCAAGAAAAAGCAGAATCTATGGTAAAGTTGATGGAGAAAAGGGTAACGAAAAAAGTTCGAGTTGCACATGCATCATTGATTAGCTTGCATACAGCCTTGGAGAACAAGGATGGGGTTTGGCGTATATGGAAGAAGATGAAGTCCACTTATCGGAAGCTGAATGATATGGAATACACTAGTATGATTACTTCATTACTGAAACTTAGAGAAACTGAAGAAGCTGAGAAACTGTACGATGAATGGGAATCCATTTCTCCGACCAAGGATTCAAGGGTCCCGAATTTACTTCTTCGTAATTATATTAACAACGATAGGATGGAAATGGCCGAGGCATTTTACAAGCGGATGTTGGAAAAGGAGATCAAACTTGGCTATACCACATGGGAGCTTCTCACTTGGGGTTATTTGAAACAAAGGCAGTTGGAGAAAGCTCTTGATTGTTTCAACAATGCTGTTACCCGTGTCAAAAGCTGGGACCCTGATGAAAAGATGGTGCATGCAGTATGTGAAGCTGTGGAAGAGCTTGGTGATGTTGAAAGTGCGGAGAAATGGCTTGCAAGTCTTCGCGATGCTGGCCATGTGAATACAGAGATTTATAAATCGCTTCTTCGTACTTATGCAAAAGCTGGTAAGATGCCACTTATTGTGGCGGAAAGGATGAAGAAGGATAATCTGGAGATAGACATGGAAACTGAGAAACTATTGCAACTAACAAGCAAACTCTGTGTTGGGGAAATTCCAAGTGGAGTTCTGAACAGGTAGCGGATACTAGGCGAGGAGGTACTTCTCCGCAGTTTGCACGCATCACCTTGACCTTCAATCTATGCATGTGGGCTTTATTACCTGTTTTCTTGTGGATATGATCAGTTCTTCATACTTATTGATGTAACAATAATGTAAGTTCCTTTTGTGAAACTTATCTTGATTCCATTACTTTCTCTCCTGTTAACATAAAGTTAGGAATTATGCTTCAGGTTTACCTGTACACAAAGATGGTAGTGCTGCTATATGTGACATGTAACATACAGTGCTACCCATTATTGTTGATGCATCACCATGCACTACAATATTTACCAAGTGGGCAAGTATGTAGCAATGTAAGATAAAAATAACTATGTATAAAATAAAATTAAAAATCTTTGCAGACTAGATGAATAACTGAATGTACAATCATGTGATATCCTTTCTATTTCTTCTCTTTCAATCATATTTTATGTAGTTGGAGTTTTATAACAAACAAAACAATGGAATGTATAGAGTTCGATAAGAAAGAATTGTGTAAAGTATAATATATTCGGCTTTGCTAAATGCAGTTTATCCTTTAATCTCCCAGTCTGCAATCAAGCCGATACCTGGCATTCACAGCAACCAGTGTTTCTTCTTGGGCTGTCGTGGCACTGGTGCATGTCGCATTTCATAAAGAGAATTGTAATGCACTTCTGACCAGAAGCTGAGCCAAAGCTCTCTCACAGGAGCCTGACGCTGCGGCACTATTTCAATGAAGCATGTTTCTCTGAACGATGTCAAGAGACAGATTTTCGCCACGAACTTGTCAGCAGCAGCTTGTAGCGTAACATGGTCGCCCCATTCACCAGACTTGGCCATTTTCTTGTAATATTGCTTGAACCTCATTGGTACATAACCTTCATATGCAGCCCCGTTCTCTTTCAGCTGCTTCACAATTTCTTTACGCACGTGCTTATGATACTCTGGTGAGCGATATATCTGATCTGAAAGCGCCCTGAACTGACAATTCCCGTCTCCAGACACTCTTACTTCATATAAACCATATAGACTCAGTCTCTCACGGAGACGCTGGTAATCCATGTTGGAGTCGCTTAAGGTGGGAAAATGCATATTCACCCTAGGAACATGAGGAACCGGTGCAAGATCGGCCAGCCGTCTACCAACTGCACCGTCTAGATTGGCATATTCTTCTGTTAGTACAGCAGCAATCATCTGATCATCCGCCACATCCTGCCGATGGCTCGTTGAAGTTGAACTCGAGGAACCGTCATTCGCAGTTACTGCTTTTCTCATTACTTGTAAGATAAACTACAAATCTTGAACCTGTTGATATCAAAAGCAATAACAATTAGGTTTTCGACTATTCGACTCGCGTGACTATAGCAATAAAATTTGAAGATGGAAGGTAAAATGCTGATAATTCTTGACATAATTTGCATAGAATGTGAGTTGGGTTAACCACCATTCCCAGTGGTTGAACAACATTTACTGACAAAGTTTTCACAATCCTTAAGTTGAATAAATACACCCAACTCCCTAAAGTATGAACAAATTATACAGAACCCCTTCCATTGCAGCTAATTCTGATTTTAAAATCTAGCTGGGGGTTTTAATGCAATTATTCAAAGTAGCAACCTGAATTGTGTCAATCAGCATCATCTCTTCTCAAAAGAAAAAAGAAAAGCGCATATTATCCAGAAATATTACGTCATCAAAAAAAAGTTGACCAAGGAAACATTCATTTGAATCTAGCTGGAAGAATGATGAAACAAAATTGTGATTCAAACAGCTAAACTCCATTGTAAATCGGTACAAATGCAGAATTTATGGATTGAAGATCAAATTAAACAAATAGGTGAATCGGAAAACGTAGATCAAGATCGGAAATGGAAACGGAAAACTTAAAAACTTACGGTGGCTCGTGCTGGTGCAAACGAGATGAGCGTCGGTGATGCGGTGGAGAAGAAGGGGTGAAGAGACGCGGTAAGAGAAACGTAAAAGAAGATGAATGAGAGAGATTTATTGCAATCTGCAAGTAACAGATTAAACAAAACGATTTGGTGGGTTTAATTTGTTTTTATCCGCTTAATTTTTGTTTATATCTTACTTATTTAGCCAAAAAAAAATCATTTCCGGGTAAGGCAAAAACGTGTTGTGACTTTCGCGGCTTTTGAGTTTTGACGGTGTATTACTATATTGGATTTTGTGCCAAGGGGCCTCTAAATTATGGATGTTGTAATATGTCTCGTGAAGTATTTTTAATTATTCCGAACTGATTTATGAATATTTTATTATTATTCTTATTATTTGTTTTTTTGGTATTGAAAATACATAAAATCCAATAGAGTAAATAGGAATTGGGGTGCGTCCCTTGGACACCGACAGCTGCTCTCTAGACAACAAGAGAATCCTCCAATTGATTGTCATCTTAGCAACCAACCTGAGTTTGATCACCCACTGTCGACTCAGAAGCTCCTTACAATGTTGCACCAACTCTACCAACTCTTGGAACGGGGTTTCATTATGAGAAAAAGTCTACCCACTCTTGGAACGGGGTTTCATTATGAGAAAAAGGGTACCCAGTCCACAACGAGTACAAAAATTTGCTTCTAGTCGTCAAATTTGTTTAATGTTAGCTAAGTGGTTTACTATTTACTATAGGCCTGAAAAGGCTAGAACAACCGGTTGTCCTTTTCTCTCTCTTCACCACTGCAGATGGGCAACCATTTTTCCTTTTCTCTCTCTTCACCTTTATTAGATATCTCTCTCTATTCTATCTCCTCTCTTATCATCACTCTAAACCACCATCAACAATCTTATTAACTACAACCATCCACCATCATGAACCCACTTCCACCACCACCAACCATCGTCGTCCACCACCATTTGCCCCAATTGCCCAGAACCAGACCGGTCTCCCTCATCACCTGCGACGACAAGATCAATTCCAGTTCCAATGCTTTCTTCAATTTTGATCCTCATCATCATAACCTCCACCACCACCACCATCATCAGCAGCAGCACAAGAAACGCCTCCCTTCTTCACCAACAACCGTTAAGCCCAAAAAGGACGTTATCTTCTCCAATTCTGTTCTTGGCACGCCGGTTAAAGAACCAGAGAATAAGCCGCAGACTATGGTGGTTGGTGGCGGAGCTAGTGGTGGTTCCGGCAGAGGTGGGGTTTGTGGCGGCGGTAGAGGAGGCAACAAGGGTGATGGATCTGGGTTTTGTTCGATTAATGGTTCCGGCGGAGGTGGGGTTTGGATTTGGGTCTGAAATATTTAACATGTTAATGACTAAATTACACTGTAAATTTTCGATTAATGGTTCATTAGTTGTTAATTAATTACCCAATGATTATCATTTATCGGTTGCCAATCAGATTAATTGTTTCATTAGTAGATAAATAATTGCCCAGTGATCAACATTTATCGGATGCCCATCAAGCAATCTTAAGCAACATGTCAGAAAATGGGGTCCAGGTCTGACACTCAACTGGTGTTAAACAGACTAGCCTCCAACCTTGTTTCCAATAAAAATGCCTATATATGACCATATTTTTACCTACTTGTGGACTGATCAACCTACACCAACAAATTGGGGTACTAGAAGCAAGAAAGTGGTGAGATTGTGGACTAGGGGGCAAAAAAACTCGTTTCATTATTGGAAATCATCTGGACTGACTGGAAAGAATCCGATTTGATCTTCAGCTAGGGGATTTTCTCTGTCCAGGCCTGTAACAAGTTAGCACGAATGGCAAGTAACTCGATCTCGTGAAGTTTGTGTGTAATTTGTCTCATCACTCATATGTTACCTGGCAACTATCTTTGGTAACTCCTTAACTAAAACGTAACATAACTGTAAATAAACGTAAACAGAATCTACGTGTCTTATGTACCACGAATCTTATGTAAAAACTCTAAATAGTTACCTATCCATTTCTATTTTGGATGATGAAATCTAAAAACATGTGACACAGTCCATTCCAACTTATGAACACATTCCTTGCTAGTTCATTTTACCAACATAGTTTGAATTTGAATATTGATTACTCTTTTAACTAAATCACTAGTTTTACTAACTCTTAGACAATAACACAAAGTACATGTACAATAAAATTTTGTTTCGAGCATGTGGGAGTTATTGAGGTGTAAATTCAAGGGAAAAAAAAACTCTCTTACGAGTAGTTGCACTTGCACATAATAATGGATAATAGATGGTTACAACTCCAGCTGTAAGCAGTTAATTTGGTGGGACGATTGGATCTTGATAGCTTTGTGTTGATGTTCACGTTTATCACAAAACAGGCATGTCCTAAACAAACCCAATCCTAACACAAAAAATGTGCCTGCCTGCCAAGCTAATGCTTACTCGTTAATCGTTATCGTATAAAATTGTCCTTTCTCAACATGTTTCCTCGACGCAATATGGGCCAAGATGTACTTTTTCACTCCCTCACATTGTACTTTTTTCCAAAAAAATTTTACCCAACCATGGCGTGTAATGGATTCGAAAAAACACATGATTTTAGTATGTTTTGTTATCGGTTTAAGTACACGTCTCCAGTTGTTTGAATTTAAAAATTAAAATCACCCAAAAATCCTTGTATGTACAACAATGTGAGATTCTATGTTTGCACCAATAAATTAACACGTAACATACATGGTTCAATACGTATGTAAAAAAGTATGTCCGTCACATAAACAATCGTAGATGGCTAGACACTAGAGGTTTAACACAAATATGGAACATAGGATACACACTTATATACACACTAAAAGTATAGTTATTGAAATTCTAGAAAAAATATGTTAACCAAAATATTTGTAGGGATTGTCTTGGTCTAACTCAAAAGAAAACAAAGATAAGTTGATATTGTTGTTAATAAAACCCTTTTGATGTTTGAGCAGACTATGTTTGTATTTACAAAATGAACAAAAAATGAGGTTTGAAGAACTTGAATCGAAATCTTTATCAACGAAATCGATCGATCCGAGCGGAGTCGAGTCGAATATTCATTACGACTCTACTCCAGTAACATCATTAATCTGAATTACAATGCAATTCATGAGTTTCCCCGTTAACATCAATCATTTCTCATTTCTCAAGAGTAATAAATTTTCAACTGACCTTCAGCTAGTTTCAGATAACCATAGGCATCCATCATTTATAGCATGGTTGTCTTTGCTTTGAATGCAAAATTAGATATCGATGGTCCCACGACACGATAGCACTGGTCCCTCTTGTGGGGCCGACTGGGAGTAGTGTCACTGTCAAAGAAACCGTTTGCACTGGAAAACCGTTTAACATATGCACCAGACATCATATCATATAATCGTCTGACCAATTAAAATTATCCAATCCAACAATATTTCATCTATCCGAACAAAAAACTCTTCAATCTTTCAAAAGACATCCATCCATGGCAACTAATGCACAACAAGAAGAAGACAATCATCAACCCGAAATCCATGCCGATGCTCTGGAAACAATCATCTCCTGTGTCCCACTAATCCACCTCGACTCCGCCTCGTGTGTGTCCAAGTCGTGGCGTGCCGCCGTGCGGTCCTCCCTCTGTCACCGCAACAAGCCGAAACCGTGGCTTATCCTCCATGTCCAATCCACGCGCTCCCCTCACTCGATCACCACACGCGCATATGACCCACGCTCCGATCTTTGGATGACAATATCCCAACCAGCAAGGAGAAGTTCGTATGCAATCAGGTCGTCTTTCTCCAACTTACTTTACATGATTTCGCCTGGCAGATTCTCGTTTTCATTTGACCAATTGGATTTTGATTGGCACCACGTGGATCCTCCACGTGTTTGGCGCGTGGACCCAATTGTTGCGCGAGTAGGTGATTATATTGTAATTGCTGGAGGCGTATGTGATTTCGAAGACAATCCATTGGCCGTTGAGAGTTACTGTCTTAGAACCGGCTTTTGGAGCATGCGTGAGTCAATGCCGGACAGTTTGAAAGACTCTGTGCCCTTGAGTTCGCTTTCAGTTGCTGCAACGAATGATAGATTAATTGTAACGGTTAAACGATCTGGGTTGACTCATTGGTTCAATCCCCTGACTAATTCGTGGTCAGAGTCAATTGTGTTGGATCCTGGTGAAAGTTTATGTAGTTACCATATTGGTCATGTCTCCAAAATTGGCCTCATTATGGTTGGCGTGTGCACGTTAGGAAATGTTGGACGAGTCAAGGTGTGGAGAGTTAGTGAAGAGGATTTTTGTTGTGAAGAAATTGGTGAAATGCCTGGGGACTATGTGGAGAAATTGAGGAGCGAAAGTTGGGAATTTGCTTGCGTAGAGATTCGGATGGCTGGAGATATTATGTACATGTATAACACGTGGGAGGTGGAGGAGGTGGTGGCATGCGAGTTGGAGGAGGGTGGAGGGTGTACGTGGTGGAGCGTGAGGAATGTAGTGGCGCGTGAGGATTTGATTGGAAATTGGTTGGTTTATGCATGTTCAAAGGTTGGATTTCAAGAATTGCGTCGGATTAATAATAGAAAAGGAGTTGTGATATGAATTATGTTTGTTGGTGTTAATTAATTTTGGTGTTTATTATTGATTTTTTTTTTAAGTCCGAGAGTTTCATATTCTAAAAAGAAATTGTAAATTGTGATGTTTATGAAAGTGTCTAGATTTTATATTCAGATATTTCAGTTACTTTGAGTGAAAGTTAAAATGGTGAATTATTAGTCATAGGAGGATTTGATGCAACAAAAATTATACCGCTAAACTTGTCCTAGTTCACGTATTGATTTTTCTGTTCTTCTTCCTACTCGTAGACAATATTATCTGCGGGTGCCTTTAATTAGTTTGTATTGGAGAAATCGTGGGTAGACTTTACTTTAGCTCGCATGGAAGCAGTAGAGAGTGGAATATTTTTGAGTTAGTAAATCTACCTTTGAAGTGATCCAGGGCCATGTACATAGTCCGGAGTGAGGGGACAAGATTCTGTATCCCGTGTTTCCTGGGATCCTGTCAGTCCATTTCTACTGTCATGTCGGCTCCCCATAGGCAGTATCTTAGCGCATGTCAGCAACTCTCATATGTCCACATATTGATCTCTTGCCGATTTTCCTTTATAGGTAGATTGAGCGTTGAACGTACCCGGTGCTCCTTGCGCTTATCACTTGTCCAGTCCCATACACGACTTTATCCCTCTTGTGTCTCTTACAGTCAGTGGCGGCTCAAGGCCCGTGCGGTCAGCCCGACCGCACAGGGCCTCGTAAAGTGGGGGGCCTCGGATTTATTATGTATAATGTTTATATACAGACGTTTATGGAGAAGTTAGCAAAATAGAATTGTTGCAGTTGTGAATGTTGAAGGTTAAAGTCTCATGCATTCATAAGGTGACAAATTCAATACCTGTAGTGACCTTTTTTATGCCCTATTTTCCCTTTTTATTTAATTTTTATTTTTATTTTTTGTTATACGATTGTTTTGGGGCCTATCATACGACTTGGAACAGGACCCCAAAAATATAGAGCCGTCCCTGCTTACAGTCTTACGTTCATATGTGCGTGTAAGCCTTCTTGCGAGGAAGTACTTTCCATGTCATATCATGAACCACAATAGCTCCTTGGCAAAGTTATTAGGAAGTCGTTTACCCGATGTGAGCATTTTATTGTTTTCGTTTCACACGTTCGACTCAAAGTTATTTACGTTTGATTTTTATATAATTTCAAAGTTTCTAAGATGGTGCTGCACTTGAGATCCCTACATTATATTTATTGGAATGGACAACTGGAGCAGATAAATTTATAAAGACGTACAAAATGTATATGGAGTATCAAGGATTTTGTTGTAAAAGCGGGAATGAAAAATAGATGATCACAGAAAATTCTATAGATCCGATTTATAATCAATTTCATAATCCTTATATTTTCTATGTTCGAGACCAATTTTATCGTTTGTTTTGTTAAGTTTTTTTTTTTTTTTTTTTTTTGAGTTCAAATTAATTTTATATAATGCCATAAAAGTAAATTTTTAACTTATATAATAAAAATTGTAGCTTCCTAATTTTATAATTTACTCCTTATGTTTAAAGATTATTTCCCAAGCACGATTAGGATTAAAATGACAAAATCCACTAAAGTCATATAAATATGGTCTGTATTGGAATTTCCCGATGATTACAATTTAGTGAAGCATACCAGCGTGGATCTCAATGACACAATTCAATCAATGATACGATCATTTTTGTCTCACACGTGCTGCACAACCGTGTGTGTCGGTTCCTTCAGATTTCACTATTGTCCGGTGACTCCGGTCCTTATTTACATTTTGTTTTGTTGCCGTCTTCAATCGCAAATAATTTTTTTTAATACTTCCTTCTTTGACCTTTCCATTAGTAATTTTTAAATAATAAAATTATGTAATTCTAAAAATAATATAAAAAATTTAATTTGTAAATTTTAAGAATAATGGAGTAAATTTCTTAAAAACTATACCAAAATAGTACTATAAATTAATTAAAACCCAGAACAAAAGTTCCAACTATAATATTTATTTTGAATATACCACAAACGAAGAAGTTACGTAATGCTAGTTTGATTTATAATTTATTAGTGTTAGAAATTTTAGTTAAATGTATGGTATTTCAATTCATTTGATATATTAGTCATTTGGATCAACACATTAGAAATAAACTTTTCATAATTGTGCATCCTTATTTGCTAAAACAAATGTCACCCGAGTCCAGACGCATTAAATTACAAAAATTAATGTGTGGTGAAAGAGTGATTAATGCACGTGTGTTGATCAATACACGTATGAGTTAAGTAATTTAAACACACATGAACTTTATTGTGCTAAAATTTAAGTGAAAAAGCAATATATGAAAAAAGGAATTTGTAACACCATAATGATGATAAAAAAAATACTCCATAAATGGAGTTTTTAGCCCAAAGACAGAGCTTGTTGCGACGAGCTTGGCAAGGAATGTGTCTCTTTGCATTTTGGTTGATTTTTTCACGAATAGTATAAAGTGTGTAAAAAATTATCCATTTGACCTGGAACATTGAGTTTTAAACACATTTATGAATAGTTGTAACTTGCAAGTTGTAACACGTGGAAAATGATGCAAATTGAATAAAATTATACGATTTCTTTAAACTAACTAGACTTGAAAATAGTTTACCTTCTCTCTTTTGTTCTCTTTGCAGTTATTCATACTCAAAATAAGTAATCCAGATTCGACTAATTGAAGAGTCCTTAGTCGTCTTAGTAGTACATTTTGCGTTTAATTTCTTGTTCATACTAAAATTTCCGAAGGGATGTGTAGTTCCCATAAAATCTTGAGGGCAAATCCGCTATTCAAAAACCTGCACGTCTTTCGCTCTCTTTCCAAATCCAAGGACGGCGGCCATTACCAAAAGAGAGCGATAGATTAAGAAAACCCAATTCCTTTCCACACAGAGTCAGTTCCACTTTCAAATAAAAATCACTTCTTTGAACTTTCTTGCCTTTCCCCAAACACACAACACACACAGAGAACAATAAACACGGCAATCAATCTACTAACCCTTTTCAGTTTTCACCCCAATCTCCAAACCCCATCAAGAAATCTCTCCCCACAACTATGCTGTAAATTTCACTCTACTAATGGTGGTGAGTTCTTCTTCGTCTTCTTGTTTACCAGTCATGGACTTGAAAAGACTCACATTCTCAGATCACTACTTGTCTTCCACATCAAGAAACAAGGTAGTTTCACGCTTTGGTTTAGGCCTCATCTTGTCTTTCATAGTCTTGAGTGTTGTATTATGTAGTTTCTCCTCTAAAGCTCCCTTCTTGAATGGGTTTAGTGGTATTATTAGTTCCAGTAGCAATACATCCATTTTATCTTGGCCCTTTTCTAGTAATAATGATACTAGTGTAGTAGATAGTAACAAATTGGATCATCCTGTTGGTGGTGTAAATCAACCCAATGTGGCTCATAATAGTAGTAATAGTAGCACTTCGGATGTTGTAGATCTTGTTGGTAAGAATGTCACAGAGAAGGTGAATGATAAAGGGTTTTTTGTTGAGGGAAATGTGTCGTCGTTGGCTAATAACAGCACGGTGTCTGTTGGGGCGAAAACGGATGAAGGAAATGTGTCATCCTTGGCTAATAACAGTACGGTGTCTGTTGGGGCGAAAGGGAACGAGACACGGTTGGAGAATGTTGGTGTGGAGGATGTGAAGAATGGAACAGTTGCTGATAATGGCGATATGGGGTTTCAAGGAATCATGGAAATGAATGCTAAGAAGAGTTTCTATGAATGTGATATCTATCAAGGAGAATGGGTGAGGGATGATACGAAGCCGTATTATCCCGCTAGTTCCTGCCCTTTTATTGATAAAGATTTCGATTGCCATCTTAATGGTAGGCCGGATAGTGAGTATGTGAAATGGAGATGGCAGCCTTATGATTGTGATATCCCGAGGTAACATTACTGATCTTACTTCTTTGGCTTGTTCAGATGATAAAAATGTTATTGCTAGCAGATTTAGCCAACATGTAAAGTATATTTCGTGTAGTAACATTATTATTGTTTCTATGAATACTCGAGTGATATGTGCTTTATTACTTGACCGATTGGCCTTGCTTATTCTGATTATGTGCATCTGAATCTAGACTTATAGGAACGTTCCTGTGATTTTCATGTGCTTGCGTACATACAGATATGGAGTAGTATATATTCGTACTATTATATTGCTAATAGAGAGAGAGGGGTGAGATTCTTTTTTACTACTAGTGCAGTGCACCTAATCTTATTAATGACCTTCTAATATAATACTAATGGAGGACTCTGAATTGACTAATGCCTATCAATTTCTTATTAACCTTCATTTCTTTCAAATCAATCGAAAGAGTCAACCAGTAAGCTTGTTATCATAAACACGTTGCATCTTCGCATCTATACTCCTTCAGCCGATTTCTTGCTTGCATGACTCTTTTGCTATTTTCAACGTTACAGACTTACTGTTAACTCTGACTCGCGCTGATCTAGTATTTACTTTCTTATTGAGCAAAATTGAAATTCTGTTGAGCATGTGTAGCTGCACTTTCATCAATGAACTGTATGCCTATAACTGTTTCATATTCCAAGTGTTGTTATATACTCCATTCTAGGACAGTTACTTTGCACTGGTATATGAAACACTTCAGCTATAAATCCCTAGTTAGTCATGTAGTCTTACTATGTTGACCGAAATGCTTTCCTAGGTTGAACACAACTGATTTTCTTGAGCGACTGAGAGGAAAGAAGTTGGTCTTTGTCGGAGACTCACTAAATAGGAACATGTGGGAGTCTCTTGTGTGTGTACTCCGCCATGGTGTTGCAGACAAAAAACGTGTTTATGAGATATCTGGGAGGCATGAATTTAAGAAGAAAGGGTTCTATGCTTTCATGTTTGAGGTATGCTTTGTCAACCCTGAGAGTTGGAGTCGTGCAGACTTGCTTGGAGAAACTAACATTATTCTTTGGTTGTAATCGCAGGACTATAACTGCACCATCGACTTTGTGAGTTCTCCTTTTCTTGTTAAGGAGTCCACTTCTAGAAGCAAAAATGGGCCTGTTGAAACGCTAAGACTTGATTTGATGGATGGGACAACATCAATGTATCATGATGCAGATGTGATAATATTCAATACTGGGCATTGGTGGACTCATGAGAAAACCTCTCGTGGGTAAGGTCTTACTATTGTTTCTTAAAATGCTTTCGTATTACGCTCTTATTGTGCACTTAAAACCACATTATATACTTTAAAATAGGTTAAAGAGAAAAAGGCAAACAAGGAGAATCAAGATTTGCAGTAAAGAATTAAGACAGTTTATAAAATTAATTTTATAAACTGTCTCTGTAAATTTTTTGTTTCGTATAATCCTCCAGTTAAAATATTACCCTTATGTTTGTACAGGGAAGATTATTACCAAGAAGGTAACTACGTGCATCCCAGGCTTAAAGTTCTAGAAGCATACAAGAGGGCGCTTGCCACTTGGGGTCGTTGGGTGGATAAGAATATTGATGAAAAAAGAACCCACGTCATTTTTAGGGGATATTCAGTCACACATTTCAGGTATACTAAAGGAACTTCACTCGTAACTCATCAAAGCTGTTGAAAACTATTCTTGCTTTCGTACTTTTCTACTTTTAACATGCGAACCAAATCTCCTGTAATGAAGACATGGTGCTTTACTTAAAAAGGGGGAGATATAATTTGGTACAGTTACGTTCTTGCACTATGTGTAATCTTGTGCAAGTGGAAACTATTTTGTTGCATGTTGGATGCATAGATCGTAAGAAAATTTGTTACTAACTTTTTTTCCCTATTACTTGCAGAGGTGGTCCATGGAATTCAGGAGGACAGTGCCACAAAGAAACAGAACCAATATATAATGAAACTTACCTTGCTAAGTATCCTACGAAGATGAAACTTCTGGAATATATTCTGAAAGATATGAAAACTCCAGTCACGTACTTAAACATCAGTCGGCTCACTGACTATAGAAAGGATGGTCATCCTTCAATTTATCGACCCAACTATCAGACAGCCCAACAGGAAGTTCATGCGCAAGATTGCAGTCACTGGTGCTTGCCGGGAGTACCTGATACGTGGAACCACTTGCTGTACGTATCTCTGTTGAAGAGCGGACTAGGATCTTGAAAGATTAAGATTCACAGCTTGCATATAGAAGGTTACTTCATTCCACAGTGTAGAACATAATACCAATCGTTCCGGCAAGGTTGTTTTGTGTACCAGCATTGGCGGATATCAAATTCGTGGCTGTTCCTGTTCTTCTAGTAACACGGTACTGATTTCGCCTTCCTTGCCTTGTAGGTTTATCTGTAATTGGTGTAACATATGTTTATCAGTGTACTTGCAAGAATATTGTACTCATGAAGTAAACAACGTGAGTTGAGTAGTCTTGGCTGATCTGTACGTAACACGCATAGTATGATTCTAGTTTTCTGGCTTACTGAATTACTAGTAAAAAAGATCACCAATGAAATGATGTATCTGTATCTGAGTTCTTTCTGGTACTCTCTTTTTGAATGTGAAAGTGGTCTTTATCTAAGAATGTTTATGGTGCAAGTTTCCTGAATTTTGTTGAGCAGTACAGTGTAGGCTTTAGATTTGAAGGATTTTCGTATTATGACATTATTGAGTGCTTCTATTGTTCCATTTTGTTGGAAATTGTTTGGCTGAAGATGAGTTTGTTACTGCATCCTCAGTAAAACCTTGGGGCTGGCCATTGGTGTTGAAACACTGTTTGAAACCATCTCTTTTACGCGGCCAGAGCGCTGCTCGAAAGTTGACTTATTGATGAGTTTCTTCCAATTGTGCTTGACAATGAAACCCTTATTAATAACGTTTGAGAGTACGGGCTGTGTAGATGACCGAGATTGCCCGGTACGCAAATCTTGATGAACTATGGTGATGACAGTTTGGGTTGATGTCTCGTGCGAATTGTAAATTCATACTGATCATCGTGCGAAATGTAAATTCAACTATTAAATATATCTTGTAACTTCTGAGGAAATGTATTTAAACTTTTCAATCCCTTGTCAATCCAACAAACAGAGCTACAAAACAAGATAATAAGTACTAACCCAGCTCAAGACTGCTAATCGACAAACCAAATCGGGGAAGAGCCACACTTGAAGTCCGGGTACAAGAAACTTGCCAGTCATTGTTGGTAACACTACCACGAATTAGTTTGATGCATTTGGTAGATGGCAGTGCAATGCAATGCCATGAGAACAGATGCTTAATTAATAATTGCAAGGACTCACCCTATTTAACTCATTTAAGAGTATCATCTACAAAGACTCTCATCCGATTATCTACGAACTATGTAATTTTTTGATTAAAATGAATAAAAATGTAATAACCAAATCTAAGAAGGGATTCGGATGTAATTTACCCTAAATTCAAACTTATATTTACAAAATCGCATAAAAACCAAGCGCACAAATCAAATTTCTCCCAACTCTCTTTTTCAAATTTCAATCAAAATATCAAATCATCATCCATAGCCGTTTTCCTGAGTTGCTTCGCCATTTCACACATCATTTTCCCGCAAAAAACACGCCATGAATAGCCTGAAACATCCTCTCTCTAGCTCAGCGCAATCGATTCAATCGAAGCTTTCTGTGATCGTTTCTCGTCACGAGCAGCTCAAAGTCTCCTTTCATGAGCTCAATTCTGAGATCAGAACCGGTTTGCTCGAGGTATGAATTTCCTACATCTCGATCGAACTATCAATTCGTAATCCGTTCATTATTTTCTGAAACCGATTCCGATTTCCCCTTGCTTAGGTCGAAGATGTTTTTGCTTCTTTGGCAATGCCTTTGATGAAGCTCGTCGGATTGAAGACAGCCGAAATGGCTGCCCAAGGGAGGTTTAGCACTGTAATTATCTCTGTTGATGAACAACTTAGTAAGGTAATCGATTGATTTTTTCATATGTTGTTTGCAAATTAGGCCTTGTTTACTGTGAATTAGTGTTTCTGGTGTTTGTGAATTTGTATGATCAGAGAGAAATTTGCCTTTTCTAAATAGAAATAAGATAGTAATAGCAGCACTGCAACTAGATCGCCCTGTGCTAACGAACATTATCAATTCATATAAAGTTTAAGCGTGATTAATGTATAATGTACTACTTGAACTTGTTGTTTCGTGTGGAATTGAACATACAGTAGTGATTAGACCACCTTAAATGTAGTTGAGGTTATAACACTAGAAAATGTAAGTGCACTATATAGTGTGTTTGAGAGATATATGCTGGGCTGGGTTTCTCTAAGATGCTACCTGAATATGACCTTCATGCATAGAAATAAAACCACAGATCATACAACTGTCTGAAATAGAACATGTGAATCGATTATATCTATGGAGTAAGAGTGCGAGTATAAGCTAGCTGTCTTCACTTGGAATGGGAGAGATGGAAATAGCATATATTATGTGGAGTGAGTCCCTCTCATGCTCTGAGTTAGTGGCAATCTTGTAGTCTATTGCTTGCTTGTTCTTTACATTGTGTAAAGATGTTACAGTGTTGAGCAAGTATAGCTTACCTCTGTAGGTAACTTTACTGACTACCATAGTGAGATTACTGTACTGAACTGAACCCTACATTATGAAGCACCTGAAACATGTAGAGGTCTCATTTATGCACTTGGGAGTTATTATTTCTAGTGTTAGCAACTATAGAAATCTTAAATTAGCAAGTATAGGAATACAATTAATCAAAATTAATGAACCATTATTATTTTACCAGAGGGCTAAGTTCTCTCCTTGGAGTATGGAGAAAAAAGATAATAGGAAAAAGTTGTCCTATTTTGTTTAAGGTTTCATGGACGACGACTGCAAAGTGGGGTGTCAGTTTGCAAGAAAACAGCCGAGTTATAAAGAACTTTTGTCACTTAAAATGAGGAGAGATGGAAACAAAAACTAGGTGTTAGAACTGAAAGCAGTTTACTATTTGTTTCTGGACTGACTTTGACATTCTCCATCCAATTTGGCGCTGTTATGAAAAGATAACTAAATTGAAATTGGAAACCCCAAGCCTCATAGTTAAAGTAGAACTCGACCATTTAGCTGATCACTGGCACAATTTTGTGTTAAGAAGCGGTTACTGCTTTGCACTAGATAAAAATAGAGGACCATCTTTGAACCCAAACTATATGCTGATATGTGTAAAAATGGTACATTATCTAAGTTTTCCAAAATCGAAAAACTAATATAGATTAAAGGACACAGTGATGCAATGAAGATTGTGATAGTTACATGCACTAATATGGGATGATAATTATGTGTGGCAATTAATCATATCTGCTATTCTCCTAGACCATTAATTTTACTGTCCGTTGATGTCTTTATCTAGGTATGGATGCCCCAAAGATATCTGTATTTACTAAATTATGAAGTATAATCTTTCTGCAAGCTGTAAAAGTTGAGCTAATACAGCTCCATTTACTATCCTTGAGTTGCAGGACGATGATTTTGTAAGTAGCGCAATGATTGCTGGCAATGAACTCATCATGAACCAAAAAGTACAGCTAATGAAGCTCATCAACATTCTCAAAAACATTCAAGCTGAGGTTAATGAGAGCCAAAATAGTATCATTGAGAACCTGGCCAAACATCAACATTTCATGAAGAAATTCTTCTCTCAAGCTTTTACACATGTTTCTGAGATTCACCAGTCAAACGGCCGTGATGAACTCTCCCTCTTGATGCTTCAACTCCTTAAGGCCTCCTTTAATCAGGTAAGAGGTGCACTTGGTTCAGTGGAGGTTGGAGTGGAGGACCTGATGTCTGAATTGTCTGGGATACTGTGCAAACCCATGGCACAATATGTCAAAGGTCTTAAATTAGAAATGACAAATGGTGCCTGTCCCCGCCTACTCAGAGTAATTAAAGAAATGGACGGGGCAATGCGGCTAAGAAAGTTTGAGTTGGAGGAAGCAAGGAATATGGCAAGGTTAGCAGAACAAAGCAGGGCTGAAACTTTGAACAAGTTGCTGAAATCAGAAGAAACTGCTAAACAGTTAACAACATCTCTTGAATTGCTTACTGGAGTTGATACAGAACCAGAAGAACAACATCAGGTATGTCTTGCACATTATCTGATTTTTTTTCCCAATATATTTAAGTGGACCATAGCAATTTTTATTTTAATTTGTAGGTTCTGTTTGCATCAAGATTCTTTCATGAACTTTTGTCTTTGGATTTGTTGTGTAGGAACTGCATATTATGCTGGTTATTTATATTTTATAAACATCTTAACAACATTTACCTAATGCTAAAAGAATTTAACCGTGTAGGAAGCTAAAGATGATACTTTGAACTGCACACTGTGGGATTTTCAAAGAAAGAAAAGGAAGTACAACATGCCAGAGAGTCCTGTTGGACCGAAAGAGCTTCTAGGCCTACAAAAGTACGACCGACGGTTTAATATGACACGGGCTCTCCCAGCATCCAGTTACTTGCCTGTCACCAGTGCCCAGACAAAAAGGCTTAGTTCACCACATTCATTCATGTCCTCCAGGTTGCTTCTGGGCTCTTCTCCTACGGCAAGACAGCAAGTTTCTCTAACAAAGCGCAAAAGTCCCTGACTTCATGTTATCCGGCTTGATTAACTTTCAAATCTGAATACAGGAGGTTCTGTATGACTTATTATTTCTGTAAATTCCTTGAATTCTTGTCATTTTATTGTGTAAAAATGGTGACCTTAGATTCTTCATGTTATGACCTCTGTGTTAATGATGATATGAATATACTTTATCATATATGATGCTACATGCCTACATTTCTTGACAAGCTGCAAATGGCTCTTGATTTCCCTGGGAATGTGTTTAATTTCTGCAGAATGAAATTGTTTCAATATTTAACCCAGCCTCATTCCTACTGATCACCTTGCGAAATGTAAATTCAACTGTATCTTGTAACTTCTGCAGAAATATACTTGATCTTTCATTACCTTGTCAATCCAACAAACAATAAAATAACCAACCTCAAGACTGCTAATCGACAAACCATACCAGAATAAGAGGGGAAGAGCTATACTTAAATTTCGGGTACAAGAAACTAGCCAGTCATTGTTGGTAGCACTACTTGCGCGAATTAGCTTTATGCATTAGTAGATATCTGATGAAGTACTATGAAAGCATCAACTAAGACTTGAATCACTTAACTTGGGCTTGAGGTGTTATAATTGCACTGACTCACCCTATTTAACATAAACTCCCATCGATCATCTACAGACAAGTGACCTAAGAGAACAATCAAACAGCATGAATTGAACTCAACAAGCGAAACCTAAATTTACTTCATTCATAGAACAATGTCAAAAATACAGCGACCAAGCAATACCAAACTCCACAGAACCATAACAAGAACTATAGAATAAAAACAGGACAGTGACAAGTAACCATAGAAGATGATCAGAAGTGTAAAAAAACCTCCAGAACATATGCATTCGTCTTCCAACCTGCTTCATCAAACTATCAGAGGACTCAAGTTTTAACAGATTAGCAGACAGATCTTATTATTAAAGTAATACCTGTGAACTACATAACTTCCAATAAAGGAATGTATCTTAGATTCCAATGCCAACTTCAAACATAGCATTACAAGGTAAATAATACAGCGACCAATCAATACCAAACTTCACAGAACCATTAAGAACCATAGGATACAAAGAGGACAGTGACAAGTAACCATAGAAGATGACTCTTAACAGAACCAAACCAGAATATTAAATACTAAACCAGCTCTCCAATAGCTACATTTATTTCCCAGTACCAATTATAACATCACAGTTTTGACTCCAAAACAAAATGACTCAATGAAAAAACAAAAGCATACCTCCCGCCTTAAGCAATCCTGATACTACAGGATAGATATCCAACCATTAATTATTATGGGATCCTCGAAAAATCAGTCGACCTATCTTTTCAACATCACCCCTTTTTCTCTTCCTTTCATGTAAAACAACACCCTCATAAACACCACCATTCCTCTTGAAGCGAATAAGGCTAGCAGGGATAACCTGGGGCGAATACCTATTGTAGATATACTTAAGATTATCAGTAGCATATATGTCCTGCATAGAAAATTGGCTTACACATTCCTCGCCCACGTCATACCAGACAAACATATCACGCTTCGAGTCGGAGATATCATCCTTGTAGTGGAAAAGAACCTGATTTTCATTCTCCAAGTAAGCTATTGGGTTGATCTTCAACTCACGAAATGGATCATCTTCTAGTTTTATGCATATGATGCGAATCCATATCCTGTCATCGCTACTATTATCATCGTTCTCGTTCATCTTCCAAATGAAAAAATTGGATGCCCACCTAGTAAACAAGCACAAGCACCCGCTCAATGCAACTATATACAATGGTAAGTTTTGTCCAACGATATAAGATGGTAATGAAATTCTTCGGTAAGTTTCAGTGGTTAGATTGAGAGCAACTATCCATCGTAAACCTGTGTTTTCCACTGACCGGACCATCCAATGCAATGCACCATTGGCCAAAGCTCCACTGCTTCTGTAGTCACTAATAGTACAATCATTTGGAAGATCCTCGACCCTACGCCAAGCTCGGATATTCACCGAAAAGATGAAGGTCTGACCTTCAGCAATTCTGATGGCCTTGTAATCACTGTTAGCTTCATCGTATCCAAACCCGATAGCATCATATCCATAATTTGGACAATTACATAGGGGTAGCCTCAAAGACTCACCCGTAAAGGGACTCCAAATTGCCCAACCCGAATTTTTGTGGCCACATGATGAAATCAAAACCATACCATTGCAACTAGGCAAAGGTAGGTCACTGATGCCACTACCCGCAGGAGGTATGATGTGAGCAGCACCCTTGCATTCGATCCTATTATTGTTTTTTAGATCAATGAAGTTGGTGAAAGGTAACAGGAAGAGCTTACCGGCTTTGCTTTTGTGCATGATCCAACTTTCTCCCAGACCACGGTTGATGTGCACTTTGGTGAATTGAGGGTCGTCAATGATGGTACGCCATTTCTTGCAGACGGACCTAAATCGGAACAAGGATTCAGCTGGTACACGACGAAGTATTTCTTCATAAGCATCCGTTGGTATGTCAGACATTTTCTTTCTGGTGGCAAATGGAAAACGGTGGTAAATTAGGGTTTTAACAAAGTGATTTGAATTTTGAAATTTGAACTGAGTTGAAATCAAATAGTACCAGAGATATAACAAATTGATCGGTTACAAAATTTAGCATCGCTAAATAGATCTAATCATGGAGATGTCTTGATTGGGCTGGACTACTTTGTTAAACTAAGTGTTGCAATTCATTATCGTCTTTTTGCTTGTATATCGCTCCAACATTAATTTGCGTAAATTCGATGCGGAGACCTGCAATGTGTTTAAAGTGTTAAATGATAAATTGCAATTTTGGCCCAACACTTTAATTGTTCACCAAAACGTAATCCAACGCTTCCCACCATGTATACACATTATCCATATGAGTATGTGAACTAATCTACACAGTTCAAAGTGTCATAAGTGTGATTATGATGAATTATAGTTTTGCCCATGTACTCCAATTGACTTACATAAATATATATCAACTATTTTGAGCAATTGCATAATCAATTTAATATTATTATGTAAACTAATCAAACATAGTTCAAAGTACCACAATGAAGTTATGATAAATTGTAGTTTAGTCCTTGTACTTCAATTGTTATCAAAGCATGTCCAAATGCTCCAAAGCAATTGAGTAATCAATTCTGTATCAATTATGTGAACTAATCAGACATAGTTCAAAGTAACCCATTGTTCATTTATATATTTATGTTTATTATCTATGCTATCTACTTCGGTTGTTGCTGCAAGAACACGACGATGGAGTACCTACTCTCCTAGGCTCTCCAACAAGTCCATCACCAACCGTTCAGAACCTTGAACTTTGCTGATCATCTTGTTAACCACTAACCTGGATTCAACTAAGCGAGCGTAGTTGACCTCTCAAAGAGTGTAGTACTAATTCGCTCGATTTCAATCGAAAGATTTTGAAAATAGGAAAAATCAGAGAGCTGATAAAACTACAAGTGTTTATTCTAAGAAGTTAATCAGAAAAATAGCTAGTAAATAGAGCACTTATTACTATATGCTGGAAAATGTAGAATTTCATTAATTTTGTAAAACATTTTGATTTTAATTTAAAGAATTTCATTTACTTCAACATCATGTATCGGTATGTGTATGTTTAGAAAGAAATGGTGCAACCTAATTTCAAATGTCTGGACTCTGGAGTACCCAAAAGGAAAGAGGAAAATTACTTGATGATCATTTATCATGTTCAAGTGTTGATCCAGTCAGTCCACAGCCAAATCAGCCCTCCCTGAGGCCTCCAGTTCCCTACATCCCACCTTAATTTCTCCCACTGGCAGGGTCTTGTCGACCTCGGTCATGACCATTATGGGATGCAGTCTGCGTTCTTTGATTGTATTGGAAACTGCAGATCTGGTGCAGTGGCGTCTTTGACTTTTAGGTGGCCCTGTGCAAAATTTTATGGAAGCAAAAATATTGTAAAAAATCATCACATGCTGTATTGAAATTATTTTCGAATAAAAAATTCCAAACAAACTAAAAAGATCACTTAAAAATTGCAGCTCTTTTAGCTTTCTTTGAAGCAAAATCATCAATTAAATCATCATAGCTAATTTTTTTCGTCTCAGTTCTCGCTACCGGCTGCCTTATCCGGATATAATTTTTTTTTTAATATTAGAATCCTATACTAGACTTTAGTCTAGGAGGCCTCCAGAAATATGTGGCCCTGTTCGGTCGATTTTACCGAACATGCTAAGAGCTGCCACTAATCTGGTGTTGAAGACGTAAAACGGGCAGAGGGTAGTAATTGAAAGACATGTAGATATGATACTGACGAATGACAATGATGAAGATTTTCCGATATTAGACCTCAAATGGCGTCCTCCAGATGTAATGGCACTTGATCCCGCCTGATGGAGTATGAATTAGAAGTTTCAATATTTTGGGTTTCTTTTACTTTTCTAGCAAGTTTGGTTTTAGTACGTACTAGACTTAGTTTAGTTTGGTTTTAGTATTAGACTTAGTTTAGTATTTGGTTTCTTTTTCTTTTCCAACGAGTTAGGTTTCTAGTATTTAAATACATTGTCGTCAATCATTGTTTTCAGGGAGTTATGTTTTGATTATTGAATAAAAAGTTGAGTTTTTTTCTCACAAATTTGTCAATTTTCGACATTCTTAGTTAGAATCAACGAACTTTGATAAAATTCGTCAATTCTTTAGTATTCTTCAATGAAGTTTTGATCATCGTTCTTCCTTTGCCTGTCCACGCACGCTACATCACCCCCCCCCACTGTTCTGGCAGGATAGGGATGAGAGAAGAACGAGAACAAGGTGTATTGTTTTATGAATTTCTGTGTTGAATAATTTTCCAAACTTGAGTAATTTACCATTACAATTTAAGTGTAATTTGTAATCAAAATCAAAAGATGTTCACCAGAAAATCAATATAATTTGGGTAAAGTTTTCTGGGACGGACACTGAGTATCTTATTGGAAACTTTAAATTAATCCTACTACTAATACTCAATGGAGTTAGAGGCCTTTGAATGGACCTTTTTTTTACATCTACAATGAATCACATCAATATATAGAGTGGTTTTTCCTCCATTGGCGTCTTTGGAGTGTCATCTGTCTCATCCCTTTTCGCCATCAAAGCATGGCTGCCTAGAGAACCGGGCGAAAAGACAGCCTTTTCCGAAGTGAAAATCCTGGCTAGTATAGGCGGTGAAATGGTAGAGAGGTAATTCAGGAGCATTTGTATTATCTGACTGAAGTTCGGTCAAGTATTCGGGTACTCCTTCCAACATGATGTAACTATTTAAGGCTAAATCTTGTGGGAGTTCATCGGCATTTGGCCTCAAGTTCTGAAACAGAACACAGGAATTTGAACAAGTTAGCAACAACAAAATTCTTCTCTCAGACACAGTTTCAATTTGTATCACATGATTTTGAAGTGTAATAACTTCAGTAGAGATATATGAAATGAGAACAGGCAACAAAAAATCTAATTTGATACGGCGGAAAGGAGGAGCCTTACAAAAAATCGTATTAATTCACTGATCATATATTTACACTGATAGTATATTATTACCAGAACCAGGGAAAGGAGGAGCCTTAGAAAAAGCAGATGGATATTCTCATATTCCCATGCAACCAAAGCTTCAATGCCACTAGCATCATCCAATCATATCTTCAGTCTCTTCTATAGTTTCCATGTTATCTTCCATATAAACATCATTGTTTGGTTCACTCGGTGGTCGCTTCCTAGGTCTGCCTTTTCTCCGATTGACCATTGAACAGTTCAAGCTAGCTCAAGGTGTTGCTTGAGAAGACTGATCTTTCATTCTGAAGTGAAAAATGATGATGAGTTTAATAAGGCATTGGTTCTGGATTCTGGTAAGTTTGAGTTCTAGAATGCATTGAAAAATTGATACAAAGAGTATGAGAGGAAGCAATTTGACTGAAGAACAAAGGGCTATGTGTCCATCAAATTTCCGACCAAGAGCAATCAACTTCAGTGTGATGACTGATGAGCATACTGTTCTTGTTATAATGATGTCCTCAACAAAATGGACACTAATTCAACTTATGACTATTGATTTAAACCATCAAGTCCCAAAAAGCACATCACACCTTAGTCAAGAGAAGCCTAATCTAGTATCCCAATGGTCATCACTCATCACCAAGTAGATGAACAGATATCACATAAGTAGCCGCTTGAGCTGTAATGTTTATTACTTGTATAAAATAGGCGAAAATGAACATTTCCAATTCCAATAGAAATTACAAAGAAAAGAAAATGATTTGTTATATTAGTACCTTTGATTGAGGAGAAGAAGATAGCCTTTGAATTCCAGTGAAAAGGCGAGCTGTGTTGATTGATTCTCAAGCTCAGGCGACTGAGAGGGTTTTAGCCTTTTAGGACTGAGGTTTAATAGTTTCATTAATTACGTTTGGTCCTTTACTTATCAAACCCTTCCAAACTCACCCATAATAAAAATAAAATGAGAATCATTTTTTGAATTGAATAAAAAAAATAATAAATTCCGTTGTGTTCATAGAATTCAGAAACAATCTTCACCTGCACACACATACGTATACACGGAAACACTGTACTATACACACAATTCCGACTCTCTCTCTCTAGAATTGAAACCCAAGCTTGCACATGAAGCTTCGTTCAAGTTGAGTATCCGTTTCCTTTTTCCCGTTTAAGTTGAGTATCCGTTTCACCTGCACACACATTCCTTATCATAAAGAACAACCTCCTTGGCTTTTGGACATGGACTTCTCATTCACACTACCACATCACGATCACTTCAAAAGCAAGGATAAGCTGATCCGGTAACTGGCATTTTGTTCCATTATAGCTCCTAACCCTGCCTGTTGCTCAGCAGATATCAGTTGATTAGTGCCCAAACAAGAGGGCTTGAAGCACTACAAGCAACATCGACTTTAGCGACGGAACCATCCGTCGCTAAACTCGGCCGATCGGTCGCTAAATCTAGCTAGCGACCGATCGGTGTTTTTAGCGACGGATAAAATCGTCGTCGCTAAATCGTTGGTCGCTAGCGAATTAGCGACCGATGAGTAATCCGTCACGAATTCGCGACGGATTAGCGACGGAAAATGAGGTTGACTTTTAGCAACCGATGACTTATCCGTCGCTAAATGTCCCGGACTTTTAGCCACGGATGAGTCTCATCGGTTGCTAATTATTAGCAACCGATGAGCGTTATCCGTCGCTAAAAGTCCGGGACTTTTAGCGACGGATAAGCCTTATCCGTCGCTGTACATAGCGACGGATGAGGCCATCGGTTGCTAATTTTTTTTTATTTTTTTTTATTTTTTAGATATAATAATGAGACTCAAAATCAAATGCAACCTGTTTAATTAAGCAAAATGTTACAGAAATTCTATAGACCAAATAAACCAAAAAATAATCCAAAAAAATCATAATAAATGTACCAAAACCCTCCATACATATAATAATAATCATACGTACACAATACTAATCCAAAATAATATCATAGTGTACACAGTATTCATGTAGAAAATAGTAAATAAAGTCGAAAAGGATAGGGGTATCATGGAAAGGGAGGTGGAGGCATCCCCAGCTTCGCATACAGCTCAGCAAACATAGTAGCAAATTGTGCCTTCTGCGCAGCCTGCTCCTCAGCTAACCTCTTCACCTCCTCATCCCTCTCCTGCAACTGAAGTAAGAGGGTCTGTTCTCGAGCGGAAGCTGCTGCTGCTGCTGAAGATGATGAAGATGTACTGGCACGGGAACGACGAGTCGGCCTAGAGTCCAATTCAGGGACGGCTGCTGCACTCCCAAGTCCCAAGCGACGGCCCTTCTCGTCTGGAGGATTCACCTCGAGGAAAATGGCATTCATTTCCTCAACAGTGAGATCCTGATCACGAATCCTGTCCTCGTAGGCCGTCTGAAATTATAAATCAAGAGTATAAGGTGTTAGTTATGTTGTTAATTAGTTATGAAATCATCAGTATTTAATAAACACATGTATTGTTGATACTTACCGCAATTGCTGTGGCCTCGTCACACAACCACTGTCCGTTCTTGGCCTTCTGAGATCTCGAGAACAGGGTGAATAGGAGACTCTCCTTATCCTTCAACTGAATGACACATGAAAGCATCATATACTTAGTTTGAAAGTTCGAAATGCAAGTAAATAACAAGTATAAGAATGATGAATTCACAAAGTTAATATACTTACCTTCTGCCTCACATGTGCTGTAGCGATCGACTCAGAGCCAAAACGGTGTGTCACCAGGGTACGTGTCCCATCATTCGGCTGCTTCTTCCGGTTCTCAATGTTCTGGTCAGCCTGCGCCTGGACTCTCGCGTCAGCCCAATACACCTTCCACGCCTCCCAAATTGCATCTCCGGGCCAATCACCGGTACGTGGACGGTTTTCTTTCCACATTTTCTTCAGGCTATGAACCATGCACTTGTAAAGGGCACTACCGTGAGAGTTGAAGCTCCACCAGAGATCCATCAGCAATGCTTTCGGAAGGAAGAATTTTTTCTACACAATTACAAATAAACATCGAAACACATACGTTGGTGAATACTTAAAAAACATTCAAGTATAACAAGGGGAGCTAACATGTATCAAATATATAACAAGGGAAAACAACACGTAATGGATGCCGCCTATCCATTCTAGTTCTAAACGCGGTCAAGCATATAATGGGTGCCGCCTACCCATACATAAATATGCGGTCCGACATATAAGAGGGCGCCGCCTACCCTCGTATGCATAGCGGTCGAACGGAATGTAAAAACATGGTATTTAAACATGCATATATTAACTCACCCTCAGCTCCTCGAAGAGCTCTCCCTTAATTTGGTCCGGGATGCAATTCCACTGGCTGCCACCCTCTTGCGGTGGGACCATTCTGTTCTGTATTATCGAACTGAGTACTTTAGCAGCGTGCTCCCCATACAACCTGTGAAGAACAGGTAAGTCAATAGTGACAAGGTTAGTTCGGTATATATATATTAAAAGTTCGTAAATCAGTTAATGCCTAATACTTACTTCTCTCCATTGGGGTAAAGGACAGGGCGACCATTCCACATAAGACCATCTTCCGGCCTTTGAAAGGGACAACCGTCGTCTGGAACGTGGGCCCACGGGTCGTGGAGGGAGGAATGAGGAGTCGATCCCCTGCTCGACCCAGGTGGAGTCCCTAAAACAGTAGGGGAGCCCTGCCCGGTGTCCTCTCCGTCGGTATCATCCCTCTGGGACTGCGGGGTCATGTATCGTGGCCTCCTGGGTCGTGGCATCTGCAATACAAAGATCCGTGTTAGTACATACACAATTGAATATAAAACATGTACAATCAGAGATATAGCAAGGAACTACCTAGTACTAATTCACGTACCCTCTATAATCTACTCTGGTTGTAAGTCAATGAAAACATCATCATGCAGCTGAATAACTTCTACTGTAGCCTGTACAGGTTTTCTAGCCTGACCATCGACATCTTCTTCTTGGTACGAGTTGTTAATTGACTCGTCCTTCTCCACATACTCAACTTTGGATCGAGCATTTATAGGTACAGCAGCTAACCAATCGCCCTTATCCTTTTTCAAGGTAGGAAACTGAAGAAATACAGCTTGAAGTGCTTGACTTGCCAAGATAAATGGTTCGTACATTTTGTACTTCTTCTTATAGTTTATCTCCACCATATCATACTCCTCAAGCCTTCTGGTGCCTACATCAGTGGGATCATACCAATCAACATCAAACAACATTGTTCTTTTCAAAGGTACTCCGGGATATTCAAGGCAAATAATACGCCTAAGCTTCCCATAGTAATCGTAGACATCATCACCTATGTCTTTCCCCAAGACACGAACCCCACCATTAACTGTAGCATCTGTCGATCCACACTCACTACTGTTGAACCTAAGTCCATTTACAATGTAAGATGGGAAGGAGGAGTATCTTCTCCTAGGTCCACTTGCTAGTGCTCTTAAGTAAGGACATGTTATTTTGTTGGCCGGGTTCTGTACATGCTCTTTGAACCATGTTGGAAATTCGGAGACTAGGGCCTCCCTAAGCATGTCCTCAATTGTGTCATCCGCCACTATAGGATTTTGCTCTACACAACAGGCGCTGAAGAAACTGCACATGATGCGTATATTTGGTTTAATACTACCATTTTCTCTAGAATAAGATTTTAATTCAATCGTAAAACGTAAGAAGGCATTTAACCTAGTAAACTTGAGATGGAATGGGTTGAGCTCAGCACAATTCTGAAGGACATACGAATGTGCAGCATTGTACTCTTTATCCGTCAGATATGCCACTTTTTCTTCACCATACGCCCTCCCCGAAACCTTAAAGATTGATAGAGAAACTTTATGGTCCTCTTGCACTTGAAATATGTCGGCATTTCTAGCCGGCCTAGATGTCTTCGTAGGGACCCCAGTGTCAAAGAAATAGGAGCAAAAAGTTGCAGTCTCTGCTCGAATGTATGCATTGGCAATCGAACCCTCAGGCTGAGCTTTGTTCTTCACATAATGCTTCAGCTTGCCTAAGTATCTGTTATAATATGTCTGTCATAATTAGATATACTATACAATTATGTGTCATATATGTTTGTAAATATGATACTAAAATATTTACCTCTCAAAGGGATACATCCAACGATACTGAACAGGTCCGGCTAGCAACGCCTCATCTGGTAGGTGAATGGGCAAGTGTTCCATGGAATCAAAGAAGCTAGGTGGAAAGATACGCTCGAGCTTGCACAGAATCACCGGTATGTTAGCCTTCAACAACTTCACCCAATCAAAAAGTTCCGCTCTAGCCTCTTTCGACAAAGTGTATTTAGCCTTCGGCCACTTGCCATCAGCATTCTTGTTTGACAGTCCGGGTCTCCTGCATAGAATGTCCAACTCTTCCCTGGACCTAACCGTGTCCTTTGTTTTGTTGGGAATTTCACAAATAGTGTTGAAGCAGTTCTCAAATACGTTCTTCTCAATATGCATGACATCCAAGATATGACGTATGCGAAGACTACTCCAATAAGGCAAATGCCATAGGATGCATCTCTTTTTCCATCCATACTCACTTTTGATATTCTCGTTATGCTGTTCCCACCCAACCTCAGTTACTTTCTTGTACCCCAAGCGTTCTATAATAGCAAATTGTTGTGCACTTGTTAGTTCTTTAGGGGCCTTCTTCAACACCACTTTGTTCTTAAGAAACTGAGTCTTGTTCTTTCTGAACGGGTGTTCATCGTCTAGAAACCTGCGATAACAATCAAACCAAGATTCCTTTCGACTCTTCGGCAGATAGTGTGAATCAACATCATCCAGACAATGTGGACATGCCTTGTATCCGGATGTTTTCCTTCCAGACAACATGGAGTACGCAGGAAAATCACTGATGGTCCAGAGTAGTGTTGCTCTCAAGGTAAAGTTCGTCTTTGTTGAGACATCGTATGCCGGGATACCATCCTCCCACAACTCTATAAGCTCCTTGATCAGTGGCTGCAAGAAGACATCTATCTTCTGTCCTGGATCATCCGGCCCTGGCACCAGCACGGTCAAGAACATGAATGGTTCTTTCAAACAGTCACCCGGAGGCAAGTTGTAAGGTGTAAGCATCACTGGCCAGCACGAATACTTCCGTTCACTTCCAAACGGGTTGAAACCATCAGTACTAAGTCTCAATCTTACATTCCTAGACTGGGCTGCAAACTGTGGATATTTCACATCAAACTCTTTCCATGCCGGCGAGTCTGATGGGTGACCCATCTTACCCTCTTGGTCATCCGCGACTACTCTCTCCTTGTGCCAACGCATCTTATTTGCACATGCATCTGATGCATACAACCTCTTCAGACGAGGACCTATAGGAAAGTACCACATTTTCTTGTGGGAGAGATTTTTCTTCTGTCGTTTCATTGCAGCGCCCTCCTTGTAACGACTATACCGGTCCTTCCCACAATGTTTACATTTCAACAAACCTTCATCCTCCCCCCAATAGATCATACACATACCCGGGCAGCAATCTATTTTCTCCATAGGCAATCCCATCGCCTTCATCTTCTTCTGCGCTTGGTAATAGTTTGTTGGAACTAGGCTCCCTTCAGGCATAGCATCCGTGATCAAACTCAACCAATCGTTGCAGCTGCTTTCTGAATTCCCACCACCCTCCTTGTTGCTCATAATTCGAGACAACATAGTCAATTCATTCATCTTGCACCCCGGGTAGAGTGGCATCTTTGACGCTTCCAACAAGTCAAAGAACTGTTGTGACTCAGCATTCAGAGGCTCCTCATTAACAACACCCTCCGTGAACTCTTGACCCGCAGCGTTACGGACCATCTCTTCCATCCGGTCCCCTGTGGCATCATCATGAGTACAGGCACCTGGTGTAGCACTATTCTTCTGCCTTTTCCTACGCTTCCCCGACAACATGGAATAATCCCCCAACAAACGAACTGCCTCACCATGATGATTCCACACCTCATATTTAGGGACAAAACCATTACGCTTCAAATGGTCTACAACCACCGTAGAGGGTAAGTACTGACGGTTCCTACATTTCTTATGGTTGCAAGGACACTTCATCATCCCAGTACTCAAACACTCGGGTTTTGACAATGCAAATTCGACAAATGCATTGACCCCTTGTACAAACGTAGGCAAAAGTATTCCATCTGCAATCCTACTGTACATCCAAGTACGATCGGGATTCATAATTGAATGCTAAACCTGGCCAATGGAAGTTTAGTACATTGCGGCTAACGTTGTTTTTCACCAAGTACTCATTTTAGTTATCAATTTTTTACATTGCATTATATATACTCCCAATATTTCTACATTAGAAATAAAAATACTCATATTATCTTCTAACTTTAATTTATCAATGAGTTATTTCCTTCATACTTACACTTTTTTTAAACAATAATTACCTATATTTATCTATATTTCCATTATACTTGTACAATTTTCATTATAATAACTAATTACAATACACTATAATTACATATATTTTTCATTATAATTATTATAATTATGCAATTTGCATTATAGTAACAACTACCAATACACTATAATTACCTATATTTATCTATATATTTCCATTATACTTATGGAATTTTCATTATAATAAAAACTTGCAATACACTATAATTACCTATATTTATCTATATTTTCATTATATTTATACAATTTCCATTATAATAAATAATTACAATACACTATAATTACTCATATTTCCATTATAATTATACTTATACAATTTTCAAATCTAATTAGTATATCCCAAACAAACTACACTAATTGAACAAAACTAACTACGTAGATAATCCCAAACATAATAGAACCAAATTCAAATCCCAAACATAATAAAACCCAATTCAAATCTCAAACATAATCGAACCCACTACATCCCAAACATCCCAATTGAACAATACTAACATCAAAACTAGCTAATAAACCATAAAACACTTCAAAATTGAAAAAATACCAAATTTACAAAAGTTAGGTTTCGAGATTAGTACCTTTAATTGCGGAATAAATAGAACAACCCACTTCAAATTGAATGTCTCACTACGTTCCTTGTTGAATTGGCTTCGATTTGACACTAAGATTGGAAGAAATGATGGAGTATAATGGAAGATTGGAATTTGAGAGAAGAAGGGACAAGAAGAGGAGAAGAGGAGAAGAAAAACGTTAATGGAGTCTCAGCCGTGTTCTGCCCGTCATATTGATTCTCTGCGACGGGTGGCCATCCGTCGCTAATCAGCGACCGATCGGTCGCTAAACAGCGACGGATGACGTCATCCGTCGCTATATTAAAAAGCCGGATTTTTTTTTCTTTCTTGGTCAACGTTTAGCGACCGATGATTCATCCGTCGCTAAATAGCGACGGATAATGTCCATCGGTCGCTAAACGTAGCGACCGATGATTCATCCGTCGCTAAATAGCGACGGATGAATCATCGGTCGCAAAAAAATCACGCCCTAATACGAATTAAGTCCATCGGTCGCTAGTGGCTATTTATCCGTCGCAAATTGACCGATCGGTCGCTAATATTAGCGACGGATCGATCGGTCGCTGATGGTGGTTGCTGATTTCTGTTTTTCTTGTAGTGAAGACAAACATGAACTCAAGATGTTGACATTGTTATTTTCAGTATTTCCTTGACTAACTAACTACGACCAGCCTTTAATTGAAGATGGAGTAAATGTCAACAAGATGGTGTTGAGCAGAAAGATTTTAGAGAGTGTTGTCACTTGTCACTCATTCAAGCGTAGATCAGACACCTGTTCTTCTCCTGCTTACGAATTATGACTTGTTTGAAAAAAGATAAAGCAAAGTCCTCTGTGTCAATGTGAGTGGTTCCATGAATTTCAACCTCTTACATGATGAGACTTATCCGTCGCTAACTGACCGAGACCTTTAGCGAAGGATAAGTTCATCTGTCGCTGGATATAGCGACGGATGAACCGATCGGTTGCTATTTTTTTTATTTTTTTTTAATTTTTTAGATATAATAATGAGACCCAAAATAAAATGCAACCTGTTCAATTAAGCAACATGTTACAGAAATTCTATAGACCAAATAAACCAAAAAATAATCCAAAAAAATCATAATAAATGTACCAAAACCCTCCATACATATAATAATAATCATACGTACACAATACTAATCCAAAATAATATCATAGTGTACACAGTATTCATGTACAAAATAGTAAATAGAGTCGAAAAGGATAGGGGATCATGGAGAGGTAGGTGGGTCCATCCCCAGCTTCGCATACAGCTCAGCAAACATAGTACCATATTTAGCCTGTTGCGCAGCTAGCCTCTTCACCTCCTCATCCCTCTCCTGCAACTGAAGTAAGAGGGCCTGCTCTCGAGCGAAAGCTGCTGCTGAAGATGATGAAGATGTACTGGAAGGGGACGACGAGTTGGCCTCGAGTCCAATTCAGGGACGGCTGCTGCACTCCCCAGTCCCAAGCGACGGCCCTTCTCGTCTGGAGGATTCACCTCGAGGAAAATGGAATTCATTTCCTCAAAAGTGAGATCCTGATCACGAATCCTGTCCTCGTAGGCCGTCTGAAATTATAAATCAAGAGTATAAGGTGTTAGTTATGTTGTTAATTAGTTATGAAATCATCAGTATTTAATAAACACATGTATTGTTGAACTTACAGCAATTGCTGTGGCCTCGTCACACAACCACTGTCCGTCCTTGGCCTTCTGAGATCTCGAGAACAAGGTGAATAGGAGACTCTGGTTATCCTTCAACTGAATGACACATGAAAGCATCATATACTTAGTTTGAAAGTTCGAAATGCAAGTAAATAACAAGTATAAGAATGATGAATTCACAAAGTTAATACACTTACCTTCTGCCTCACATGTGTTGTAGCGATCGACTCAGAGCCAAAACGGTGTGTCACCAGGGTACGTGTCCCATCAGTCGGCTGCTTCTTCCTGTTCTCAGTGTTCTGGTCAGCCTGCGCCCGGACTCTCTCGTTAGCCCAATACACCTTCCACGCCTCCCAAATTTCATCTCCGGGCCAATCACCGATACGTGGACGTTTATTTGTCCACAGTTTCTTCAGGTTATGAACCATGCACTTGTAAAGGGCACTACCGTGAGAGTTGAAGCTCCACCAGAGATCCATCAGCAATGCTTTCGTAAGGAAGAATTCTTTCTACACACTTACAAATAAACATCGAAACACATACGTTGGTGAATACTTAAAAACATTCAAGTATAACAAGGGGAGCTAACATGTATCAAATATATAACAAGGGAAAACAACATCTATTCAGGTATATCGGTGACTAACATATCACCCAAGTTCAGTGGCTAACATACCACTCAAATATAGTGGCTACCATACCACTCACATTGTCCTATATTTCACTAAAACAATGGTGACTAACATATCACCCAAGTACAGTGGCTAACATACCACTCACACAAAGTGGCTAACATACCACTCACAACACAAACAATTAGGTAATTAATGTACGATTATTAACTCACCCTCAGCTCCTCGAACAGATCTCCCTTAATTTGGTCCGGGATGCAATGCCACTGGCTGCCACCCTCTTGCGGTGGGATCATCCTGTTCCGTATTATCGCACTGAGTACTTTAGCAGCGCGCTCCCCATACAACCTGTGAAGAACAGGTAAGTCAATAGTGACAAGGTTAGTTCGGTATATATATATTAAAAGTTCGTAAATCAGTTAATGCCTAATACTTACTTCTCTCCATTGGGGTAAAGGACAGGGCGACCATTCCACATAAGACCATCTTCCGGCCTTTGAAAGGGACAACCGTCGTCTGGAACGTGGGCTCACGGGTCGTGGAGGGAGGAATGAGGATTCGATCCCCTGCTCGACCCAGGTGGAGTCCCAAAAACAGTAGGGGAGCCCTGCTGTGAGCCCTGCCCGGTGTCCTCTCCGTCGGTATCATCCCTCTGGGACTGCGAGGTCAGGTATCGTGGCCTCCTGGGTCGTGGCATCTGCAATTAAAAGATCCGTGTTAGTACATACACAATTGAATATAAAACATGTAAAGTCATTAAGAGATAAAGTAATGAACATTTTTTTTATTATATGCCTAATAGATAAGTCTAATCTAACTACCTAGTACTAATTCACGTACCCTCTACAATCTACTCTGGTTGTAAGTCAATGAAAACATCATCATGCAGCTGAATAACTTCTACTGTAGCCTGTACATGTTTTCTAGCCTGACCATCGACATCTTCTTCTTGGTACGAGTTGTTAATTGACTCGCCCTTCTCCACATACTCAACTTTGGATCGAGCATTTATAGGTACAGCAGCTAACCAATCGCCCTTATCCTTTTTCAAGGTAGGAAACTGAAGAAATACAGCTTGAAGTGCTTGACTTGCCAAGATAAATGGTTCGTACACTTTGTACTTCTTCTTATAGTTTATCTCCACCATATCATACTCCTCAAGCCTTCTAGTGCCTACATCAGTGGGATCATACCAATCAACATCAAACAACATTGTTCTTTTCAAAGGTACTCCGGGATATTCAAGGCGAATAATACGCCTAAGCTTCCCATAGTAATCGTAGACATCATCACCTATGTCTTTCCCCAAGACACGAACCCCACCATTAACTGTAGCATCTGTCGATCCACACTCACTACTGTTGAACCTAAGTCCATTTACAATGTAAGATGGGAAGGAGGAGTATCTTCTCCGAGGTCCACTTGCTAGTGCTCTTAAGGACATGTTATTTTGTTGGCCGGGTTCTGTACATGCTCTTTGAACCATGTTGGAAATTCGGAGACTAGGGCCTCCCTAAGCATGTCCTCAATTGTGTCATCCGCCACTATAGGATTTTGCTCTACACAATGGGCGCTGAAGAAACTGCACATGATGTGTATATTTGGTTTAATACTACCATTTTCTCTAAAATAAGATTTTAATTCAATCGTAAAACGTAAGAAGGCAACTAACCTAGTAAACTTGAGATGGAATGGGTTGAGCTCAGCACAATTCTGAAGGACATACGAATATGCAGCATTGTACTCTTTATCCGTCAGATATGCCACTTTTTCTTCACCATACGCCCTCCCCGAAACCTTAAAGATTGATAGTGAAACTTTATGGTCCTCTTGCACTTGAAATGTGTCGGCATTTCTAGCCGGCCTAGATGTCTTCGAAGGGACCCCAGTGTCAAAGAAATAGGAGCAAAAAGTTGTAGTCTCTGCTCGAATGTATGCATTGGCAATCGAACCCTCAGGCTGAGCTTTGTTCTTCACATAATGTTTCAGCTTGCCTAAGTATCTGTTATAATATGTCTGTCATAATTAGATATACTATACAATTATGTGTCATATATGTTTGTAAATATGATACTAAAATATTTACCTCTCAAAGGGATACATCCAACGATACTGAACAGGTCCGGCTAGCAACGCCTCATCTGTGGAAGTGTTCCATGGAATCAAAGAAGCTAGGTGGAAAGATACGCTCGAGCTTGCACAGAATCACCGGTATGTTAGCCTTCATCGTCTTCAACACTTCAACCTCAACAACCCGTGTGCATAGATTCTTGAAGAACAAGCTCAACTCGGTCAAGGCACTCCATACCGATCTATCTAAGAGCTGGCGAAATGCAATCGGGATGAGCCTCTCCATGAACACATGACAATCGTGGCTCTTCATCCCATACATCTTTGTCTTACTCGTGTCCACACATCGAGCAAATTTAGAAGCATAATTGTCGGGGAACTTCAACAACTTCACCCAATCAAAAAGTTCCGCTCTAGCCTCTTTGGACAAAGTGTATTTAGCCTTCGGCCACTTGCCATCAGCATTCTTGTTTGACAGTCCAGGCCTCCTGCATAGAATATCCAACTCTTCCCTGGACCTAACCGTGTCCTTTGTTTTGTTGGGAATTTCACAAATGGTGTTGAAGCAGTTCTCAAATACGTTCTTCTCAATATGCATGACATCCAAGATATGACGTATGTGAAGACTACTCCAATAAGGCAAATCCCATAGGATGCATCTCTTTTTCCATCCATACTCATTTTTGATATTCTCGTTGTGCTGTTCCCACCCAACCTCAGTTACTTTCTTGTACCCCAAGCGTTCTATAATAGCAAATTGTTGTGCACTTGTTAGTTCTTTAGGGGCCTTCTTCAACACCACTTTGTTCTTAAGAAACTGAGTCTTGTTCTTTCTGAACGGGTGTTCATCGTCTAGAAACATGCGATGACGATCAAACCAAGATTCCTTTCGACTCTTCGGCAGATAGTGTGAATCAACATCATCCAGACAATGTGGACATGCCTTGTATCCGGATGTTTTCCTTCCAGACAACATGGAGTACGCAGGGAAATCACTGATGGTCCAGAGTAGTGCTGCTCTCAAGGTAAAGTTTGTCTTTGTTGAGACATCGTATGTTGGGATACCATCCTCCCACAACTCTATAAGTTCCTTGATCAGTGGCTGCAAGAAGACATCTATCTTCTGTCCTGGATCATCCGGCCCTGGCACCAGCACGGTCAAGAACATGAATGGTTCTTTCAAACAGTCACCCGGAGGCAAGTTGTAAGGTGTAAGCATCACTGGCCAGCACAAATATTTCCGTTCACTCCCAAACGGGTTGAAACCATCAGTACTAAGTCTCAATCTTACATTTCTAGACTGGGCTGCAAACTGTGGATATTTCACATCAAACTCTTTCCATGCCGGCGAGTCTGATGGGTGACCCATCTTACCCTCTTGGTCATCCGCGACTACTCTCTCCTTGTGCCAACGCATCTTGTCTGCACATTCATCTGATGCATACAACCTCTTCAGACGAGGACCTATAGGAAAGTACCACATTTTCTTGTGGGAGAGATTCTTCTTCTGTCGTTTCATTGCAGCGCCCTCCTTGTAACGACTATACCGGTCCTTCCCACAATGTTTACATTTCAACAAACCTTCATCCTCCCCCCAATAGATCATACACATACCCGGGCAGCAATCTATTTTCTCCATAGGCAATCCCATCGCCTTCATCTTCTTCTGCGCTTGGTAATAGTTTGTTGGAACTAGGCTCCCTTCAGGCATAGCATCCGTGATCAAACTCAACCAATCGTTGCAGCTGCTTTCTGAATTCCCACCACCCTCCTTGTTGCTCATAATTCGAGACAACATAGTCAATTCATTCATCTTGCACCCGGGTAGAGTGGCATCTTTGACGCTTCCAACAAGTCAAAGAACTGTTGTGACTCAGCATTCAGAGGCTCCTCATTAACAACACCCTCCGTGAACTCTTGACCCGCAGCGTTACGGACCATCTCTTCCATCCGGTCCCCTGTGGCATCATCATGAGTACAGGCACCTGGTGTAGCACTATTCTTCTGCCTTTTCCTACGCTTCCCCGACAACATGGAATAATCCCCCAACAAACGAACTGCCTCACCATGATGATTCCACACCTCATATTTAGGGACAAAACCATTACGCTTCAAATGGTCTACAACCACCGTAGAGGGTAAGTACTGACGGTTCCTACATTTCTTATGGTTGCAAGGACACTTCATCATCCCAGTACTCAAACACTCGGGTTTTGACAATGCAAATTCGACAAATGCATTGACCCCTTGTACAAACGTAGGCAAAAGTATTCCATCTGCAATCCTACTGTACATCCAAGTACGATCGGGATTCATAATTGAATGCTAAACCTGGCCAATGGAAGTTTAGTACATTGCGGCTAACGTTGTTTTTCACCAAGTACTCATTTTAGTTATCAATTTTTACATTGCATTATATATACTCCCAATATTTCTACATTAGAAATAAAAATACTCATATTATCTTCTAACTTTAATTTATCAATGAGTTATTTCCTTCATACTTACACTTTTTTTAAACAATAATTACCTATATTTATCTATATTTCCATTATACTTGTACAATTTTCATTATAATAACTAATTACAATACACTATAATTACATATATTTTTCATTATAATTATTATAATTATGCAATTTGCATTATAGTAACAACTACCAATACACTATAATTACCTATATTTATCTATATATTTCCATTATACTTATGGAATTTTCATTATAATAAAAACTTGCAATACACTATAATTACCTATATTTATCTATATTTTCATTATATTTATACAATTTCCATTATAATAAATAATTACAATACACTATAATTACTCATATTTCCATTATAATTATACTTATGCAATTTTCAAATCTAATTAGTATATCCCAAACAAACTACACTAATTGAACAAAACTAACTACGTAGATAATCCCAAACATAATAGAACCAAATTCAAATCCCAAACATAATAAAACCCAATTCAAATCTCAAACATAATCGAACCCACTACATCCCAAACATCCCAATTGAACAATACTAACATCAAAACTAGCTAATAAACCATAAAACACTTCAAAATTGAAAAAATACCAAATTTACAAAAGTTAGGTTTCGAGATTAGTACCTTTAATTGCGGAATAAATAGAACAACCCACTTCAAATTGAATGTCTCACTACGTTCCTTGTTGAATTGGCTTCGATTTGACACTAAGATTGGAAGAAATGATGGAGTATAATGGAAGATTGGAATTTGAGAGAAGAAGGGACAAGAAGAGGAGAAGAGGAGAAGAAAAACGTTAATGGAGTCTCAGCCGTGTTCTGCCCGTCATATTGATTCTCTGCGACGGGTGGCCATCCGTCGCTAATCAGCGACCGATCGGTCGCTAAACAGCGACGGATGACGTCATCCGTCGCTATATTAAAAAGCCGGATTTTTTTTTCTTTCTTGGTCAACGTTTAGCGACCGATGATTCATCCGTCGCTAAATAGCGACGGATAATGTCCATCGGTCGCTAAACGTAGCGACCGATGATTCATCCGTCGCTAAATAGCGACGGATGAATCATCGGTCGCAAAAAAATCACGCCCTAATACGAATTAAGTCCATCGGTCGCTAGTGGCTATTTATCCGTCGCAAATTGACCGATCGGTCGCTAATATTAGCGACGGATCGATCGGTCGCTGATGGTGGTTGCTGATTTCTGTTTTTCTTGTAGTGAAGACAAACATGAACTCAAGATGTTGACATTGTTATTTTCAGTATTTCCTTGACTAACTAACTACGACCAGCCTTTAATTGAAGATGGAGTAAATGTCAACAAGATGGTGTTGAGCAGAAAGATTTTAGAGAGTGTTGTCACTTGTCACTCATTCAAGCGTAGATCAGACACCTGTTCTTCTCCTGCTTACGAATTATGACTTGTTTGAAAAAAGATAAAGCAAAGTCCTCTGTGTCAATGTGAGTGGTTCCATGAATTTCAACCTCTTACATGAGCATATATAACTAAAGACGTAACCAATATCTTGTTTCATGCCTTGCACATACGTATCACATCATATTGACGTGATGTAATGTAATTTGTTGATTGTTTCAATATATTTACATATTGTAACTTTTTACAAAATCCAAACATTATGATATGTCTACACAAGTTGGAAATAACTTAGAACTTTATTATGTTGGCTTCGATTTAGTTGTAATACACACGTGACACATCCACTTTTAATGCATTTAATTATGAAACGCATATAATAACTAAATTATACACAAATAAACCGTTGAGCGTTACACCTTTACCCACCAAAGCTCTTTCCTTCCATTTCATTTGAACTTAGATTTGGCGCGCAAAATTCTTTAAAATTCAAATATCTCACTACTCTTAAATTTCTTTTACATAGATCCAAGCTAAGTTCCCCTGTAAAGTTGCCAACTTCCCTATGAGGATTATTTAAAACGCATATGACATTTTTCTTTTCAAACCAAAGTCAATGAGATGGAAAGGCAAACATGTTGTAAAAATAAAGCCAGAGCATAAACTTTACTTGAGCAACATTACTGCATTTTACAGAACACATTCTTCAAACAAACAAGACCTATGATAACAGCTCTGCGTCCTTTATTGAATTCCCTCCCCTAATTAAAACTAATCCATCTTCTTTCAACAATGGCTAATTTTTTTTCCATTTAATTATAAAACCAGTAAAAATATAATTTAGTCCATTATTTTATGTAGATCGAAGACCATATATACCTATTCTATTCACAATTCAAATATCATTCATTTCCCACACACAATGACACAAAACCACTTTCATTAAAAAACACATTTGCACTGCTCTAAAGTTGGTCTTTGAGACCATCTCTCTTACGCTACCAGAACCCTGCTCTAAAGTTTCCTTGTTGATGAGTTGCTTCCGATTTTGCTTGACAACCGGATCCTTATAAACAAGGTTTGAGAGTAAAGGCTGTGAAGACGACCCAGATTCCTGGGTACTGATCATCATGCCAAATTAATGTAAACTCATACTGATTGCCAGCTCTGTGAAACGTTTGAGAGCTACCCAACCTCATTCAACTTTTCAATCCCTTGTCAAACAGATCTACAAAACAAGATAGCCCGCCCAGCTCAAGACTGTTGTTAATAAACAAACCAAATCAGAATGAAGGTGGAAGAGCTACATTTAACTATGACTACTTGAATCACTTTAACTTGAACTTGAGGTGTTGAGCCAGAGATCGACAATGCAATGCCATGAATGTGGATAAATGCTTTTATAATTGCACTGATCGACTCGGCCCTATTTAACATAGTTAAGAGTATCATCTAGACAAACTCCCATCCGATCATTCGATCTAGATATACAAAGAATGCACCTACAGACAAGTGACCTAAAAGAACAATCAGACAGCATGAATTGAAAGTCGCCCATTCTCACTATTTTTAACACCTTAGGCCTAATCAAACTCAACAAGCGAACTGAAACCTGAATTTACTTCATTCATAGAACAATGTCAAAAATACAGCGACCAAGCAATACCAAACTCCGCAGAACCATAACAAGAACCATAGAATAAAAACAGGACAGTGATAAATATCCATGCATAGAAGATGACACTAACTAACAGTACCAAACCAAACCAGAATACTTAAATACTAAAGCTGCTCTCTAATAGGTAATAGCTAATAACACAAGTGTGAAAAGGTTCCAGCAAAGATAAGCATTCCTCTCCCAACCTGCTTTATCAAAATATCAGAGGATACAAGGTTCAACAGATTTTTGGACAGATCCTATTAAAGTACTACTTGTGAGTTAATTACATAGCTGCCAATAGAGGAGTATCTATGAACTTGGAGTTTTGCAATATCCACTTCAAACACCGCATAACAATGTAATTAATACAGCGACCAAGCAATAGTACCCGTACCCACACTTCACAGAACCATAACAAGAACCGTACAATACAAAGAGGACAGTGACCAGTTAATTAAGTAACCATCGAAGAATATTAAATATCAAACAAACAAGAATATTAAATACTAAACCAGCTCTCTAAGTAGCTAATAACTCAACAAGTGTAAACAAGCTCCAGAAAAGATATGCATTCGCTTCCCAAGCTGCTTCATCAAAATATCAGCGGATTTAATGTTTAACAGATTATTAAACAGATCCTCTTAGAGTAAGACCTGTGAGTTACGTAGCTGCGAATAAAGGAATGATCTAATAAGAACTTGAACTTTTGTATCTTAGATTCTCATAGCAACTTCTTATGTAGCAGTATGGGAAAATAAGTGACAGATTTTAACAAGATTCACTTCTATTTTTTTGCCAAACGGATGAAGTGATCCAACCGTAGACTGAGAAGTAACTAAGGTCTGCAAGTATAAGCTAAGTTACTCCACTTTACACTCAGAAATATATTCTAATGATTTCTAATTCACTTAACAAAGCAAACTCATAAAAACAAATATGAGGTGCATTACCCAAGATTTTTCTTATAGATCGAACAGTTTTTTGGACAGATCGTCTTAAAGTAATAGGAGTATCTGTGAGTTACATAGCTGCTAATAGAGGAATGATCTAATAAGAACTTGGAGTATTTTGTATCCTAGCTAGGTTCCCATATCAACTTCTTAGTATACGTAGCATTATGGGAAAATAAGTGACAGATTTTAACATGATCCACTTCTATTTTGTTGTCAAGCTGAGGAATAAATCCAACCGTAGTCTGAGAAGTGAGATCTACAAGTAGTTATACCAGGTCTGCAAAGAAGTAAAAGAAGTAACTCAGAGTATGAGATATATAAGCTAAGCTACTCCACTTTACACTCAGAAATATATTCTAATGATTTCTAATTCACTAAACAAATATGATTTCTTATAGATGGAACTAGCATAATTCATAAAAATCAATATGAGGTCTAATAAGCAAGTAACCTTTCTTATCATTAAACCATACAACTCTTGCAGAAACAAACGATGTTCTAATCTGCAACCACAAAATCTGTCCATCACAATAACAATTACGGTAACAATTATCAAAGTTTTCACTCAAAAAAAAAAAGAAAAAAAAAAAGGACTCGATGACATAACAAAAGCATATACCTCCGGCCTTATGCAAACCAAATAATACAAGATAAATTGCAACCATTAATCATTACGGGATCCATGGAAAATCAACCCACCTATCTTTTCAACATCACGTCTTTTTCTATTCCTTCCACTTAAAACAACATCCTCATAAACATCACCGTTCCTCTTGAGGCGAATAAGGCTAGCAGGGATAACCTGAGGCGAATAAGTATTGTAGATTTGCCCAAGATTTTCATTAGCAATAATGTCCTTCATAGAAAATTCACTTACACATTCCTCGCCCACATCGCACCATACAAACCAATCACGCCTGGAGATATGATGCTTGCAGTGGAAAAGAACCTGATTTTCATTCTCCAAGTAAGCAATTGGGTTGATTTCCAACTGACAAAATGGACCTTCCTTTTGTTGTATGCGTATCATGCTAATCCATATCTTGCCATCATTACTATTGTCATCCTTCATCATCCACATAGAAAATGTCCTTAACCACCTAGTAAACAAGAACAAGCATCCACTCAATGCAACTAATACAAGATGGTAAAAGAATTCTTCGGTATGTTTCCGTGGTCAGATTGAGAGCAACTATCCATCGTAAATTCTTGTTTTCTGTGGACCGAACTATCCAGTGCAATGCACCATTGGCCAAAGCTCCAGTAGATCTGTAGTCCTTAAGAATAGAGTCATTTGGAAACTCCTGGACCCTACGCCAAGCTCGCGAATTCACCGAGAAGATCAAGGTCTGACCTTTAGCAATTGCAACCACCTTGTAATCCTGGCTACCCTCATCATATCCAAACCCAATACCAGTGTATCCATCATTTAGACATTTACATAGTGGTAGCCTCAAAGACTCACCCCTAAATGGACTCCAAATTGCCAAAGACGAAATTTTCTGTTCATCTGATAAATCAGAACCATACCATTGCAACCGGGAGAAGGGAGGCTACTGATACCACTACCGGCAGGAAGTGTGATGTCATTAACATCATTGAATTCGACCTTGTTATTGTTCTTGAGGTCAATCATGCGGCTGAAAGGTAGCAGGACGAGCTCACAGTCATTGGTTCTATGGATCATCCAATTTCCACCCAGTCCACGGTTCATGTGCTGTTCGGTGAATTGAGGATCATCAATCATTCGACGCCATGCCTTGCAGACTGAACGCATCTGGAAGAGTGATTCGACAGGTACATGACGGAGTATTTCTTCATAACCGTCCGTTGGAATGTCGGACATTTCCGATGGTGAAATTGAGGAAAGGTAAATTAGGGTTTTGGGATTTGTAGGAATGGAGTTTTATGTGCTTGTCGTTAAAGGGTAGATCCAAAAGTAATTAGCAGCCTACTACGCTCCATTCTTCATTAGTCATTTTGAGTCTATTATGATATGTGTCAAATTTTAGTATAAATAATTTTTTTCCTAATTAAGTACAATATTTTCAACGAGTATATACAGAATCCTACAATTTAATGAAGGGAAAATTTAAAATTAGTGTTGATCCTAATAAAACATATGTTACTCGATTGATAGAGTCCTGATGAAGATCTTTTTATATGTTCATATTTAATTACAAGATAGTACGGGGGATAGTACGGCACGTTCTTCATTCTCTGTCGGTCCTTCTCATTTCCTGAGGATGTTTTCCTACAATATGACCGAATCTTTGGCAACAATCCCGAAGCTCTTCGAGCTGCGACGACGGGAGGGAAGCTGATTTGGAAAAGAGGCTTATTTATTTGACGAGTTCGAGCTACTATCACTATTTCCTTAAGCTCGCCGTTCAATTCTGCGAAATTGCTACGCCACGAAGAATCAGTTGCTTCACATATGCCGTTTGTGATATGCGACGTTGGAAGGGCAAGGCTTGACCGGAGCAAAGGCGGGTTGGGATGGAGATGTGGAGTTGGCTGACATGTTTATATGCTGAGGTGGGGTTGTTATGAAAGGTTGAGATGGCGACTGAGATGGAATGACGTGTGGGTTTTGAGGTTTGGGTGAGGTGTTCTTTGTTTGGTTGGTTCGTTTTATTCTGTTGTTGTTTTTTAAGTTTGTTTGTTTTTGTTTCGAACATTTCTTAGGCTTGTTTTGTTTTATTAATTAATAAAAAAAAAATGGTCATTTCAAAAAAATTACAAGATATAGTACGTCCGGCGGTTAGAGAGCCCACTCCTATAGAAGAATCACCCTTTCTTTTCTTGAAGTACAAATAGTCTCAAGTAGGAAGCATATCATAGACTTATCCACATATAACAAGTAACGAATAAGAGTGATGACATTGTTTACAAGAAAATGGGAGCGTTAGAAGCTTTGACACATATTATTAAAAGTGTCGTTGTTGACGGTACCACATATATCTAATTTGCATGCATGAGATATGGTCCCCACATGACATTGGACTTGGAGCATATGGAGCACTTCTTATGGAGGTTTTTTTAGGGCTTTTTGGGGGCTTAAAGTACAAATTGAGCCTCAAAAAGGTCAAAAAACACCTCCAATGGAGGCTTTTTTGAGACTACTAAATAGTAGACTTTGAAAAAGGGCTACTAAATAGTAACCCTCAATTAAGTTTGATATAAATTCAACTCTCCCAAAAAAAATCTAATCATTTATATTAATTCTCCAATACTCCCCCGCACTCGTGGCCGATTTCAACCTCTTTTGGGAGGCCAATCGAGTGGAAATTTAATAAGGGGCGGAGTTTGTCTCAGGGGAGATTCGAACCCAGGTGGGCGTGAGCCTGATGGCTCTGATACCATGATAGAAATCCAACTCTCCCAAAAGTTTAAGCTGTTGAGGAGGAACGGAATGTAGTCAGTTATATTAATTCTCCAACAAAGCTTCCATATTAATATTATATGATTGGTTAATGAAGTAGTAATATAGTACATATGGCCCACAAATAAGCCCCAAACCATTGGAGGCTTCAATTAGAAAAGACTTCTATGTTTATAGTCTTATTTAAGCCCAAAACCATAAAGAATGCTCTAAAGGCGTAACCTATCTTGTTTCATGCCTTGCACGTATCACATCATATTGACGAGTTGTAATGTAATAAACTGATTTTTTCAATATATTTTCATATTATAACTTTTAAAAATCCAAACAGATATGAATGTCAACCTGAGCTAGAAATAACACAAAACTTTATTATGCCGAGTCAGATTTTTAGTTGTAATATGAACGTGAAACATCCACTTTCAATGCATTTATGAAATGGAAACAACCACTAAATTGTTAAAAACAAATAACCCGTTGAGTAGTTGCACCTCTACCCACCAAAGCTTCTCTCCTCGCGCTTCATTTGAAATTAAATTCAGCATGGAAATGGTATGAAATTTAATCATCATTACTGTTAAATTCATTTTACATAGATCCAAGCTAAGTTCCCCCAATGCTAAAGTCTATGGGGAGGTCGGCCTTTCCTAAAAATATGGAAAGGCCTGGTTTTACTAAAAACTCGCTGGTTTTTCCAAAACTCGTTGGTTTTGAGATTAAACCGGCCGACTGGCCGAGTTTTTACGCAAACCCGGTTTTCTTAATAGAATAAATATAATATAACCATCCACACACTAAACACACAATTCAGCGTTTACTGTGTGAAATTCATTCTTTTCTCTCTGCAAATTCCCGTCTTCTTCTCCGGCTTCCAAATCTCAAACTTTCCCGATCAATGGAAGAAACAAGCCGATTGTTCTCCTTTTTTCTTCGTTTCTGCTACCTTTGTGTTGGATTTAGTATTCCCAATATGTTTTGTGAGATCTAGGGTTTCGAATTAGTTTCTTCTCAGATCTGATTTCACAAATCTAGGGGTTCTGATTTGAAGCATGATGAAGAGGATCGGAAGGATTTTTTCGTTGTTCCAGACGCTGCTAATCCGTTGAAGTAGTTTTCACGATGGAGAGTTGATTCTTCCAGTAAAGGTATGTTAGTTTAGTTGTTAATTTTGATATTGTGAATCTGTTTTTTGTTGTGCTTTGAAGTGTTTGTGGATGTATTCATTCTATTATATGCTCTGTTTGCGTGATGTTATGGTTCAGGTGTTTTTATGTTACGGTTTTAAGTGTCTGTGGTATGCTTATAAGGTATTTTGATGTTGTTCCCGATGGATTTTGGTTTTGTTTTAAGTGTATCTAGTATTCTTATTATTAAACTTAGTTTTGTTGTTGAATTTTTTTTTCTTTTAGTACTAAGTGTTTCTAGTATGCTTATAATGAATTTTGGTATGTTTTTAAGTGTCGTTGGGATTATGAAATTGATTTAAGTGGGGATATTATGATTTTAGATGCTGATATTTGTGTTGTTGTATTTTTAAGAGATCATGTTATGCTATGTAAGGTCTTGTGTTATGATTTTTAGGAGATGTAATCTTATGCTACTTTAGTTTTCTTGATGAAAGGATTACGGTGTAGTGTTATGATTTTAAGGATCGTGCTATATTTATAAGGTATATTTATAAGGCATCATGTTATGTTATTATTTTAAAGGGTGATATTGTGCTTTTAAATGTGTTGCTGATATTTTACGTTTTTTCTTTTTTTTAGTTGTTGATGCTTTTGACACTATAATGAGAGCAGATCAAATAAGAGGAAAGACGCCCCTGTTGTTGGTATAATTGCTGGTTGTGTAGCTGCTGGTGTTTCAGATTATGAAGAGTTGAAGACAATTGAACGGAAGCTACATAGTTTGCGAGTTGCGTTAAAAGTCAACAATATTTTGAACAAGTAGGATTTGTAATAATGTCCTGGACAAACTATTTTATCTGGATGTTATTTGAAATAGTTTCTAATTTGAGCAGTTACTTTTGGCCTTTTTGAACAATTAGTTTGTGTATGTTTTAAAGCAGTGGTTTAATATGAAACTCTTATATGTTCTGGTTATAGTTTTTTATATATGATGTTATGACTTTAAGATACAAGATGTTGCGATTGTTGGACAAAGTGTGCATGTTGGATGTTAGCTTGGATCGAGTAGTGTGTCAGTGTGTGATGTTAACAGTTAGTCTTTGCTCTTGGATAATTAGTTTGTGTATGGTCTTAAGTGGTTTTAACATGCAAGCATTGTATGGTGAAGTTTAGTTTTCTGTCTAATTTCTGAAGTGGTATAGCAAATGTCAATTAAATTCTTAATTGATTTCTTAGAAGTACAATAATGGATACTTAAAACCACAATTGTACGTACTTAAAACGACAATAAGGATACTGATAACTATACCAACTGGTTATAAGAGATATATGTTACGGTTTTAAGGGTTTGTCATAAGAGTTACTGATGATATATTTTGTTATATTATACTTCTAAAATCTTTTGTTATACTTTATTTAAGGTGCAACGTAAAATCAAGACATCATGCAATAAACTAGTGTAAAATTAAATAGTTCATTCATGTAAGGATTAAAACATTTAGTCAATTGATGTTTCCACAACTAGTATTATCAAATCAACAAAATTACAACAACCGTTCTCCATTAAAATCTTAATTTGAGTTTTTAGAACAACAACATAATGAGTACATAAAACCACAACTTGGATACATAAAACCCCAACAAGGGTACTTATAACACACCAATTGATGTATGAGATATATGAGAACATGCCAACAAGTGTAAAATTGAATGCTTCATTATATTCATGTCAGGACTGAAACATTCAGTCAATTGGAGTTTTTAAAACTAGTATTCTCAAAGTAACAAAATTACAACAAGCGTTCATGTGGTGTTTCTTATGCAAAATGAATCTGGATCTTTGAAATTGGCTTCTCGTGAGTAAACTTGTTCGTGATCTTTGAAGCAACGAAATTGGTGTTTCTGATACTTGAAGTCATCCTTTGTCATTCCATCTCTCCAGAAAATAACACTCGGCCTAGCATCTTCACCTACAGGTAGCGGTGATAAAATTATGGATCTCCGTCCTTTTGTTTATGAATAAAAAAAAAGCATTTCTTTAAATTTTTTGTTCATCTACATGCTTAAATCATAATAATACGATCACGTAAAACATACCATGACCAATTAAAATTATAACTGTCTACCTAAACAATATACCAATTGACGACATGGAAATAATAACTGATATTACTAAAATCCATAGCATCAAAACTTCAAATTACAACAACATGCCTTAATACCATAGTGATGCAACTTATAACCACACCAAATTTCAATTAGAATAATGTAAAAGGTTCAATTAACATGCTGAAAAGGTGAAATACAATAAAAATGTTGCTAGAATCACATGTTTCCAATTACGAACCTATAAATGTGATGTATAAAAGAATAACAGTAGAACATAGTTTTATAACTAGGAGAGCTTATGACCGTATGTACGCTAGAAACTGTAACAATTAGAATACCTTAGAAACTGAAATTCATCCTAACAACCGGTATTAAAAGTATGCTATGCAGATTAAAAACCGTAACACAATGTGATTCAATGAAACAATGCAGAAACATACTACACAAACTTAGAACCATGCATAACAACAAGGATTAAAAGTATCCAGGAGCTTACGAAATTGTTGTTAAGGTTCGATTTCTTCAATTATTTCCACATCTCAAATTGAATTTCACAAGTATCTGTAGCTGAACGCTTGATCGATCAACAAATCGGAACGTAAATCAATCGAAATTCAGGAAAACAATTTGTCCTTATGCTCTCCCCCTTTTTTGTTTGGTCTTGATTTTCCACAACCGATGGAGGCACAACCATGTTCATTGCAACTGAAAATCATAAAACAAGGATGATTGGAACCATAACACCATGCATTAAAACCATAACAAGGGAACTTATAACCTCCCCATGTGTCAATCAAAATAATGTAAAAGGTTCAATTAACATGTTGAATAAAGAATACGATAAAAACATGTTCCCTATTACAAACCTATAAATGTGTTGTATATAACACCAGAACATAAAACCATAACTAAGACAACTTAAAATCATAACATGAGCGCTAGAAACTGTAACAATCAGACTATCGTAGGAACTACAACTCACCATAACAACCAGTCTTAAAAGTATGTAGATTCAAAACCATAACACAACGTGATTCAATGAAAAATGCAGAAACATACTACACAAATATAGAACAATATATAGCAAAAAGTCTAAAAGGTATTCAGGAACTTAGAAAAAACCATAACACGACGTGATTCAATGAAAAAATGCAGAAAATAGTAGACAAACTAATAACTAGCAACAAGGCTTCAAAATATTATAAAAGCGTCGATTAAAACCATAACACGACATTTTCAAAACCATAACAGGGTGTTATGAAATAAAAATATGCACAAAAATACTACATAAAGATCAATCTATAAAAGTAAGTTTTTTAAAAGTATATAGTAACGTACAATTTGTTGCTCTGGTTCTATTCATTCAATAATTTCCAGATCTGAGAAGCTTCCTTCTTCACCATTGTTGTTTTGCATATTCGAATATTCCCACAGCTAAATCAGAATGTTTCGGACAACGATTCCAACCACAAATTGACTAAAAATATTATAACAACGTCAGTTAAAACGATAACATGTCATATTAAAAACCATAACATTGCGTTATCAAGTGAAAAAATGCAAAGGCATAGCAGACAAACCAAAAATATTATAACAACGTCAATTAAAACCATAACATGGTGTTATCAAATGAAAATATGCACAATTATACTTGACAAACAAAACATATTATTACAGCGTCGATTAAAACCATAACGCGTCATATTAAAAACCATAACATGGCGTTATCAAATGAAAATATGCAGAGACATACTACATAAACATCAAACCATAACAACATGGCTTAAAAGTATATAGAAACCTGCGAATTTGCTGCTCGTGTTGAATTTTTTTCAATAATATCCAGATCTGAGGAGCTTCCATCTCCACTAGTTTCTATTCGGTGATTCGAGTATTCTACCAGCTAAATCGAAACGTTTTGAAGATCAATTTCGATCGCAAATCGATTGAAAAATCAGAAAAACATCAATTGATCAAAAAACATAGTTGAATGAGGAAAATAATCAAATTCTATTGCAAAATCGTATGGAAATCAGAGATTTGTTGTTAAATAAGAGAATATCGTTGTTGATTTAACCTGATTGAGCTCCGTACAAGTTGTATCGGCTGAGATTCTATTGGATCGAGCTCCGATCGGTGAATTTCCGGCGAAAATCCGGCGAGAACAATGGATCGGGAGAATTTGACGTAAAAACACGCAGTTACACCTTGGGGTATGTGTTTTGGGGGTTTCTGTGATTTCAGCGTGATTATTGGGGTATATATAATGAACCGATTTTTTTTTATAATGAACCGGTTTTTATCTGAACCGCGAGAAACCGCCTAGCGGTTTTGGTTTCTGGTTTTTGCCATAAAAACCAGGTCTTTCCATGTTAATAGGAAAGGACAGCCTTACTATATAATAACTCGTTCTTCTTCACAACACATATGACGTTTTGTCCTTCAATCAAAGTCGATGAGCTGAAAAGGCAAAACATGTTGTAAAAACAGTGCCGAAGCCTAAGCATTACATGAGCAACATTAGCAAATACAGTACGGAACGGAGCACATTCTTCGAACAAAAAAGACCTATTTGGTATAGACAACTAATTTTACATTCGATTCGATTCACCCAAAGCTGTCCAACTTATTTAAAAATTTGAATTAATGTATAAATGAGGCAATTCCATACATTACACACGACCTATCAAACAAATTAATGTATGCACGTAATAAACCCCATTAACTTGGCACCACACTAAATATTAAAGAAAAAGTTAAGATTCATGATATATGTTAACACTAGACTACAGTGTCAAAATTACCCAAAATGCAGTGGGCACCGCGATACCACAACACTAGTGCATTTAAGAAACAGAAACAACCACTAAATTATTAAACACAAATAAACCGTTGACTAGTTGCACCTCTACCCACCAAAACTTCTCTCCTCCCGCTTCATTTGAAATTAGATTCGACATGGAAAATGGTTTAAAATTTAAACATCATTACTGTTAAATTCGTTATACGTAGATCCAAGCTAAGTTCCCCCAATAAAGTTGCCAACTCCCTATGAGGGATTCTTTAAAGCACATATGACGTTTTGTACTTCAAATCAAAGTCGATGAGCTGGAAAGGCAAAACCTGTTTGTAAAAACAGAGCTGGAGCCTAACCATTACATGAGCAACATTAGCAAATACAGTACGAAACCGGAACACATTTTTTTTTTTTTAAATCAAAAAAGTATTATATCAACTTTGGTATCCGCTAACAACTAATTTTACACTCGATTCGATTCACCTAAAGCTATCCAACTTATTTCAAAATTTGAATTTCTTTCTACATTGGGTAGAAAATCAGTAAAATCTAATTTGGTCCATTATTTAATGTAGAAGACCAAATACCATACCTATTCACATTTCAAATCTGAATAATTCCCGCCCACACCAATTTTTCCTTCATTAAATTGATTTGATTCAACACTCTTCTCTCACAAAACACAAAGAAAACCCCCTTCCTCTTCATTCATTTCTCTCCATCGAAAAAACCCTTGCCACTTTTCTCCTCCAATGGCATCTCCTCAGCTCCCTCTCGACTCCGACGGCGCCTGTATGCTATGCAAAGCCAAGCCGACGGAGGAATCGACTCTCACGTGCCTCACGTGCGCCACGCCGTGGCACGTCGATTGCCTCTCCTCTCCGCCGGAGAACATGGCTTTGGCTCTGAAATTCGAGTGTCCTGATTGCACCGGTGACGGCCTGACCGGAGCTCCGGCGCCGGAAGATTCCGAGAAGAAGGACCTGTTTGCGAGGATTAGGGAGATCGAGGCGGATGAGTCGCTGTCGGAGAAGGAAAAGGCGAAGATGAGGCAGAGGCTGTTGAGCGGTGATGCGGAGAGTGATGTGGAGGAGACAGAGGAGGAGGAAGAGAAGGGGAGAGATGTTTTGGGGGTGCTCAAGGAGATTTTCAAGTGTTCGTACTGTATGGAGCTTCCTGAAAGGCCTGTTACGGTATAACAACATGAAACCTAATTTTGAATTAGTTTGTGCAATTGCTTGACGAATATTGATTAGTTTTACTGTCTTGTGTGTATATGTTGTGAGAAACCTTGTTGATTTATGGAATTTAGCTTGGTTGTATGCATCTGAGTTTCAAATCAAACTCCCCTAGGGTTAGTACTTTGTTTGCGTGATTGTTATGTGTTTATGTGGTGCGAAACCTTGCGACTTAAATTGCTTTGTTTATTGTCTTTGCTAACTTGTAAGTAATTTGAATGCGTAAATGCTGCGAACTTTGTTGATTTGATGAATCGAACTTAAAACAACTAGTCTTTCTGTGATATGGTGTTCGAATTTGAACATTTTCTCATGCTAGGTTATAGAGTTTGGAAAATGGATATAGACTTACCTATTCTGGTTTGATTTAACCCACGTGTGAGAAAACACATGCTGAGTTATTTCAAGGGTTTTGTAGACATATTTGTATACTCAAGTACGAAGTTTTTATGTCATTTGATCTTGTCCAATTACGTGTTGACGTGAATCTAATGCCATTGATATGGGACTGCTTATACTGTGTGGACACTTTTCTCCCCCTCATATGTAGTTATCATGCTCATCTTGGCCTTATTTGAAACATGTTATGTGATTCCCCTTTAGAGAGTATAGAACATTGGTTTTCGTTTCCAACTCAACGTGCTTTAATTGATTTACCGGAAAGCATTCTAGTTTAGTATACTGTGATACACTGATACTTACCTTACATACTACTGTAGTGCCTGGAGATTATTTCCAAAACCGTTGGTAGAAAGAAGTGGAATTAATATTGATTAGATAAATGGATTCTTATTACAAGTATGGAAATTCAATTCTTAACTGAGCCAATGCTGGCAAAAGTTTATCCTGCTATCATCTCAGTAGCAAGTTTGGACTTTGGCATTAATATCCATTTTCATTGTAGAAATTGAAATAGTATACCGTTTTATGTTTTCTTTATATCCCTAACATTCTTTTCTAATGTTTCAGACACCATGTGGGCACAATTTTTGCTTAAATTGCTTCGTAAAGTGGATGAAACAAGGGAAACAGACTTGCGCAAAATGTCGAAGCAGTATCCCCCGAACAATGGCCATTCAGCCCCGCATTAACTCCAAAATTGTAACTGCCATTCGACTGGCCAGATTATCCAGATCAATCGTATCAGGAGGCCCTCAAAACGTTTACCGCTTTGTGCATGCTCAAGACCGTCCTGATAGGGCATATACTACAGAAAGAGCCCAGAAACCTGGGATGGCCAACGCTGCTAGTGGAAGGATCTTTGTCACTCTACCTAAAGACCATTTTGGACCTATCCCTGCAGAGAATGACCCAGAGAGGAATCAGGGCGTCTTGGTCGGAGAAACTTGGGCTATGCGTATGGATGTCAGGCAGTGGGGTGTTCACTATCCCCCTGTAGCTGGAATAGCTGGAAGGGCACATTTAGGTGCCCAGTCTGTTGTAATTTCTGGCGGCTATGAGGATGATGAGGACAATGGAGAATGGTTTATCTACACAGGAAGGTTAGTCACCTGCAATGCAATCGTAATTTGTTAAATTTTCATTATTCTACCATGATGTCTACCTGTCAGTGTGCACTTCAGTTGGCCATTATGCTACCCCATAATTTTCACTTTTTGTGCAATTTCCAGTATGCGGCATGACATGTTCAAAATATTTTATCATTTTTAGTGATATATTACCATTTAGAGTGCTGATTCTACCATTTTTTTTACTCCGTGTTGTTAATTATGGTTTTCCCTTTGTTGGCTGCATAATGCAGATAGTCAGGTACATATAACATATTACATCATCTTTCTTTTCTGTTATTGCAGTGGTGGAAGAGACCTAAGTGGAAATAAACGCACCAGCAAGGAGCAATCATTCGATCAAGAATTCAAGGAACAAAATCAGGCTTTGCGGGTTAGCTGTAACAATGGATATCCAGTTCGTGTAGTCAGGTAACATGGAGATACCAATTCTTCCTTTTTAGCATTAGTTAGTTGAAACTTCAACATCTAGCAAGTAGACAGTAAGTTTCCTTTTTTAAGTTCTTCTGTATATTGAACTAGTATCCCCACCTGGTGACTTTTTATTTGAAAAATTCTGCTGTATGAAAAGAAAAGAGCAAGACATATTGTTTTCTCAATATGCCTTGCTTAGCAAAGCATAGTTTCTGCATTTTGCATGATTTTCCCCTATAGGTAGTAGTTACTGTATGCAAGATCTTATATCTTGACAATGAAATGTTGAAGTTTGGTTTTCAGTGTCAGATCTTTGTTTTCATAGAATTCTCCAGTTGTCATGTGAAAAGCTATAGTTCACCATTAGATTCTTTTTTCTTTAACTTAATTGTTTGCGGCTAGTAAAATTCGTTGACAATCGCACATGTATATAAATGTCAACCAAACGGTATTTGTGCAGTCCATATCTGAAAAGTGCGGAGCCTCATATCATTGCAGCTAGTGCACTGTGCCATACAACTAGGCTTCACGTATCATGGCGTTCAGTTTTTCTCTGATTATATCTAGGACTAAGTTTAATGCATCTAGAACTTACAGCTCATTGATATCTATGATTATATCTAGGACTAAGTTTAATGCATCTAGAACTTACAGCTCATTGATATCTATGATTATATCTAGGACTAAGTTTAATGCATCTAGAACTTACAGCTCATTGAAGATAAGTGCCTTCCTTTACTGTTAACAGATCGGAGAAAGATAAGCGTTCTTCTTATGCCCCTGAGAAAGGGTACCGCTATGATGGGGTCTACAGAATTGAGAAATGCTGGAGGAAAGATGGAATTCAGGTGACACGTTTTTGCTAATCTAGATTTTTTCTATGTTAGGATTTATTTTGCTGCTTTAGTTCATTTGTCAATTTGTTTACTTTATCAGGGAAAAAAGGTATGCAGATACCTATTTGTCAGATGCGACAACGAGCCTGCACCATGGACGAGGTTTTTGTCTTTGTTTCTGTTATGAATTATTTCTTCTTACTGGATAATTACCTAAACATTTATCTAAATTATATTTCACAGTGATGAACATGGAGATCGGCCTAGACAGTTGCCAGTTATTCCTGAGCTGAAAAAAGCAACTGATGTTTCTGAAAGGTCTGAAGCTCCATCATGGGATTATGATGTACGTATTCCTCATTCTTTTAACATTACATGTACCTCACAGCGTTTTCCTGTTAATTATTTTTTCTTAAGTGAAGAATGTATCAACAGGCTAGTGCTGTTATGTGAATCGAGCCTTATCGAGTACTCGGCTTGGCTCGGCTCGGCTCGATAAGGTATCGAGCCGAGCTCGAGCCTAAACTTAGGCTCGTTCCACTAACGAGCCGAGCTAGTGGTATTAGTATTATAAGTTAGGCTCGTTAAGGCTCGATATCATGTAGATTATGAGTAGTATTAGTATTATAAGTTATGATTTAAGTTTCAGATTATTGGCTTGAATTGCTTATATTTGCATTTTGTTAAACTTTAATGATTTTATCATTTGAGAGTTTATTCTAATGCATAATCTTGAATTTGTTTATATTTTAACATATTTTTATGGTATTTTAACAAACGAACCGAGCCAAACGAGCCGAGCTCGAGCCAAATGAACCGAGCTTGAGCCTGAAATTAAGCTCGCTTCATTAAACGAGCCGAGTCGTTTGTTAACGAGCTCGAGCTCGAGCCTGCTTCGTTAACGAGCGTTAACGAGCCGAGCCGAGCCTCAGCAATACTCGGCTCGGCTCGGCTTGTTAAATAGCACTAGGCATATCTCATACTTGAATGAAAAAATTATTCATATTGTTTGTGAAGGAAATGATAGAAATAGAATCGATTAAAACCAGATTGACCAGTAGTGTAACACATTATTAAGTATTTCAAATGTGCTTTAGTATGCCTTGATGAAAAATATATAAAAATTGAACCCGCTGCTCCACTGAAACGAACAATCACCCTGTCAATGTCTTTCGTAACTATTTACTATACTGATGTTTCATTTTGATTTCAGGCAGAAGCTGGTTGCTGGAAATGGATGAAACCACCGCCCCCCAGTGAAGAAAAGGTTGTCAATGTCAACCCTGAGGAGAGAGAGGTTGCAAGGAAAGTAATTCGAAAAGCGCAGAATATTTCAATGATAGAGAGGCTATTGAAAGGTATGAAATATGCATACTTGAATTATCTAGTACTATATCTTAAGGAACACTGGTTACTTGTGAACTTTGGCATTGGTGATTGGACTCACTACTCACATCTCTCCACAATGTTTGGTTCTGTAGCTTATCTAGCTGTCATTGTTATCTCAACATGCTCTTTTATTACATTAAACTTCAGATTGTGTTGTTTGTTGTCAATTGCAAATTTTAGCTAATATTTTTATATTTATATTTTCAATTAGTGGATTAAATGCTTAACTACTTGGTCAAATTCCTTTTGATTAATGTAATTGTTTGTCCTCTCCTGCAGAGTTCAGCTGCCTTATATGTGAGAAGGTGATGAACCTTCCTCTTACCACTCCTTGCGCTCATAACTATTGCAAGGCTTGTCTGGAAAATGCTTTCGCTGGAAAAGCATTTGAAACAGAGAGGAAGTGTCAAAATGGACGCAGGCTACGTGCGCAGAAGAATGTCCTGAAATGCCCTTCCTGCCCAACTGACATTTCTGCATTTCTTCAGAATCCTCAGGTACTTCAATATTCATGCCCATGTGAATAATTTATCCTTGTGTATAGTGTAGGGAGGCATATCTGTTGTGTGAATCAGCACTTAATGTGCTCTGTCATGCAAAATGGTGTGCGATGTCACTATAATTTGTGGGCTCAAGCGATGTGTATTAAGTATTCGTGATGATCTCTACTTGAATTCTCAGAAATTGCGATTATTTTGCTGTGCAATAGAATAACTAGTCCTTTACGCTGAGCGATTAGCATCTATAAATTTTGTTGACTCCATCTATAGATTTAATATTCGAGTTTCACTCCAAATGAATGCATATAATTTTTCCCATGATATAGGTAAATAGAGACTTTGTGGAGGTTATAGAGAGATTGCACGCGGATCTGAAAACCGCACGTGACAAAGAGGATGCTGATGGTAACGACAATGATACAGATGAAGTAACTGTCGACCATCATGAAAGTGGGCTGAAGAGGAAAAGTTCGTCTGAGCTTGTGAACAAGGATAACGCAAAGAAAACTAAAACCGATGGTGGAGAAAGCAGTATGTCAGGAGGAACAAATGCTGACAGCGGCGAGGTTGGAGAAACAGTGGAGAATGGGAATGCTGCTTCACCTTCAAGTCCTCTTCAACTGCACTCCGTTGCATCAGTCTTATAACTGACTCCTTGTAAGGCAACCTTCATAGTTTAAGAAATTACAAACAAAATTTTTGTTAATAGAGGCATTTTGGGGAGAATTAAGAAATGGAAATGTTTTGGGGTCTCTATTGTAGGAGTCAGGACGTTGTAATTGGATATGTATCGTACATTTGGCTTATACATTTGCCTTGTATTAGCTGCATTTTGTTTAGCAGCGTGAAATGAATGTGTAGTTAGCGTTCAGTTTAGGTGTTGTTTCCATACCCCACACTATTTACAATCTTATCTTTCTTTGACTCAAGGCCGTACAACGTGGATGTAAATCCTTTCATTAATATTACTATCTTTCTTTGGCTCAAGGCCGTACAACGTGGGTATAAACCCTTTCATGTATATTACAATCTTTCTTTGACTCAAGGCCGTTCAATGTGGTTATAAATCCTTTACCCTCATTCCCAAGTTTGAAGTTCCCCACTTTTCTCCCCAAAGACATGTATTTTCTCCCTTTGAAACTTTCTTTAAACAATTACTTCTAAATCACTCGTTTTCCCATAACAAGATACTTCTGATCGAGTAGATGAACTGGAAAGCAAGCAGAAGAATAATAAACAAGGAAAGAAACAGCACAAATATAGAGAATGATAAAAGCGTGTTATCGCACACGGTTTTGTTAGTTAAGGGATTAGAGTTGTACTTGATGCATTAACAGTTGTATATAGGAGGTTAGATTGGTTTATACATAGGAAATTTCATACTTCATTCTATTCTTTCTCCTTCCTTTTCTGGAGAATTTCTCTTGTAATCTTCTCAATATTCAATTCAATAATACTTTCTGCTTCTAGATTTCTGGAAGTTTACAATATTCTTCCACCACTCCGAGTCTCTCATCAATATCCATTTTTACAATTTATTTTTTCTAACACTCCCACATTCTCTAAAAAGCTCCCATACTGTGATTCCAACACCTCAACCCAAAGTTCATTTCTCCCTTTTAACAATCATAAGGTGGTAAAACAAAACATAATTCTGTACAATTTGGTTCAGGATCTGAAAGGTTAGTAACTAATTGGTACCATCTTTATGTGTGTAGTAGTCCATGTAATGTTAACTTTCATTTTTGTTTTAATAATGTGTCTACCACTCTCCAATTTTAATTCAATATAACAAATTTTTTCCAGGAAATATTCTGAGTGTTCTGTAGAATTTGAGCGATAGAATACTTGAATGCTTTTCGCGTTTCGAGAGCGAAAAGCGCGCTCTAGGATGCACTAAGATTTTCAAGAGCGGGCTTTAGCAATTAGCTAATTCGCCAGAACAAAAACCCAGTACAACTTCTAGATTCCCATGGTAAAACGCAGTAATTAAGAGGTCAGGATATAGGAACAGTAATGAATGTTCTATGCCCGGATGACAAAGAGATGCACATTTTTTTTCTTTTTTTTGGAAGAGATGCATATTGTTCTCCATAATACCAACAAGTGAGAGAACAATATTAAGAACAAGTAAGAGTTGGAAGACTTGTTAAGAGTACAACTACGAATTGTAAAATGCGACCCTATCCAAATTTGCGACTAAACTTTAAAATATGATCAAACGAACGGAACCAAACACGTTCTTATGGTTAATAACATATTCATATCTCTTGAAACATATGACCAATATTTAACACGACATTTATTTTGTAACAAGTGAGATATACATAAAGATAGCAAGTATATATTGTAGTAGTCACTACATCAAAATGTCAATGATACATAACAACCGCAGGAATCTTGAAGCTATTTGGGATAAATGGAATTAGATCCGGTCGCTCCATCAAGTCGTGATAAAATGCATACTCTGCCTCATAATCGTGCAACTCATACTCGGCTTTCTGATTAGTATGGTAATGATGGTTAGCCAACTTAGACTTCCCAAACCCAAACAGGCTCACCTTTTCGCAAATCCCCAATGCCAACGTCACTGCCTGCATACCAGACGAATAAAAAGCTTGCCAGTCCCCGATATCCTTTCCCGTTTCCTTGAAAAACCTCTTCAATGAGTAATACTTAAAAATCCTGGTACACATCACATCAAACTGCGGATCAATCACTATTAGAGGTGACTTGTATGAAGAGTTACACACCAAACAATCCAGCAAATGTTCTGGCTCACATATATGAACGATCATAGTCAAATTTTCTCCATATGGGTGGCAAAAACAACTCTGATCTTTGGTAGCACACGAATGCAGTACGTGACTATTGATGAACGAAATGTTAGTTTTTACTCCAACGTGTGGCTCGTAACCATTAGTCTTTGCATTGTTTAACCGGACCACAACCTCATGAGTATCAATCAATTCTCCATATTCAGTTCTCAACAAGACCCCGCTATTTCCCACTACAGCACAAGTCTTGTAGTATTTCCCTTTTGAAATCTGTTTCACCAAATCCGACATGGCATTTGGGTAAAACCGTTTGTTCCTCCACCAGTCACTTAACAATATCTGAAATCTCGACCAGGCCTGGTCGAACTCCTGTTTAGATGTCATGAGCTTGGGATCCATACCCAGGGACAAGGACCGGTTTTGGGTGCTGAGTAATGAATCAACCCGCTGCTTCAACTTGGGTTTGTTCATGTCAATCGAAGCGTACCTCATAAGGGTACTAGTGTTAAAGACTGGTTTTCTATGGGATTTAGCAGAAGGTGGTGGGATTTCTTCTTTGTTAATTAGCTGAAAACATCCGTATTCTTGAAGCTTGACAAGGGCAGCAACCATTGATGCCAGCACCAATATGCTATACAAAGGCCGCCTCGTGGAATCTATGGAGAAACAATATTGCATGTGTTGAAGTTTTTGTTTTTGGTTTCAAATTATTTCTAAAAGTTTGATGCACTAGTAAAAAAAATCACCAAATTACATAAATATTTCTTAGATATTTACTCTAAATAGCACATGGTAATAGTAACCTAACTATTACATATTTTTTCTAGAAACATACTTAAACCATAATAAATTCAACTTAAACTTATTATGTTGAGCCAAATTGACAGAAAGGTAACAGTTTTGGACCTGTCTGTGTGTCAGAGAAATAAAACAAAAGATAGCCACACTCCATAAATAACTCATCCAATTGGCAAATACTGTTTCCATAACCTCTCCCATTATGCACCAAAAGGAGTCAGAATTAAAGTCTCTCAGAGCTCAGTTAAACTCCCTCCAAACACCCTTTTTACTTTTTATAGTCACACAATAAAATCTATTTATTATACTTCTACACCAATGTGGCATGTTTTTATTGGTTGAGAAATCCTCCATGCCACATTTTACAAATCTTTACCTACTTTATTTTTTTTTTTAGATTAATTTTTATTATTTTTCGTCAATAACTTTATATTATATGTTAAAGGAGAAAACACTTTATGCTTCTCCTTTAAGTCAATTGTTCTTTTATGATTGATAGAAAACTCTTTCATGTCACATGTTAGAAATCCATGATAAAAATACGATTAATGATAAAAATATATGAGAAAATTTTGTTTCCAAAATATCTTATGCGGACAATAATTTAGTTCAACTTGAATATAACTCTCAAAGAATTAAGATTAAGGATTGTTTTCCACATGATTGTTTCATCCCAACTCTATATATAAAATAATTAAAAAGTAAACCTAGAGTTTTATATCACACATGATCACAAAGGATGAGTCAAAACATATAAATTAATTTTACAAAATTAACACTACATAATTTAAATAATCTTTCGACAGCTATAAGGTGACACAGATTATCTCATTCGTTTTCCATGGATGCTGATAGAATTTCAACTCTCCCAAAAGCTTAAGTTGTTGGGGAGGAACGAAATCTAGTCATTTATATTAATTCTTCAACACTCCCCCGCACTCGTGGCCGATTTCAATCTCTTTGGGGAGGCCAATCGAGTGGAAATTTAATAAGAGTTTGTCTCCGGGAAGATTCGAACCCAGGTAGGCGTGGGCCTGATGACTCTGATACCATGATAGAATTCCAACTCTACCAAAAACTTAAGCTGTTGGGGAGGAACGGAATCTAGTCATTTATATTAATTATCCAACAGACAACAGATGATGTAGGCTATACATCACTGCCATTCGACTATCACGATTCACGAGCCTGGAGAGTCGCCTGCTGCTGTTTTTGCTCTTGCTTTCATTTGATTTTTCCTTTTTGGCAAACTCTAGTCTTGCGCTTTGAGCATTTTCAGTTTGTAATGTGGCAGAGATACATTCACTCTGTTCCTCTTTGGCGTTTTTTCGCTTGGTTATTATTAATATATAAGCTTTATTCTTCTAAAAAAGAAACTAAATAAATAATTAACCCACATAACTTATCTAAATTTTAAAATGGTCTCAAATATTATTGTAAAACAAACTCCGACAAAATTTATATTCAAAACAAGTCTCAAAAAATTAATTTACGAATAGGCAAAGGGTGTCTTTGGTTTGGCAAGAAAGAATAGTAGTTCATAAGCTGGTGTTTATACTGCTGCGGATGTTCGCCATTATGCCTTCATTGCTTCTCGCCTTCAGTCTGCTGGTTTGCAGGCTAAGCTCTTGGGTACTTCTGGTATCACTTCTCCTGGACCCGCTTTTGATGGTGCCCTGTCTTTGTTTGCTGAGACCACAGGTTCTGATATTTTGCGTAGCCCCAGTGAGATCGCTGCCCCCAAACTTATGAAGAGACTGGCAGATATATATTTCACGAAGGTTGCTGCTTCTGCAGAATCTGTTTTCTCCTTATCTCCCCGTCAGGTAGCTCTTTGGACGTCTCTGCGAGGTGCCCATTCTTCTGATTGGTTGCGGGTTGTTCCTATTTCGGGTCTGGGGCAGACTATGAGCGGGAGGACTTACAAGTGTGTGTTGGGTTATCGGATTGGTGTTGCTTTGTTTCCGGTGTCCGCACCCTGCTTTGCTTGCTCTCGGGTTTTTGACGGGGATTTGTTTGGTGATCATGCCGTGTCGTGTGCTGGGGTGGTGGGTATCAAGCACCGACATAACCTTGTTCGCGACACTCTCTTGGATGTCTGCTACCGTTCTGGCATCTCTGCTGGTAAGGAGGTGAATATTGGTTTGAGTGATGGGAGTGACCGGTCCCTCCGTCCTGCTGACTTGCTCCTTTACGCTTGGGATAGAGGGCGGGATGTTTGTGTGGATCTGACCGGGTCTTCCCCCTTGACCCGGTCTGGGTTGGTGGACTTTGTGCCTGGACATGCGGTTGCTGATGCTGCCAAGTGCAAGTGTGCGAAGTATCGGGACTTGTGTGCGGCTAAGGGATATGGTTTTTTTCCTTTCTCTTTCTCGTCACTTGGGGAGTTGGATGCTGAGGCGGTGGATTTGCTTGTCCGAAACCGGGGGTTTGCTTGTCCGAATCCGGGGGTTTGCTTTGGCTCAGGATGTTGGGACACGTGCTGCTCTTCATATTTTCCTAGGATTAGTTTTGCTATTGCTAAGGAGTGGGGGCACAACTTATTTCTCGGCTCCCCTCTAATTTTGTGTAAACTTTCTTTGTTTTTCTTATAATAATAATAATAAATTAATAATAATAATAATAATAATAATAATAATAATAATAATAATAATAATAATAATAATAATAATAATAATAATAACTCGGGTTTTTTTTGGGGATTTATTTGGTGATCATGCGGTGTCGTGTGCGGGGATGGTGGGTCTCAAGCACCGACATAACCTCGTTCGTGACACTCTCTTGGATGTCTGTTTCCGATCTGGTATTTCTGCTGGTAAGGAAGTGGATATTGGTTTGAGCGACGGGAGTGACAGGTCCCTTCGTTCTGCATACTTTCTCCTTTATGCTTGGGATAGGGGGCGAGATGTTTGTGTTGACCTGACGGGATCTTCCCCGTTGACACGGTCTGGGTTGAGGGACTTTGTGACTGGACGGGCGGTGGCTTGGGTTGCCAAGCACAAGTGTGCGAAGTATTGGGACTTGTGTGCGGCTAAGGGATATAGGTTCATTTATTTCTCTTTCTTGACACTCAGGGAGTTGGATGCTGATGCTGTTGATTTGCTTGTTAGAGTCCGGGGTTTCTCTATGGCTCAGGATGGTGGGGCGCGCTGCTCATTTTATTTTTTCTAGAATTAGTTTTGCTATTGCTAATTAAGGGAGTGGGAGCACAACTTGTTTCTCGGCTGCCCACTAATTTTGTGTAAACCTTCGTTGTTATTTATTTTATTGAATTCCACATAATAATAATAATAATAATAATAATAATAATAATAATAATAATAATAATAATAATAATAATAATAATAATAATAATAATAATAATAATAATAATAATAATCATAATAATAATAATAATAATAATAACCAAATTCAATTTCGCTCTAGCGACTCTCGGGCGAATTTCGCTCGCCGTCATCGCCGCCGGCCTCTGATGCCGCTGCGGTTCGCTTCGGACCCCAGGTAAGGGCCGTTTCTCCTCCCCAGGTAAGGGCGATTACAGTGTCGCCGTTTTTCTTCGCCCGCCGTGCCGTCGATTGTTCATTGTTTTCAATTTCGGCTTCTTTTCCTGTTCGGTCCGCCGTGCCGTTTGTCTGCCGCGCCGTCGATCGGCTTTCCGGTGGTGCTTGATTTCAATTTTGGTTTCTGTTTCTGTCTGTCTGCTGCGTCGATCGTGGCTTTGCTCTGGTTTTGGTTGTTGGGGTGGTTGGCGGCCGTTCTGGGGTTCACGGATTGGCCTTTCTTTTTTCTTTTTCTTTGGTTTTTCGGCTTTTGGTTCTGTTCGGGGTGGCTGCTGGGTGTTGTCAGTTTGGCCTCTTCTGTTGGTGTTTCTGCTTTGTTTCTGTGTTGGGTTGGGACTTGTTCATCTTGGGATTGGAGCTACTTTCTTTTTGTTGTTTCTTGTGGTGAGTGGTTTGCCTCGGTGGTGTTGGTTGTTTGGGGTTTGTCGTGGCTTTTGTCACGTGGAGTTCTCTTCATGCCTGTGGCCAACATGGCAAGTTCGAGTGGTACAAAAATTATTTGTCCGTTGCGCAGGAGTGACAGTTGTGGTGGTCGTGTTGGTGGGGCATTTGCTAAAACTTATTTCGTCACTCATTTGCGAACCCAACATTTTAAGTCGGACGAACTAAAGGCCTCCTACAAGGCTCGTATTGCTAGTGACCTGTCTTTGTTTTCTGCCTTGGATCTCGCCCTCCATCAGGCTGGTATCTGGTTGTGTGGGGAATGCCTCAGCACTCACACGTTTAGTAAGAATTGCAAGCATGTTGATGGGGGTGTTGTGCATGCGCCAAACCGTGCAGACTCCGCTATTCTTTGTATCCCGGCTCCTATTGGTGTCGTCGAGCTTGTGGGGCCTGTTGCAGGATCGTCTGGGGATTTGCGGGGTCGTTCCAGGCACAGGATGGGGGCTTGGGACCCCATTGCTTTGATATTGATCTCCTTGACCGCGTCCTCTCATTGCAAACTCGTACGGTCAAGTGCATTCCTCCTAAATTGAGGCTTGGGTTTGCTAGAGTTTTTCTTAGTGCTCTGGACCTAGTCCTCGCATGCCCAGGAGATTTGTCTGCGTGGGTACAACTCCTCATTCTGCCGCGTTGCACCCTGTCTACTTTTGTGCCAACTAGTAGAGCTCAGCGTCGTTCTGGGGAGAGGGAACGACGCCAATTTGAGGGCATTTCTAGTGCCATTGCACGTTGGCGAGACCCCGGGGAAAGATTTGGGTTGGTTCGTGACCGCTTGGCTGCTGTTTATTCTCCTCCTCGGGGGTTTTCAGAGCCTATCGCATCATCGGAGGATAATCTATCCCAGTGCATGCGCAAGGTGGGTGACGGACACTTTACGGCTGCTATTAAGGTCCTCACCTCTTCAGGGGTTGCTCCTGATACCCCTGCCACATTGGCTGAGTTGGAGTCCAAGCATCCATTTGCCTCCCCTCCGGTGGTGCCTTCTTCTTCGCTAGGGGAGGATGCTCTGTCGGTACAGAAAGACCTTGTGTTGAATAGAATTTGGAGTTTCCCTAAAGGTACCTCCTGCGGTCGTGACGGTCTCAGAGCCCAACATTTGTTGGATGTCTTGGGAGGTGCTGCTACTGCGATTTTTGATGGTCTCTTAGCTTCTATCACTGGGGTCGTTAACCTTTTTCTTTCGTGTCAGTGTCCTAGCCCGCTTGGAGAGTTCATTGCCAGTGCCCATTTGACTCCTCTCGTTAAGCCAGGAGGGGGTATTCGACCTATCGCTGTTGGTACGATTTGGAGGAGGCTGGTCTCTAAGGTTGCCGCTTCTTCTGTCGGGAACTCGATGACTGCTTACTTGCAGGATTTTCAGTTTGGTGTTGGGGTCTCGGGTGGATGTGAGGTTGTACTTCATTCTGTCAACAAGTTTGTGGAAGCTAGAGGGGACGAGGTTGGGCTCTCTATGCTTTTGGTGGATTTCCAGAATGCGTTTAATTTGGTTGACAGAAGTGCTCTTCTTCGGGAAACTCGGTTGCGGTGTCCGGCCATTTCACCCTGGGTTGAGTTCTGTTATGCTAGGCCTGCTCGGCTGTATTATGGGGACTCGGTTCTTTGGTCTTGTCAAGGGGTTCAGCAAGGGGATCCTTTGGGTCCTTTATTATTCTCGCTGGTTCTGCATCCGTTGGTCCACGCTATTCATCAGTCATGTGAGCTTTCTCTTCAGGCCTGGTATCTTGACGACGACACTATTATTGGTGATACTCTTATGGTTGCCAAGGCGCTTGATATTATCCGTGTTGATGGACCAGCGCGTGGATTGCATCTGAATGTCTATAAGACTGAGCTTTTTTGGCCGGTGGAGGACCCTCGCGGAAGGGTGGCTGACCTTTTCCCTGCTACTATCTCTCGGCCGCTTCAGGGGGTCAAGCTCCTTGGGGGCTCTGTTAGTGCGCGTACGGGATTTTGTCTTGATTTAGTTGCGCGCCGGGTTTCCAAGACCATCACTTTGCTGGAGGCTATCCACAAGCTTGATGATCCCCAGTGTGAGCTTCTTCTTCTTCGCAGTTGTGCGGGGGTGGCGAAGTTATCTTATGCTTTGAGGACCTGTCCTCCTTTGGCTTGTGGTGATGCTCTCGTCCAGTTTGATCAGGCCTTGCGTACTTCCTTGGAGATGATCGTTACAGGTTCGGGGCCTGGTTTTGGGGATTGGCAGTGGCGGCTTTCTACTCTTCCCATCAGACTTGGAGGTCTGGGGGTCCTGTGTGCGGAGGATGTTAGTCAGTTTGCTTTTCTTGCTTCTCGCTTGCAGTCTAGCTCTTTGCAGGATAGGATTCTGTTGAGGTCCGGGGTTACTTCTTCTGGTTCTACCTTTCAGTCTGCTCTTGACACTTTCACGACCTTTTGTGGTGTTGATGTTCTTTTTGTTACTTCTAGCTCTCCTGCCCCCCAGTTTATGAAGTCTTTGGCAAAGAACTATTTTGGTGTCATTGATGCGCATCTGACGTCACGGTATGGGTTGAGTCATCGGCAGAAGGCTCTTCTTAGTTGTGTTCGTGCTCCTCATGCGCAGGATTACTTATTCACCATTCCTATTGATGGGTTGGGACAGCGGATGAACCCTCGACAGTTCCGTGCTGTGTTGTGTTATCGCCTTGCAGTCCCTTTGTTCCCTGATGGTTTCTTTTGCTCGAGTTGTCATGTGCGGCGGATGGACCAGTGGGGGTGACCACGCTGTTCATTGCTCTAGCGAGGTGGGGGTGAAGTTCCGGCACAACCTTGTGCGTGATACCTTGGCTGACATCTGTTCTAAGGTTGGTGTTGCTGTGCGCAAAGAGGTTCCTATGGGGTTCCTCTCAGATGCTGGACGGGACCTACGCCCGGCAGACTTGTTATTATACAATTGGTCCCAAGGTCGAGACGCTTGCTTGGATGTTACGGGTGTCTCCCCTTTTGCTGGTGGGGGTTTGGATTCTTGGGTTCCTGGAGCTGCTTTGCAGTCTGCCGTTCAGAAGAACAAATATTCTTCTAAGTGTGCAGAGCACGGCTACTCATTCATCCCGTTTGCCTTCTCCACTTTTGGGGAGCTCGATGAGGAGGTCTTGGCTACTTTTCCGCGCCTTAAGCGCTTGTGTGTTAGCCATTCCAATGATGTTAGGAGTGGTGTTTTCCTTTTTTCTAGACTTAGGTTTTGTATTCAGAAAGGGGTGGGAGCACAGCTTGTCTCCCGACTCCCTTCCAATTTTGTGTGATTAATACAAGTCTAGTTTATAAAAAAAAAAGAAATAATAATAATAATAATAATAATAATAATAATAATAATAATAATAATAATAATTTAGGGGGGCAGCATTATAAATTTTATTTTTGGATGAGATTATTATTGATACACTACACAAACGATTGTATTCGATCTTATTATTTCTATAAATGGGTCATAAACATGTACTATATGGGTCTAAATTTGGACAAATTCAGAACCCGTGGAAAAGTTATGTCAGGATATCATTAGATTCCGAGTTCTGAGAGATTCTTCTATAATATTGTTGATGAATGATCGTATTCGACAGGTTTATTCAATAATAATTTTAGGATTCTTTTGTGAGACTTCATAAGAATAAGAATAAGGAATTGTGTTAGACGGGTTTATTTTACAATAACATTAGCTAGACGGATGAATGTAGTTATCGAATTGTAGGCAAAAAACTACAACAGAATTAGGGATTTCTGTCTCAAATTGGAGAATTGGGGAATTGCAGTATCAAATTTGGAGAATTAAATCAATAGAATTACAGTTAATGGTGAGTCTCTTCCTTACAAACTCATGCATTTTAAACTGTTAATTCTCGTTTTGAGCTGTTTCAATTCATGAATTTCTATATGGTTAGAGAATTATGGTCGATTTACTTTAGCATTATTGGGAAGAATTCAAATTTGATACCCTAGTAGGAAAAAAGAAAAAAGAACTCAGAGAGTGGTCTATAGAAACACATTGGACCAAGTTAATTATTTTAGTTATTTTTCTCCGAACACAGCCAAAAAGACGATAATGAATTGCAGTTTAACAAGTAGCCCAGCCCAGCCCCCTGTCAACACATCTATAGAAACACTAAATTTTGTCATTGATTTATGGGATCCCTTGATTAATTTTTTATATCTGTTGTACTATTTGATTTCAATTCACTTCAAATTTCAAAAGTCAAATCACTTTTGTTATAAAAAACACCTCCTCCAACACCAAAAACCCTAATTTACTACCGTTTTCAATACCAGAAAATATGTCTGACATACCAACAGATGCTTATGAAGAAATACTTCGTCGTGTACCAGCTGAATCCTTGTTCCGATTTAGGTCCGTCTGCAAGACATGGCGTACCATCATTGACGACCCTCAGTTCACCAAAGTGCACCTCAACAGTGGTCTAGGAGAAAGTTGGATCATGCACAAAAGCAAAGCCGGTAAGCTCTTCCTGTTACCTTTCAGCAACTTCATTCATCTAAAAAACAATAACAGGATCGAATGCAAGGGTGCTGCTCACATCATACCTCCTGCGGGTAGTGGCATCAGTGACCTACCTTTGCCCAGTTGCAATGGTATGGTTTTGATTTCATCATGTGGCCACAAAAATTCGGGTTGGGCAATTTGGAGTCCCTTTACGGGTGAGTCTTTGAGGCTACCCCTATGTAATTGTCCAAATTATGGATATGATGCTATTGGGTTTGGATACGATGAAGCTAACAGTGATTACAAGGCCATCAGAATTGCTGAAGGTCAGACCTTCATCTTTTCAGTGAATATCCGAGCTTGGCGTAGGGTCGAGGATCTTCCAAATGATTGTACTATTAGTGACTACAGAAGCAATGGAGCTTTGGCCAATGGTGCATTGCATTGGATGGTCCGGTCAGTGGAAAACACAGGTTTACGATGGATAGTTGCTCTCAATCTAACCACTGAAACTTACCGAAGAATTTCATTACCATCTTATATCGTTGGACAAAACTTACCATTGTATATACACTACAAGAAAACAACATTTTAGCAACCACTTTTAGCAACCGATCGATCGGTTGCTAAAATTAGCGACCGATCGATCATTTAGCGACGGATGGGAGCCATTAGCGACGGATAATGAAAAACGTGGAAAATCGCTCCGGATTTTAGCGACGGATGGGTTATCCGTCGCTAAATAGCGACGGATGGACCCATCCGTCGCAAACTAGCGACGGATGTTATCATCCGTCGCAAGGTTTTAATTATTATTATTTTTTTTTGGACGGTCAACATATTAGCGACGGATGGGTCCATCCGTCGCTACGCTATATTTAAAAAAAAAAAAAGATAGCGACGGATGGTTCCATCGGTCGCTAAAATAGCGACCGATCGCTAAATTAGCGACGGATCACCATCCGTCGCTAAAGGCCCTATTACTTCGTCTCCTCGGCGCCGTCATCGACAGAACACACACAACACACACAATACGATTCTCCGCGGCTCCAATCTCTCCTCCCCTATTTTTTTCATTTCTTCACCATTTCAATCAATCTTGTAGTCATTTCGAAGCTCTTCCATCAAGGAACAAGTGTAGCTATTCAATTGCGTGATTATTTTCCCATTTCTTCCGCAATCAAAGGTATATATTTCGAACCCTAACTTGTCTAAATTTTAGTATTCTTCATTTTTTTTTCAATTCATTGAATTGTATGCATTCTACTAGTATCTATCATGTTGTGTAGCTCAAATTAGGGGGGATGAACAAGTTTTAGTTGGTGAATTGATAGATTTGGTATGAATTGGGTATTTTATAGTTTAGTTCGATTATATTTGGTATTTGAATTGAGTTGGATTACGTAGTTAGTTTTGTTCAATTAGTGTAGTTTTGTTTCGGATATACTAATTACTAATTAGATTTGGAAATTGTATAAGCATAATGGAAATATGAGGAAATTATTGTGTATTGTAAGTAGTTATAATAATGGAAATTGTATAATTATAATGGAAGTATAGGTAAATATATGTAATTATAGTATATTGTAAGTAGTTATTATAATGAAAATTGTATAAAATATAGATAAATATAAGTAATTATTATTTTAAAAAAAGGTAAGTATGAAGGAAATAACTCGATCATAGGTAAATTTAAATTAGAAAATATTGGGAGTATATATAATGCAATGTAAAAAACTGATAATTAAAATGAATAATCGATGAAAAGATACGTTAGCCGCCGCAATGTACTAAACTTCTATTGGCCAGGTTTAGCATTCAATTATGAATCCCGATCGTTCTTGGATGTACAGTAGGATTGCAGATGGAATACTTTTGCCTACGTTTGTACAAGGGGTCAATGCATTTGTCGAATTTGCATTGTCAAAACCCGAGTGTTTGAGTACTGGGATGATGAAGTGTCCTTGCAACCATAAGAAATGTAGGAACCGTAAGTACTTACCCTCTACGGTGGTTGTAGACCATTTGAAGCGTAATGGTTTTGTCCCTAAATATGAGGTGTGGAATCATCATGGTGAGGCAGTTCGTTTGTTGGGGGATTATTCCATGTTGTCGGGGAAGCGTAGGAAAAGGCAGGAGAGTAATGCTACACCAGGTGCCTGTACTCATGATGATGCCACAGGGGACCGGATGGAAGAGATGGTCCATAACGCTGCGGGTCAAGAATTCACAGAGGGTGTTGTTAATGAGGAGCCTCCGAATGCTGAGTCACAACAGTTCTTTGACTTGTTGGAAGCGTCCAAAATGCCACTCTACCCGGGGTGCAGGGTGAATGAATTGTCCTGTTTGTCTAGAATTATGAGCAACAAGGAGGGTGGTGGGAATTCAGAAAACAGCTGCAACGATTGGTTGAGTTTGATCACGGATATTGCGCCTGAAGGAAGCCTAGTTCCAACAAACTATTACCAAGCGCAGAAGAAGATGAAGGCGATGGGATTGCCTATGGAGAAAATAGATTGCTGCCCGGGTATGTGTATGATCTATTGGGGGGAGGATGAAGGTTTGTTGAAATGTAAACATTGTGGGAAGGACCGGTATAGTCGTTACAAGGAGGGCGCTGCAATGAAACGACAGAAGAAGAATCTCTCCCACAAGAAAATGTGGTACTTTCCTATAGGTCCTCGTCTGAAGAGGTTGTATGCATCAGATGAATGTGCAGACAAGATGCGTTGGCACAAGGAGAGAGTAGTCGCGGATGACCAAGAGGGTAAGATGGGTCACCCATCAGACTCGCCGGCATGGAAAGAGTTTGATGTGAAATATCCACAGTTTGCAGCCCAGTCTAGAAATGTAAGATTGGGACTTAGTACTGATGGTTTCAACCCGTTTGGGAGTGAACGGAAATATTTGTGCTGGCCAGTGATGCTTACACCTTACAACTTGCCTCCGGGTGACTGTTTGAAAGAACCATTCATGTTCTTGACCGTGCTGGTGCCAGGGCCGGATGATCCAGGACAGAAGATAGATGTCTTCTTGCAGCCACTGATCAAGGAACTTATAGAGTTGTGGGAGGATGGTATCCCAACATACGATGTCTCAACAAAGACAAACTTTACCTTGAGAGCAGCACTACTCTGGACCATCAGTGATTTCCCTGCGTACTCCATGTTGTCTGGAAGGAAAACATCCGGATACAAGGCATGTCCACATTGTCTGGATGATGTTGATTCACACTATCTGCCGAAGAGTCGAAAGGAATCTTGGTTTGATCGTCATCGCATGTTTCTAGACGATGAACACCCGTTCAGAAAGAACAAGACTCAGTTTCTTAAGAACAAAGTGGTGTTGAAGAAGGCCCCTAAAGAACTAACAAGTGCACAACAATTTGCTATTATAGAACGCTTGGGGTACAAGAAAGTAACTGAGGTTGGGTGGGAACAGCACAACGAGAATATCAAAAATGAGTATGGATGGAAAAAGAGATGCATCCTATGGGATTTGCCTTATTGGAGTAGTCTTCGCATACGTCATATCTTGGATGTCATGCATATTGAGAAGAACGTATTTGAGAACTGCTTCAACACCATTTGTGAAATTCCCAACAAAACAAAGGACACGGTTAGGTCTAGGGAAGAGTTGGATATTCTATGCAGGAGGCCTGGACTGTCAAACAAGAATGCTAATGGCAAGTGGCCGAAGGCTAAATACACTTTGTCCAAAGAGGCTAGAGCGGAACTTTTTGATTGGGTGAAGTTGTTGAAGTTCCCCGACAATTATGCTTCTAAATTTGCTCGATGTGTGGACACGAGTAAGACAAAGATGTATGGGATGAAGAGCCACGATTGTCATGTGTTCATGGAGAGGCTCATCCCGATTGCATTTCGCCAGCTCTTAGATAGATCGGTATGGAGTGCCTTGACCGAGTTGAGCTTGTTCTTCAAGAATCTATGCACACGGGTTGTTGAGGTTGAAGTGTTGAAGACGATGAAGGCTAACATACCGGTGATTCTGTGCAAGCTCGAGCGTATCTTTCCACCTAGCTTCTTTGATTCCATGGAACACTTCCACAGATGAGGCGTTGCTAGCCAGACCTGTTCAGTATCGTTGGATGTATCCCTTTGAGAGGTAAATATTTTAGTATCATATTTACAAACATATATGACACATAATTGTATAGTATATCTAATTATGACAGACATATTATAACAGATACTTAGGCAAGCTGAAACATTATGTGAAGAACAAAGCTCAGCCTGAGGGTTCGATTGCCAATGCATACATTCGAGCAGAGACTACAACTTTTTGCTCCTATTTCTTTGACACTGGGGTCCCTTCGAAGACATCTAGGCCGGCTAGAAATGCCGACACATTTCAAGTGCAAGAGGACCATAAAGTTTCACTATCAATCTTTAAGGTTTCGGGGAGGGCGTATGGTGAAGAAAAAGTGGCATATCTGACGGATAAAGAGTACAATGCTGCACATTCGTATGTCCTTCAGAATTGTGCTGAGCTCAACCCATTCCATCTCAAGTTTACTAGGTTAGTTGCCTTCTTACGTTTTACGATTGAATTAAAATCTTATTTTAGAGAAAATGGTAGTATTAAACCAAATATACACATCATGTGCAGTTTCTTCAGCGCCCATTGTGTAGAGCAAAATCCTATAGTGGCGGATGACACAATTGAGGACATGCTTAGGGAGGCCCTAGTCTCCGAATTTCCAACATGGTTCAAAGAGCATGTACAGAACCCGGCCAACAAAATAACATGTCCTTAAGAGCACTAGCAAGTGGACCTCGGAGAAGATACTCCTCCTTCCCATCTTACATTGTAAATGGACTTAGGTTCAACAGTAGTGAGTGTGGATCGACAGATGCTACAGTTAATGGTGGGGTTCGTGTCTTGGGGAAAGACATAGGTGATGATGTCTACGATTACTATGGGAAGCTTAGGCGTATTATTCGCCTTGAATATCCCGGAGTACCTTTGAAAAGAACAATGTTGTTTGATGTTGATTGGTATGATCCCACTGATGTAGGCACTAGAAGGCTTGAGGAGTATGATATGGTGGAGATAAACTATAAGAAGAAGTACAAAGTGTACGAACCATTTATCTTGGCAAGTCAAGCACTTCAAGCTGTATTTCTTCAGTTTCCTACCTTGAAAAAGGATAAGGGCGATTGGTTAGCTGCTGTACCTATAAATGCTCGATCCAAAGTTGAGTATGTGGAGAAGGGCGAGTCAATTAACAACTCGTACCAAGAAGAAGATGTCGATGGTCAGGCTAGAAAACATGTACAGGCTACAGTAGAAGTTATTCAGCTGCATGATGATGTTTTCATTGACTTACAACCAGAGTAGATTGTAGAGGGTACGTGAATTAGTACTAGGTAGTTAGATTAGACTTATCTATTAGGCATATAATAAAAAAAATGTTCATTACTTTATCTCTTAATGACTTTACATGTTTTATATTCAATTGTGTATGTACTAACACGGATCTTTTAATTGCAGATGCCACGACCCAGGAGGCCACGATACCTGACCTCGCAGTCCCAGAGGGATGATACCGACGGAGAGGACACCGGGCAGGGCTCACAGCAGGGCTCCCCTACTGTTTTTGGGACTCCACCTGGGTCGAGCAGGGGATCGAATCCTCATTCCTCCCTCCACGACCCGTGAGCCCACGTTCCAGACGACGGTTGTCCCTTTCAAAGGCCGGAAGATGGTCTTATGTGGAATGGTCGCCCTGTCCTTTACCCCAATGGAGAGAAGTAAGTATTAGGCATTAACTGATTTACGAACTTTTAATATATATATACCGAACTAACCTTGTCACTATTGACTTACCTGTTCTTCACAGGTTGTATGGGGAGCGCGCTGCTAAAGTACTCAGTGCGATAATACGGAACAGGATGATCCCACCGCAAGAGGGTGGCAGCCAGTGGCATTGCATCCCGGACCAAATTAAGGGAGATCTGTTCGAGGAGCTGAGGGTGAGTTAATAATCGTACATTAATTACCTAATTGTTTGTGTTGTGAGTGGTATGTTAGCCACTTTGTGTGAGTGGTATGTTAGCCACTGTACTTGGGTGATATGTTAGTCACCATTGTTTTAGTGAAATATAGGACAATGTGAGTGGTATGGTAGCCACTATATTTGAGTGGTATGTTAGCCACTGAACTTGGGTGATATGTTAGTCACCGATATACCTGAATAGATGTTGTTTTCCCTTGTTATATATTTGATACATGTTAGCTCCCCTTGTTATACTTGAATGTTTTTAAGTATTCACCAACGTATGTGTTTCGATGTTTATTTGTAATTGTGTAGAAAGAATTCTTCCTTACGAAAGCATTGCTGATGGATCTCTGGTGGAGCTTCAACTCTCACGGTAGTGCCCTTTACAAGTGCATGGTTCATAACCTGAAGAAACTGTGGACAAATAAACGTCCACGTATCGGTGATTGGCCCGGAGATGAAATTTGGGAGGCGTGGAAGGTGTATTGGGCTAACGAGAGAGTCCGGGCGCAGGCTGACCAGAACACTGAGAACAGGAAGAAGCAGCCGACTGATGGGACACGTACCCTGGTGACACACCGTTTTGGCTCTGAGTCGATCGCTACAACACATGTGAGGCAGAAGGTAAGTGTATTAACTTTGTGAATTCATCATTCTTATACTTGTTATTTACTTGCATTTCGAACTTTCAAACTAAGTATATGATGCTTTCATGTGTCATTCAGTTGAAGGATAACCAGAGTCTCCTATTCACCTTGTTCTCGAGATCTCAGAAGGCCAAGGACGGACAGTGGTTGTGTGACGAGGCCACAGCAATTGCTGTAAGTTCAACAATACATGTGTTTATTAAATACTGATGATTTCATAACTAATTAACAACATAACTAACACCTTATACTCTTGATTTATAATTTCAGACGGCCTACGAGGACAGGATTCGTGATCAGGATCTCACTTTTGAGGAAATGAATTCCATTTTCCTCGAGGTGAATCCTCCAGACGAGAAGGGCCGTCGCTTGGGACTGGGGAGTGCAGCAGCCGTCCCTGAATTGGACTCGAGGCCAACTCGTCGTTCCCGTGCCAGTACATCTTCATCATCTTCAGCAGCAGCTTTCGCTCGAGAGCAGGCCCTCTTACTTCAGTTGCAGGAGAGGGATGAGGAGGTGAAGAGGCTAGCTGCGCAACAGGCTAAATATGGTACTATGTTTGCTGAGCTGTATGCGAAGCTGGGGATGGACCCACCTACCTCTCCATGATCCCCTATCCTTTTCGACTCTATTTACTATTTTGTACATGAATACTGTGTACACTATGATATTATTTTGGATTAGTATTGTGTACGTATGATTATTATTATATGTATGGAGGGTTTTGGTACATTTATTATGATTTTTTTGGATTATTTTTTGGTTTATTTGGTCTATAGAATTTCTGTAACATGTTGCTTAATTGAACAGGTTGCATTTTATTTTGGGTCTCATTATTATATCTAAAAAATTAAAAAAAAATAAAAAAAATAGCAACCGATCGGTTCATCCGTCGCTATATCCAGCGACAGATGAACTTATCCGTCGCTAAAGGTCTCGGTCAGTTAGCGACGGATAAGTCTCATCCGTCGCTAAATTTTAGCAACCGATGAGACTCATCCGTCGCTAAGTCTCCGGTGACTTTTGCGACGGATAATTCATCGGTTGCTAAAAGTCAACCTCATTCGCGACGGAAAACTCATCGGTCGCTAATTCGCTAGCGACTAACGGTTTAGCGATGACGAATTTATCCGTCGTTAAAAACACCGATCGGTCGCTAGCGATTATTAGCGACCGATCGGCCTTCTTTAGCGACGGATGGTTCCGTCGCTAAAGACGCTGTTCCTTGTAGTGATAGTTGCATTGAGCAGGTGCTTGTGCTTGTTTACTAGGTGGGCATCCAATTTTGTCATTTGGAAGATGAACGGGAACGATGATAATAGCAGCGGACAGGATATGGATTCGCATGATATGCATAAAACTAAACGATGATCCATTTGGTGAGTTGAAGATCAACCCAATTGCTTACTTGGAGAATGAAAATCAGGTTCTTTTCCACTACAAGGATGATATCTCCAACTCGAAGCGTGATTGGTTTGTTTGGTATGACGTGGGCGAGGAATGTGTAAGCCAATTTTCTATGCAGGACATATATGCTAATGATAATCTCAAGTATATCTACAATAGGTATTCGCCCCAGGTTATCCCTGCTAGCCTTATTCGCTTCAAGAGGAATGGTGGTGTTTATGAGGGTGTTGTTTTACATGAAAGTAAAAGAAAAAGGGTTGATGTTGAAAAGATAGGTCGGTTGATTTTTCGATGATCCCATAATAATTAATGGTTGGATATCTATCCTGTAGTATTAGGATTGCATAAGGCGGGAGGTATGCTTTTGCTTTTTCATGAAGTCATTTTTGTTTTAATATTCTGGTTATGGTTCTGTGAAGTTTGGTATTGATTGGTCGCTGTATTATTTACCTTGTAAATGCTATGTTTGAAGTTGGCATTGGAATCTAAGATACAAAACTCCAAGTTCTTATTAGATCATTCTTTTATTGGAAGTTATGTAGTTCTCAGGTATTCCTTTAATAATAGGTAGGATCTGTCTGCTATTCTGTTAAACGTTGAATCCTCTGATAGTTTGATGAAATAGGTTGGAAGACAAATGCATATGTTCTGGAGCTTTTATACACTTGTGTTATTAGCTATTAGACTATGTTTTGAATCTCGTCTCGGAGGCCGTCTCGGACGACCTCCTGAGAAGGGTGAGTCAACCCGGGTCATCTCGGAGGGATGTTTGGGCCATTTAATTAATATATCAAATTATATATAATAAATACTATACATATTACATTGAAAATTAAAACATAAAATGTCAATATAAATTATAAACTACTAAGTGAAGCAGAGTAACACACAATCGAGTATCAAATCAACCAGAACTACAGATAGCAGTAGTCGATTTAGCAGAAGAAGTCGATTTAGTCGACTTTCAAACAGTACCACCAGTAAGTAAATAAACACATCAAGCGAAGAACAATTACCTTAGTGAAGAAGAAGCAGAGCAAGAAGTAATATGAAACTCTCAAAGCTAAAACGGCCATCATTAATCATCAGCGTTCGCCGTTCAGACGCGGAGAAGAAAAGAAAGAGCGACAGGACAGAGAAGAAGAGAAGGGGGAGAATAAGGAAAAACTGAAAAAGCGGCGTTTGGTATCTTAATTAGTAATTAGTAGGTTTTTTTTCCTTATCAAACACTGAAACGCCCCCTTTTTTTTTTATTAAAAAGCGAGATCGAAAACGTAGCTATTAGAGAGCTGGTTTAGTATCTAAACTTCTGATCATCTTCCATGGTTACTTGTCACTGTCCTGTTTTTATTCTATGGTTCTTGTTATGGTTCTGCGGAGTTTGGTATTGCTTGGTCGCTGTATTTTTGACATTGCTCTATGAATGAAGTAAATTGACGTTTCGCTTGTTGAGTTTGATTAGGCCTACTGTGTGGAAAGTGTGTATGCTGCACTATAGTAAAAAATAGTAGGAGCTTCAATTCATGATGTTTGATTGTTCTCTTAGGTCACTTGTCTGTACGTAGATGATCCGATGGAAGTTTATGTTAAATAGGGCGAGTCGGTGCAATTATAAAAGCATTTATCTTCAATTATGGCATTGCATTGCCGATCTCTGGCTCTACACCTCAAGTCTTAGTTGATGCTATGATAGTACTTCCTCAGATACCTACTGATGTATAAAGCTGAGTCGCGCAAGTCTTGAGGTGGGTTATCTTGTTTTGTAGCTGTGTTTGTTGGATTGACAAGGGAATGAATGTTTAAGTATATTTCTGCAGAAGTTACAAGATACAGTTGAATTTACATTTCACAAGGTGATCAGTAGGAATGAGGCTGAGTTAAATATTGAAACAATTTCATTCTGCAGAAATTGAACACCTCCTAAGTATAAGATCTGAGCCTACGTATACTCAATTTTGTGTCCTTTTCAAATTTGAGAGCCACCTAGAAATTAATAGGTTTAACAAATCAAAATTCACAATGAGAGAGAGGTTGCCAGGAAAGTCATTCGGGAAGCGCAGAATATCTCAATGATGATCAAGAGGCTGGCTATTGAAAGATTTGAAATATGGATGCTTGAATTACTTGGGGCATGATGTGTTGTGTATGGAGTGGAGGCATATGAGCATATCTTCTGTGTATTCAGCACACTTAATGTGCTTTGTAGGCTAATGTCCTGTCCTGTAAACTGGTGTTTGGATCAGCAGATGTCACTGAAATTTTTGGGCTCAAGCAAAGTGTATTAATTATTACACGTTGCGGTGTGTCCAGTACTCCAGTTTCCAGAGATCCACTTGAAAGAAAAATGGAATAGTTATTTTAAAAGAAAATCTGGATAACATTTTGAATGTGCACACCGCGTAAGACCTCCTCTGTTTAGCAACAGAAACAATACTCAATGACAAGTAATCTCAAAGAAACATACAATTATCGAAATACATGACTCTCAAAAAGGAAAGTAAGAACAAGACCCCAAAAAGTACAGAAAAATCACAATGATGGTGCAAATGGGCACTCTTATTGTAGCTTAAAGGCTAGGAAATGCACACTAGGCTTTGTTGTTTGCAGTTCTAGTTCTTTTGCGGGTGTTAGACGTGTCTTCTTCCTCAATCTCAACAACATCATCATTCTTGGGTATGGGCTTGATGGTTTTCTTGTTGAAGAACTTCCTCCACCAGATAGCTGAAGACTTGGGAATTCGTGTCAGCTCACCATTCACAAAGTCTATGTAGAACGTGCCAAACCGGTATGTGTATCCATCAGCCCATTCAAAGTTATCTCCAAGGGACCACAAGAAGTACTGCTTCACATTTACTTTAGCTTCACTGCATATCATATCATACATACATAGACGGATCAGTTTAATTACGCCGCCAGTTCTATAGCCGAGGCACAAGTTTCAGAGTTGGACAAACCATTATATACCTGATTGCTTTCTTAAGGTACCAAAGATGCTCTCTGTAGTACCTAACTCTCACATCTTTATCATTCCTAGCTTGTGTGGGTGTAAGATCAGGATTCAGAAGGTCAGCGCATCCTGTATATATACATATTATTAGCATTTATTTGTTTAGTACCCAAACAGCTGTTAATAAGGTAGTATAATTAGTTTGAAATGTAGTATAATTTTGATACCCAATTTTGATTACCATTCTCTGTAATGTAAATGAGATCGATCTTATAAGTTTCCTTGGCGTAAACCAATGCATTGTAGATCCCTCTCGGAACTATGTATAGCCATTTTGCACCAGTCTGAACATGTATGAAGTGAAGCAACAGTTATGAATGCAGAAGAAAGAAAAAGAAAAAAAAAATGACCGATATATATATATATACTACGAGAAAGTTGTAGTCCCCATACCGGAGCACCAATTGTTTCCTTATTTCCATTAGGTAGCTTTCTTTCAGCTGGGAAAGAATGTGAAGACATTGTAAGACAAGAACAGTGTGATTACGACATAAGAAGAAATGTGTTCAAGTAGTGAGAAGTCGGGACTTACAGAAGTCATCAATTCCTCGGTCTGACATAAAAGTATCTGGATCAAAAGTGGCTTTGGGTTTAGGCGTAGCCCAAAACGTTGTGTAGTAATTTATTCCTATAAAGTCATAAGAACCTTTCACTATCTTGACTTCATCATCCTTGAATTTGGGAAGACGTTCGCCACATGTTTTCCTCATGTTTGGGGGATAATCACCGGTTGTTACTGGGGAAGTAAACCATCCAAACATCCAATCAATACCTCGAATGCAAGCAGCCTTGTCTTCATCTGAATTTTCGTCCAAAGGCTCGAAGAAATGAAAATTGTTTGTGATTCCAATCTTGCCACCCTGGTTCACCTGTTCAGTTATCAAGAACTTCAGCAATAGTTGTAGTTGCGTATAAATGATATGATGGATCATAAACTTGATCTTCGAATCACTTGAAAGCAATACAGTGCTGCAGTGATTATTGAACCTGGAATTCTGTTTTGTACAACTGGACAGCATACGCGTGGGCAAGGATCATGTTATGTGCTGCAATATATGGTTCTGTGCCAGCATCTCCATTGTTGCAATGTTGTGGAACATAACGACCACCACCCTTGTGAGCACATTGGTCGTACTGGGTAATGTGATTCTCCGTGTTTGTACCGCGGCCTGGTGGAAATGTGCCAGCAGAGTATCCAAAGTTACAGTAAGTCCATCCCTCGTTGAAAGTGATCCAAGTCTTCACTCGATCCCCGAATTCCCAGAAACACAGTTGCGCATAATCAACAAAATCTTGCCTGTAAAAATATGTTTGTTTTACGGAAATGAATAAATTTAGTACGTAAAAACAAACTATATATGTTGGATCGATCGCTTACACAATATCAGAAGACAGGAAGCCTCCATAAGCCAACTCCAAGGCAAGGGGTAGATCCCAATGGAAAAGAGTCACACATGGCTCAATACCTATGAACATAAAGTACAATACATATTTTAGTCATAGATATACTTCAAATGAATTTTCAAAGTCACGTTGCTCACTTCTGATGGTTGATCCTATAGTACTTACCATTACAAATGAGTTCATCAATGAGATTGTTATAGTATTCGATCCCTTTTCTGTTGATACCAGTATCAATTTTGCCACCTGGCAATATTCTAGGCCATGAGATGGAGAATCTGTAAGCCTCAAGACCAGTTTTCTTCATCATCTGGATGTCATCCTGAAAATTTTCAAAACAAGTGATCAGTTTCTATCTTTATGTGAGACCTATCATCTATGAAGTATGAACTGATATGTCATGCAGTTTTATGAAGTGGTTGGCTAAAATATATGTTTACCTTGTACAGGTGATACTGATCAACAGCCACGTTTCCATTGGTGCCACCCTCAACTTTGTCTGCAATTAATTTACCAATTTAATGTTTAAGCCATGCAAAAATACTTCTACAGTCTGGAAAAATGAAGTTTCTTAATTATAAGTATAATAACAAGCTAGGAAGAAAAGTTGAAGACCTGGGCGAGTTTGAGTCCATGAGTCCCATATGCTAGGACCTTTGCCATCTTCTTTATACGCTCCTTCAAACTATACGAAAAATCATTGCACAATTAAAAACCTCTAGCTATATATAAATTAATACCATTGGCACCGTGACATTTTATTAATAACGTTACTGGTATAATTTATACTAAGATAAATGTAACATTTTATTTTTCTTACAAAGACGAGGTTGGTGATTAATATTTACTGTAACATTTATTAAATTATCGAGTATTAATTTAAATATGTTTTACGTATGTATATAGTAGATCTATTTGTAACAAACATTTGAAAAGGTGTATAATTAAGTAGTTACTACGTAATTAACATGCATATACTTTACCAAAAAAAAAAATTTAACACGCATATGGATTAATTGAACAAAGTTGTAAACCTGGTAAGCTGATGTTGCGCTTCCAAAAATGAAGTCTTTGTCGAAATCGTTACGTGTGACTTCGCCGATGACCTCGATGGGACTAGGGCCGATTAAGGAGTAGCCAGGCAACAGATTGGTGGTCGTGGTATTTCCATTCCGCTGAGCCATAATGGCGGGGCCGGGGGAGAGTGTTGAAAAATGAATATATGCTTGAGTTGAGGAGGTTAATTAATTGTGTGTTGATGAAGCAGCTATAGTCGAATGAGCCTTATTTATAGCCTGATTCTCAAGAAGCAATCAGTGTTGTATGTTGTATTATTGTAAAATGATCAATATATAGATAGATTAATTAGAATCCCACATGTGAAATGTTGAAACATTAATTCATTTGTTATATATACAATTCAACGGTGGTTGATCAGTATGTTACATGCATGTACACACTTTGAGATCCAGATAATTAGCAATCGACTTATTTCATACTATGCCTATTAAAAGAATTGGCATGTATTTCTTAGAGAGAGGGAATATATATGAATAGGGTAATGAACGGACGAAATTAACAAAGAAACAAGAAAATTGAGTTTCTTAGCTAGAGAGAGGGAATAGAAATAAAATGAAATAAGAGGGAAAATAGTTTGTTGGGGCTTAGAAATGAACCATGCATGGACAACGATATCGAAATCAACTTTTCAAAATCACTACAATACCTCATTAGTTATGAGATTACTTTTCTTGTTTTTAAACACTAAATCTAACTACTCTACTTTTATTTCTACACTAATCTTTAAACATCTTATAATTCAAATATTTTATAACACTTTATGTCTCCGCTGGATTCCGAACCCCTAATCTCTCCTTGCTGCTCAAGTCTCCTTATTAGTTATTGGGATACTAGTGGTCATTTTGAAGCGGGGTTTGAGATGCTTGAGACTGAGTGTTTGCAAATGAATAGAGAAATGAACCTTGCTGCACAATAACACTTTATGCCTCCGTTGTGTTTGATTTTCCTGCTTAATTATAGAGAAACAAACGCATAATTAAGCAGGGAAAGCAAACACAAAAAAATTGATTATTGTGGTAGAAAAGCAAATAATCACTTTAATTAAGCATTTGCAAACACTCACTAATAGTAAGAGACCAAATATCTCCTACATCTACTCTAATAAGCCAATAATGAATGTACACGTACCAAACTATCGCCACCTAATGTATTTAAATCACAATTACATTATTCTAGTCATTCTTAACATGACAAAATACACATCAAAACATTTTAGTACATATTAGAGGCTTCATCCCTCATGTAATTTGAATGTTTGATAGGAAAATGCAAGCTCAAAAATACAATCAAAACATTCTAATCTTTCTGTTAATGTTATGAAATTGCATGCGCGGTAAGTCTAATCTTTTAGTGTGTTTCAGTTTGCTCTTGTATGATATGACAAACATGTACTGTTCGCTTAGTTTTCGACTAGTGGTCCACATATACCGTTTGTATTTCTCATACCATGTCTTAATGGATGATGTGGTTAGTTTCAAAAAAAAAAAGGAAAATAATACATATCATTTGCACGGTTGCACCTATAGTACTAATAATATGAAGGAATTTTTCAAAAAATTATGGTACTACTACTACTACACCACCACCACGAGAAAATCTCTCATAATCTTAATCAATCTCGGCCATAATGTCTTAATTAATGCCATGACTCCTGACAGGTTACCTCGTGGAACATTAAATCTAAACATGACATGCAAAAGCGTGGATTATTAAAACCATGTGTCAGCAAGAGTTCATTAATTTCTCTTTTTTAATCATAAGTTCCATGCCAATCTGGTCCGCGTGTCGTGTATACAAAACCCAATTAACTACTCTCATTTCATATATTAGCTGTCAAATTATTGCGAGATCTTAATTAAGTTGATGCAATCATGCAAATGAAATATATTATAAGCGATTAATTACAAATTAATCATAATTTCAGTACTATGACTGCATTAATCATACATGGTTAATTTAGGGGGGTAATACTGCCAAAGCAGTTTAGTTAGTACGAGTTATAAGGTCCGTGGTGCAATGGAAGGGAACTGGAGATGGGAAGGATAGGTGTAGGGTTCGATCCGTGCGGAGATTTAAGATGGTTTAGATTCGGAGGTATAAAGCGGTATAGATTGTTTGTGTAGAAATAGTTGTAATGTTTGCCGTTAAATAAAAAAGGAAAAATTAATCAAACCTTGAACCTGTACTACAAGTGAGACAATACCCCCAACCTATTAAATTGAAGGAAAAATATTATATAGGGTGTAAATTGCAATGTTGGAGATGTTTTTATCCGGTGGTAGTACCCAAGTTTTTGTGACCATTAGCCTCCAGAATGTTTGTCAGCTGATTCGTAGTAAGGGATTTTACCGCATCTCCTAATAAGCAGGTCGTCACCCATTGTATCTGCTATGTTTCTTGGGCAGACTGTCCTCTACTTCGTGAATCTGCTGATTCTCAGCCACTTGAGAATCATTCTGTTGATTGTTGGCAATTGGGTGACTCGCCAGGCATTTGCAGCTGGACTTAAATTTACCACCGGATTTGTGGTTTGTTCTTTTTGCCTTACCGTCGTCACTGTCTTTACCTTTCGCCCGTTTTTTCCTGCCGGAGCTCTGTACTCGAACTGAGCCGGATTAACCAAGATTTTGTAAGAACCAAGCCCGAGTTCTTTTACCTTTCCTAGAATTTCCTCCTCTTGACCGGTTTTCTTAAATCTTATGAATGTGAAATTCTTCCCGTGCTTGTTTTTCTTCCGAAGGATAACGACTGAAACAACCTTCCCAATCTTGTTTAGTTCCTCCGCATCACTGATTCATCCCAATCATCCGGGAAATTAGCCATGTAAAGATTCAAGAATTTCCCATTCATTGTACCGTTAAAGATTCTTTCTTGCCTACCTTTGTCCCTTTGCCGCATGTTAACCATCCTCGTCCAACCCTCCTCCACCTCTCCCTTGACTGACCTTAAACGTCGACTGTGTGATCTTCCCGATCCTGTGTGTGAATTTTTCCGTTGTTGTTGCCTACCTTCCCTTCGAAAATCCCATCTGTCATTCCTAGCAAAAGAGGTGCGTGGGGCCCTCACAGTCCTTTCCCTTTCCACTCTCTCATAAATCCACTCTATCCTCCTAAACAAAATAGTCCTATTTTACATATTGTTAATTGATGAATTTATAGTGTGGTTGATTAACTTACTGGAAATAGAGTGAAATTGCTCTGGAAGTAACTAACTCTTGTCATCGACCGTAAATTTACATTAGTATTTTTTTAAGCGCCTAAAAATATTATTAATCACCATCAAAGAGTTTATACAACAAGGTGCGTAAAGGATGCACACGGAAAAACAAACCTCAAAAGCCAACACAACCTGGCGTGTAAAGAGTATTAGACAAGAGCAAACCACTTAACTGTTATGACCGTAGCTCAACTTGACCCCCCACCCCCTCTTCTAGTATGTCCATCCCACTAGTAAGAGACCAAGATCCGGAGAGTGACAAGTTGTACCACCAACTCTTAGCCAAGTCCAAAGGAGTGGACATATCTTTCATAGCAAGTCTAGGGGACTTAGCTAAATACGAAAGTTGATTATCTCCTTTAGACCACGGGAAAATCACAAAAATGGAAGGTATCCCATGTATACTCTTATAAAGAAACCGAAACCAAAACAACAAATACAAGAGCACCAAAGCAATCTACCAAACCGAGGTGGCAAAAGCACTTCAAAACCAAGAAAGGAACACTAAACCTCCAAAAGAGCACTCCAAAAGAGCAAACTTGAGTACCAAGTAGGAGAACACACTCCGAAACCAACACCAAGGAAAGCGAGGAACCCAAAAACAAGTACGAGCCAAACCAAAGAGAAACCGAGGGACGGAACACCTCCACGTACACTGGAGAACGAACTCAAGATTTCCCGACTTCTACTTATATTAATCTCATGAGTATATTCACCTACCTAAATTAAGGATAAAATCTGACATCTAACAGTAAATTCCTAGTTTTTCGATGAGTTGTTATCATGTTCAATTATCTACCATACAATCTCTCTATTATTAGCTAAACAAGTAAACCTCAAGCATCTTTATTTGCCAAAACTGAAATATTTGAGGGGGTTTATTACTGAACTTATTAGTTTGGGGTTAATATATTGAAAAGTGTAATAGTTAAAGGTATTTACCAAATTTATTAGTTTGGCAGACAATGTATTAAGTATAATAGTTTAAATTTAGAGGTTTAATCATTTTTTTTTTTCCAATTTCATATATAAAATACCTCACAATTTTATTTTTATAGAATTCCAACCCTTCCGGCAGATAGTAAGATTATAGTAATGTGTATATTCATTTATATTAACTCACTAGAGTTGGTGCACCGCATTAAACGTGGTCCCAGAACCCAATGAGGGGTTTCCATTTTTGAGGCCATTCAAGTTAAAGTGGTTAGGCCAGGGGTAACCGGTGTTGGAGATATGGATGAAAGTGTTAATTCTCTGGCTACGGGGGATGGTGGTTCTGCAATTGAGGTTAATGAGGAGGTTTTGGTTGTGGAGTTGTGGTTGTGCAACTGAGGTTAATGAGGAAGTTTTGGTTGTGGAGCTTTATCCCTTTGCTATTTTTGTTGGGAGTGAAGCTAGTTTAGCTAAGACTGTAGATGAGGTTTTGGATATGGAGCTTTCTTTGGTTCAAGATATTCTTTGATGTTGGTTGTGAATCTGGAACATGAGGAGGTTATGGTGGTTTTACTAGGGGCAATAAGGTAGGATAAAAATTTGTTTAGGGGACAATAACTTCGTTCAAAAGTGACAGTATGAGAGTATGAGAGTATGAATGATTCATGGTGTTGACAACAATTCAGTGTTTCCTAGTGATTTGATTTAGGTCCTAATTAGAGGGTGATGAATAACAACACTTCAACCAACTCCAGGAGATGAATACCAAATGTCCAATGACACCTTGAAACTTTTGAGAGGGTGATAAAGAAGGCCTGGCAGGTCACGTATGGGTTGAAGGTTCAGAAACTGGAGAATAATAGGATGTTATGTAACTTTCAGCATATCGGGGAAAGAAGGTTATCTTGCGGGGGCCATGGTCTTTTGATAGGAACCTTATAGTCCTGAGGTCGATATAGAAGGGTGAGATTCCGCTGGATGTGAACTTCAATTTCTATAATTTTCATGTTAGAGTTTTTGGACAACCGCATTCAGGGGGCACTGAACACTGCTACCAAGAACAGTGGCCAAGGCCATGGGAAGTATGTTAAATGGGATGAAGATCCGAATCAACCCATCTTGGATTCTACTATACGCATTCGAATGAGTACTATACGCATTCGAATGAGTATTGCCTTAACAAAACCGTTGAGAAGGTTCATGAATATTGAAGGACCTATAGCTCTTAAAAGGGGTTATGAACGACTTCCGAATTTCTGCTACTATTGTGGTGTCATTGGGCATTTGGTTAAAGATTGTGCTTTATGTTTAGCTACGTTGGATGATACGAATAGGATTGATGAGTCGCAGCTGGGTTATGGTGGTGAGTGGCTGCGTATTTTGCCTCCGGCTCAGTCTTCTAGAGTACTTGAAGGGACTTGGGCACGGGTACCGGCGGGTAGTATGTACCGTGATACACATACCAGTCGACGGGAGGATATTTTGGGAGTTGGACCTTCACATGTTGACGTAGGGAGCATGAGCTTTACTTGGGGGGGGGGGGGGTATTTTCATCTCGGGAGATCACTTATTTTCCACCTTTAAGAACTCAGTTGCAACAGCTACCAGTGCCTCTGTTGGTCCCTTTAGACAAGTAAAGACTAGAGGGGGAGGGGTGAATAGTCTTTAAAACTTTTTCGTGTCTAAAAACTTTCTCAGTAAGGACTTATTACTTTTCAGTAATGATGTTGCTAGTACTTCAAAATTCAGAGTGCGGAAGTCATTTACAATAAGTGCTTTGTCAGAATCCAAATTCAGCAAGTAAACAAATAAAGCAGTGAAAACAAAATAACTTGCTAAAAGTAAACTGCAGTAAAGTAAATCACACAAACACTTTTATAGTGGTATCTGAGGGTGGCGTAATCCCTTAACTAATCCACTTTGTCCTTTCTAGGACTAAATTCACTATGTCAGATGATGAGTAATTCCTTACAACACCTAAACACTAGAATTCCCAGAAACTAAAGCACCCTTGCTTTGTTTCCAACCTAACTAGAGAACGGTAACCTTGTTCTCCACCAAACTTTTGACACTTAATCAGCAAAACTATGCCTGATTAATTCCCCTGACAAACACGCCTATAAGGTGGTTTTTATCAGTTAAAGAGGTTTGGGATGTACTAAGATTAACTTTTCAGTTAACACAAGTAATCTGAGAAACTCAACTTAGCAATACTTTGCAGTAAGCAAGTATGTTGTTTCTTGGTGTCAAAACTTGTTCTTGTTTAGAGAAAAGAACACTTAACTAATTTCTTAGTTTTTGTATTCTACTTCTTCACAAGTAGCTTTGGTTTCAAGTTTAAGTCTTGATACGGATCAATAGGCAGTTTAGAGTAGATAGAGTTTGAAGGTTTGTAAGCACAAGTGAATGTTTGATCACATTGTTGACACACCCTTCTACTCAACCTAAGGCCTTCTATTTATAGTGTCTTAACGGTGCCGTTTGAATTTTGAATTCTAGGACTTAGTCATGAGATGTCACTATCTTGTTGTATTGTCACTATTAGCAGCGTCTTCTTTTGTCTTCAGTCTTCAGTACGCGTGCTTTAGCATTTAATGCTCTTGAGATTCAAATGTGAACGTTGCAGCCAGAAATGCGAAGTGATCCAGCAATGAAGGTCACATGTATTGGCAGTCAGCATTCAAACTCAGTTCAGCAGCTCAACCTACTCTGTCATATAGATTTTCACTTAAACGAACTCGTTGCTAAGCTCTATAGCTTTCTCACCAATTTGGGCCTTTGTAGATACCTTTCTCATAAATCTTCTAAGTCTTCAGTCTTCAAGTCTTCTTCTTTCTGAATGGTTCTAGGTCTTCAATAGATTGTTCTTACAAACAAAGTACATCATCAGTAAGCTTAAGAACCTAACTAGTACCTACACTAAGTCTTTCAGCAAGCGTTCCTCTTTTACAATGTCCTTTAATCTAAAATCCTATGGACCTTAAGAGTACTAGTTACTGGACTTTACTTAAGAGTTCCTCTTTTTACCCTTCTACCCAGCCTATGGACTTTTCAGCCACACCTAGACCACCAAACACCTTTTTCTGTCCACAAGCCTTTACTGACTACCTCAAAGCCCAACAACAGCATCAGTTTTTCCCCACTTATCATCCAGCTTTTAATCCAATTCCTTTCTATGCAAACTTTAGGCCTAACCCACGACCTGGTTTTGAACATCTTTTTACCTTGCCCAACACAACATCTATCACCCCACCCATACCAAACCCATCTCAACACACTTCCACCCCCGCACTAAACCTTCCTAGCTCGAGCACCAGCCAAGACTTCCCCTTAAACTCTCCTAATTCTGCACCGGTTGGAGCCAAAAGGAAAGGTAGACCTGTGGGGTCGAAGAATAAAAACACTAGAACTTTTGGACCAAGAGCGAACAGAAAAACAGTTGGCACTAAAACTACTACTTTGGTGACTAAGATTAAAACACAGCGAGTGGATGATGAATGTTGGTCCCTTTAAACAACAAGAAAAGACTAGAGGGAGGGTGAATAGTCTTTTCAAACTTTTCGTCGTTTAAAACTTTCTCAGCAATTACTTATTACTTTTCAGTAATGAGTTTGTTGATACTTAACTTTCTCAGCAAGTGCTTATTACTTTTCAGTAATGAGTTTGTTGATACTTAACTTTCTCAGCAAGTGCTTATTACTTTTCAGTAATAAGTTTGATGATACTTAAGAACATAATGCGGAAGTCTTTTACAATAAGTGCTTTTCTCAGAAAACTAGTTTCAACAAGTGAACAAAATGACAGTGTAAAACAATGTAGCTTGTTGAAAACTAAATGCAGGAAAATAAATCACACAAACACTTTTATAGTGGTATCTGAGAGTGACGTAATCTTTCAACTAATCCGCTTTGTCCTTACTATGACTGAATCCACTATGATAAAATATGAGGTTCCTTACAAATCCCATCACTAATGATTCTCAGAAACCAAAGCACACTTGCCTTGTTTCCAACCTAAACTAGAGAACTAAACCTTGTTCTCCACCAAACTTGGGACACTTAATCAGAAAAACTATGCTTGATTAATTCCCCCTGAATTTCACGCCTGAATAAGGGTGTTTATCAGTTAGAGAGGTTTGGGATGAGATGACTTGAATATAACTTTGTAGCTATAACAAGTAATCTAAAGAAACACAACTTGTAATACTTTGCAGTAAGCAAGTTTGTTCTTTCTGGTGTCAAGACTTGTTCTTGTTTAAAAGAAAGAACACTTAACTAATTTCTTAGCTTTCAATGTTCTACTTCTTCACAAGTAGCTTTTGTTTCAAGCTTAAGTCTTGGAACGGATCAATAGGCAGTAAAGAGTAGAAGAGGATTTGAGTGTTTAAAGCACAAGTGAGAGTTTGATCACGTTGTTGACACACCCTTCTACTCAGCCTAAGGTCTTCTATTTATAGTGTCTCAAGGGAGCCGTTTAAATTTCAAATTCTAAGGCTTGTACCTTAAGATGTCACTATCTTGCTTTTGTACTTTCAGCAGCGCTCTTCATTTGTCTTCTTGTCTTCATGTTCTTCGCGTGCTAACTTTGCATTTAATGTTCTTTTGAATCAAATTCAAATATGAACGTTGGAGCCAAAAATGCAAGTACTATTCAGCAAGGAGGTCACATATGTTGTCAGCAAGTGGTCGATCTCAGTGTCAGCGAGCACAACCTACTCTGTCATATAGATTTTCACTTATGCAAGCTGTTGCTGAAATTCTCACTTTCTGAAGCAACATGTGCCTTTGTAAATACCTTTCTCAGAATTCTTCTAAGTCTTCAATCTTCGAATTTTCCACTTTCTGAGCGGTTCTAGGTCTTCAATAGTTTGTTTGTGAAAACAAAGTACATCATCAGCAAGCTTAAGAACCTAACTAGTACCTACACTAAGTCTTTCAGCAAACGTTCCTCTTTTACAATGTCCTTAAAATTCTAAATTCCTATGGACCTTAAGAGTACTAGTTACTGGACTTCATTTAATTTAGCATGGTTAATTGCTCATCAAAATTACAAGTTTCCTAACAATGAATCTACTGATTTGGAACCAGAGGTGGGAGTTGCGACGCAACCCCGCCTACAACCATGAGTTACCTAAGCTGGAATTGTCAGGGCTTGGGGGGGCCCTTGACAATTCGAGCACTTGGAGAGTTTCTCTGTATTCATAACCCCGACCTCATCTTTCTTATGGAGACCCGTCTAGGAGATGGGATAGAGAGGATTAAACAGAGATTTAACTTATTTGGGATTTGTGTTCCTTCCGTTGGACTTTCGGGAGGTTTGGCTTTACTATGGAACAAGGAGATTAATGTAGTTATTCAATCTTTTTCTAAGAACCACATTGACGAGAATGTGGACTTGCTAGCTGCTGGAGAAATTTTGAGGTTTACTGGGTTTTACGGTGAGCCCGACGCGAGTAAGAGAAAGAGAACTTCGGTCTTATTGAGGTATTTAGCCCAACAATCACATAGGCCTTGGGTATTATTGGGTGATATGAATGAAGTCTCTTGGCCAGATGATAAAAAAAGAGGTTTACCTATCCCACCTTGGAGGCTAAATGATATCAGAAACACTATGTCTTTTTGTGGTTTAGATGAGCTGGAGTTTACTGGTTATAGATATACGTGGTCAAACAACCACAACGCACTGGATCGAGTTGAACTAAGGCTGGATCGAGCCTTGAGCACAACTGAGTGGCATGATCTCTTTCCTTCAGCGCTGGTCAAGCATCTGTACACAAGAAATTTCGATCACCTACCCATACTCCTCCATATGAGGGGCGTTGGTCAGAAGAGATTTAGGCATAACAGGAAAAGATTCCGATTTGAGGCTATGTGGATGAGATCGACTGAGCTAGAGGACGTTATTACAGAAAATTGGAATGGGGGAGTCGACTTCTTACAGAGTTCAGATCAGTGTCGGATCGGGTTAATCAACTGGGAGCGACACTCATTCGGCTCTGTGAAGAAGAAAATCATTGAGCTTAAAAGGGAATTGGAGAAGTTACATGGGCAGCCTTTCACATATGAGCGAAAATAATTGATGAAAATATGAAGCTAGAGTTGGAGGAACTCATGGATAAAGAAGATTTACTTTGGAGGCAGAGAGCTAAGCAGTAGTGGCTTGTTGATGGCGATCGAAACAGGAAGTTCTTCCACTCGCAGGCTAACAGTAGATCTCGAGTTAATGAGATATTGTCTTTTTAGAGAACAGTGATGGAGTTCAATGTGATGATTTTCAGCAAATGGGGTCGATTGTAAATGGGTACTTTGAGAACATCTTTTAGTCTCGGCGGCCATCTCAGGAGGAAATTGATGATGTCACAAATGTTATACAGGCACGAGTGGGGCATGATATCAACCAGGAGCTACGCAAATACTTTACACCTGATGAGGTAAAATCTTCTCTTTTTGACATGTTTCCTTTGAAATCCCCTGACCCCGACGTTTTACCTGCTTTGTTTTTCCAGAAATTTTGGCATATCGTTGGTGCAAATGTGATTACTTGTGTTTTGGTTTTTTTGAATGATCGTATCTTGAATCCCCAACTTAATTATACCCACATTGTTCTTATTCCAAAATGCAAAGATCCTGTGAAAGTGTCTCAGTTCCCGCCCTTAAGTAATCTAATCTTTAAAATAGCTTCAAAGGCTATTACAAATAGACTGAAACCCCACATGAACCAAATAATTTATGAAACCCAATCTGCCTTTGTCCCTTCGCGACTTATTACTGATAATGTGCTTGTGGCTTATGAAGTTAATCATTTTTTAAAACAAAAAATCAAGGGTAAAGAAATTTTTATGGCTTTAAAACTTGACATGAGCAAGGCCTACGATAGGGTTGAGTGAGTTTTCTTACAGCGAGTGCTTGAGTTTTTAGGCTTTGTGGATAATTTTATTGACTTCATTATGCTTAGTGTGTGAGAACTGTCTCCTACTCAGTCCTTTTGAATGGAGTTCAGCTTGATCCTATCCAGCCGGAAAGGGGGATTCGTCAGGGGATCCTCTTTCACCCTATTTGTTCTTGTTCATAACTGAAGCCTTTAGTTCTTTGATTCGGGATGCTGAGCTGAGAGAGGTGATACGAGGGGTTAATATTGCTCCGAGTGCACCGAGGATCTCTCAATTATTGTTCGCGGATGATACTTTGCTGTTTTGCCAAGCCAATACTGTTGCTGCTTTGGAGATTGTTGATATTTTGTATAGATATAGTCTAGCCTCAGGTCAGGAGATGAATTTAGAAAAGTCTACTATGGTGTTTAGTAGAAATATTCGAGAGGTAGGTTTACCTACTCAAATGGGAAGATCTAAGAAGGAAGTTTTTAGTTGGTTGCGGGATAGAATTTGGGATAGAGTTCAGGGGTATGGGAACAAGTTCCTTTCGAAAGCTGGGAAAGATGTTCTTATTAAATCTGTTATTCAAGACATCCAACTTATGTTATGAGTTGCTTTAAACTTCCAGATTATTTGTTACAAAAGATTGATTCCATTATTGCTAAGTTCTGGTGGGGAAATGGGAAGGATAAGAAAATTCATTGGGTGAATTGGGAGTCTTTGTGTGATTCTAAAACAGATGGGGGTATGGGTTTCCAAGACATTAGATCTTTTAATATGTCAATGTTGCGTAAGCAGGTGTGGAGGGTTATTTATTATCCAAATTCTCTCCTCAGTCGTGTTTTAAAAGCTAAATATTTTCATTTTTCTGATATCCTTCAGTGTACTATTAGTAGTAATGCTTCTTTTACTTGGCGAAGTTCAAGGAGGGGATCCGTTGGAGAGTAGAGGATGGGGAAGATATTGATGTTTAGAAGGATAACTGGTTGCCACAGGACCATCAACTGAAGGTCATCACGCCGAATTTGGTAGGAATTGTTGATCAAACGGTTTCTGGTATTACAACGGATGGAGCTTGGGACATGGACCTAGTTTCATCTATTTTTTGGGATGAGGATGCATCTATAATTTCAGAGATTCCTTCGCCAAATGCTAGTATTCCTGATGTGCGAATTTGGCATTATTCTACCACTGGTCATTACTCAGTTAAAACTTAAAACGACGTATTTCCTAGCTAGATGGAGAAGAAAATGAGCACTTTTAGATAGGCAGGGAGGTAGTAGTTCGACTGTAGTTGAGAATTGGGATTGGCTTTGGAAGATTAAGGTTCCCCAAAAAATTAAAGTATTCTTTTGGCGTGTCTTAAAAAACTCTTTACATGTTCTAGTTAATTTGCAACGTAGAGGCATCGATGTTCTTGGCAGTTGTCCTTTTGTAATACTGGCTTGGAATCTATTCTTCACATTTTACGTGATTGCTCATTTGCACGCTTGTTTTGGGCAGTCTCGCCATTTCCTCGGGCTTGTATTGCAGCAGGGGGCGACTCATTTAAGGCATGGACTGAGCTGGTGCGGAGTAAATCTTCTGTGGAGTAGCTAGAGTTGTACTTGGTCTCATGTTGGGCGGTATATGGAATCATAGGAACAGGGTTGTCCATCAGGTTGATGTTTATGATGCGGTGCAATTGGTGGCTTTTCTGCAGACTTATGTTGAGTGCACTACAAGAAAACAGTCGAATAGCAACGGAAACTAATGACAGATCGATCCGTCGCTAAGAATAGCGACGGATCGGTCAATTAGCGACGGATCGGTACCCTCTAACGACGGATGAACCCAATTCGTCGTAGAACGCCCTTAGGGCGTGCAAAGCTTTGCGACGGGTTAATCATCCGTCGCTAACTAGCGACGGATGACTCATCCATCGTAGATTACAACGACGGATGATGTCACCCGTCGCTATTTAGCGACGGATGACTCATCCGTCACCCAACTCGTTGACCAAAAAAAGGAAAAAAGTATTTTAAAAAAAAGATTATTTGACCTCTGCGACATCCGTCGCAGAGGTCAAATATATAAGCCGACCGTCCCAGCTTTCTTCTTCATTTCTTCACAGAGAAACAGAAGCAGCGCATATATGTAACGACCCGACCAATCCGGCCGACGTGGTTACTCATGGACGGTCCCACACACGTCTCCACAGTATGATATTGTCCGCTTTGGGCCTGAGCCCGCACGGATTTGCTTTTGGAATCACCCAAAAGGCCTCATACCATGTGAGAGTGGTGGTCTAACATATATACCCTTTATTCCACTCACTCTTAAGCGATGTGGGATGCGGGGCATTACAAACTACCCCCTTAAAGCCTCGACGTCCTCGTCGAGCGCCTTAAGTGGTGGAGGTGACAAACTGACAATAACTTTTACCAACCGTCCACCCGGTGCAGGCTTTGGGTTGATCTAGGCTCTGATACCATTTGTAACGACCCGACCAATCCGGCCGGCGTGGTTACTCCTGGACGGTCCCACACACGTCTCCACAGTATGATATTGTCCGCTTTGGGCCTGAGGCCGCACGGATTTGCTTTTGAAATCACCCAAAATGCCTCATACCATGTGAGAGTGGTGGTCTAACATATATACCCTTTATTCCACTCACTCTTAAGCGATGTGGGATGCGGGGCATTACAATATACTTCCCCGTTTTCCTTCGACAGCGACGACATATACTCTCTTATCTTCTTCATTTCTTCACCATTTCAAACAATCTTATAGCCATTTCGAAACTCTTTCATCAAGGAACAAGGGTAGCTAGTCAATTGCGTGATTCTTTCACCATTTCTTCCGCAATCAAAGGTATTCACTTCAACCCTAACTTGTCTAAATTTGAGTATTCTTCATTTTTTTTTTTCCTATTTCAATGAATTGTATGCATTCTACTAGTTTCATATTTCAATGAATTGTATGTATTATACTAGTATCTATTATGTTGTGTAGCTCAAATTAGGGGGGATGCACAAGTTTTAGTTGGTGAATTGATAGATTTGGGATGAATTGATAGATTTAGGAATTGAGACTTTGTTTTAGGAATTGAGACTTTGATTGGGTTGAATTGATAGTTGGAGTATTGAGACTTTGTTTGGGTTGATTGTAGACCTAGAATTGAGTTGTAGTATGATTCGACCGTAATTAGTTGTAATTAGTTGTTAATGAAAATGTATAATATAATCGAAATATAAGTAGATAAATTGTAGTCGTTAATCGTAGTTGATAATTTCACCATAGTTTCGTACTATAAGTATTTGTAGTCATATTTAAAAAACAAATTATGGAGTGGCTCATACTGTTTTTGCAGCTCCAAGACCGCCTGATTCTGCTGCTATGTCATGTTGGACCCCACCGGCTGCTGGACACATCAAAATTAACTTTGATTTAACTATCTTTAATCAATCTAGGGGAATGGGAATTGGAGTGCTTGCTAGAGATGCAACTGGTGCAGGTGTCAAACTCTGCTAACTGCTCCAGAATCAACCTACCTTCATCCATCCTAAAACCAAGAAACTTCTGCTTGAGATACATCATCTGGGCTGATGATTTCCCCATATAAACTTTTTCAAGTTTATCCCAGATTTCTTTTGCATCAGTATACTTAACAACCTCCCTCAATGCTTCGTCGCTCAATGAGTGAATCAGTGTATTGAATGCCTTCTTCTTGATTTCCTTCTTCTTTGCATCGTCTTTAATATCCTTAAGACCTTCATCCCCCAACAGAGCATCCTCAGCTCCATAATCCGATAACAAGGCCTTAACCCTCAGTTTCCACAGGCTTTCGTTTCACACATACAGGACCCAAAAACTGCTGAAGCTATGGCGGAACGAGCTGCCATTCATCTTGGACAGGAACTGGGCGTGCGACATCTTATTGTGGAGGGGACTGCCTGAAGGTGATACAACAACTTCAAGACTCGAATATTTCTTTCACTCGATCAGGGAGCATCATTGAGGATACTAAGCTTTTATTTCATTCTTTTGAGACTTATTTCTTTTGCTTTCGTTAGGCGTAATTGTAATAAAGCGGCTCATCTTTTAGCCCGCGGTGCTTTTGTGGACAATGTTGGCTCTCATGTGCTCCCGTTTGAGGCCCCTAATGTATTTTGATAATATATAGCAATGCTAATTTTTTCTAAGAAAAAAAAAAAAATGACTGAAATCAAATTTATTGTATTTGTTTTCAATATACTTGTACTTTTGGACTGATTTTATTTTAATCTAATGAACATGGTTGTATTTTTTCTGTTTAATTTTTTTTCTTTCATTTGTGTTATCCATGGTAAAAGTGTAAAACCAATACAGGAAAAAGATTGGAAAAATTAGTGACGCTTCATACTAATGTTATTCAATGTGAGCTGTCACCATAAATGGATATAGTGACGCTTACTGTGATAGTTGAGTTTGTTAATAGTGGCAACTTTAAGTGACACAATAAATTAAAGGCTCGGTGCATGTTGATATGACCATTTGTGCTTGTCACGGAATAAAGGGTATAATATAGTGACGCCTTAACGTAATGAAACCCAGGTGACACGTTAAACTAGTGTCACACTAGCTAGCTAAAAGAGTCTCCATATGGTGTTTTCGTGACATCTTTGTGAAAAATACGTCTATCATAGATATACGCACGATATTGTATAAAGTCTTGCTTCCACGTCCTAAACACGACGTAGTACGTACCCCTCCATAATTTATTAAAGTACTTCCATAAAACAACAATAGAAAATTAAAAACACGTACACACGTGCGTAAAACTTATATATGACGGAGAAAGTGCATACATGCATTGTGCATATAGTATGACTTAGTGGGAATTTTTTACGAGTTCACATTGGGTAATGGGTGGGTTAGGATCACCCACTTCTTGCTCGATTGTATCACATTCTCCTTGACAGCATTTGATGTTCGAATCTGGACAAGGTCCACCAAGAGGATAACATATTTCTGGATCTGTATTTACTTGCTGATTAACAATACTGTGTGGATAACATCGGGCTACTGGGATAGGCTGACCCTCTTCTACCTCCTCCATTGCACACTCGCCCCGACAACATTTTATGTTCCAATCTGGACAAGGTGCACCTGGAGGATAACATATTTCCGGATCTGTGTGTACTTGGTGATCAATGATGCTTGCTTGCTTCGACTCTGCAATAATGTACACACAAATAAATATATATTTAAAAACACACGTGAAATAAAACTTGATCCATCGATGATGAAGGCTGGAAAGTAAATTAACCTGCGGAAGCTTTGATGGGGACACATTGGGTCCATGGTGGTCTAGTCTCACCCTCTTCCAGCACCTCTACTTCACATCCGCCTACACAACAATTGATGTTCTCATAATCTGGACAAGGTCCACCTAGAGGATAGCATATCTCTGGATCTGTTTGTTCTATGATGCTTGCATGTTTCAACTTTGCAATATGTATACACACATAAGTTAAACTTTTGTTCTTTTCGTACGAAATAATATGAATTGAACTGATTTGATCTGAATTGAATTTAATAAATTTAAATTGAACTCAATACTAACCTTAATATTTCCAATTTCCAAATGAAAATAATATATATAATATTATAAATAAGAACTTAAATTTATGCTATTGCGTGATAATAAACATACCGGATGACACGCCCACCATTACTAGAGCTAGAAAAGTTAGGAACGTCAAGAGTGTTACACTGGTCGCCATGCTTTCTAGCCTTTTCTTTTGTTTATTAAATAACTGAAGTCTGAAGTAGTGAAGTGATATTTATCAAGGCAAGTCACCTGAGAAATAGCAAGATGTCTCCAATATTTTAATTAATTAATAGTCCATGAGATCCCAAATATTAGGCGCAAAAATGTGATTAATTGCACCTCTTAGCTACCAACTTATATATTTAATTAAAGTAAATATAATTTAGTACGTACTAGTTTCCAGTTCCAGATCCAGTGTCGAGATCCACGTGAAAGAAAAAAGGAATAGTTTAATTTTCTCAATCAGATTTGGATAACGCTCTGAGTGTGGGTTCACCCATCGGACTAGTGTAGGAAACTTTGAAAAAATTGGGTGTTGCTGGTGAAATAAGAGGGTTGTGATAATTTTGGAAAACTTCAATAGATCGTGTAGTCACTTTCCAAACAGGATAATCCGACCCTAACTTGTTGCCTGGGTTTCACGAATTTCTTGTCGGGATAATCCAAGAAGGCAATCTAATTCAGGCAATATGAATTTCGATCAGAAAGTAGAGAGGATGTATAGTTTTCGTTGTCTGTTCAGGAGACTGATTCCTTCAATATATAGAAGTACAAGACGAAGAAGGAAGGGGCGCATCTGTTCAGAACAAATCTGTTTGTTCATGAAGGGGTGCATATATCCGAACAAGCCTGTTTGTTCACGAAGGGGTGCATATATCCAAAAAGGTCGGGGCGCTGCCCCTTGGACCCCAGCCAGGGGCTCCGCCCCTTGCAACCCCGCGAGGGGCTCTGCCCCTCGACCCCGCAAGGGGGCGCAACCCCCTTGACCCCTGCTTCGTATTCGTGGCCGATAACTCGTTAGCTCAACAAGCGTGCACTCCGCACTACCCGAACTTGTTCCGAGCCTCAACGAGAGATCGCATCAGTCTCTAGCAAATCACATTACTACTAAAATGAATTGATGATACTAAAATCACCAACAGGTGTGACTGAGAGATCAAGATGAGTGTAGAAAGATGTTTAGAGCAACTAAAATGTGTAGTACAGTATAACCCTTATAAATTAATAACCTTGAGACGTGAAAATTTATTATCTTATCCACATATTAATTTATATGTATAAATTATTATTTTATTAATTTATATAGTAGCTAATCCGTAAACTTGTAAACTTCTTTTCGATCGTTTATCTAACACTACATCTAAGATCCAACCATGTGATGTTGGGATCATTCGATTTCAAGATGCATTATCCTAAACGATTTTATCGAACTTGGAAAGTTATGAAATTGATATTCCCAATCCAGAGAACATAAACATCTTGCAAGCAATCAATCTTGTAATTCCAGCTCGGACAAATGATGTTAAAGAATGCAATTGCTAATTGTTTCCGTCATTGTAAGCTTCGGACCATGGATACTGAAAATTCAAAAATTCCTCCATTGAACGGCGGAGGCATTATGAGCTCCAAGTCTTAATTAAAGAGTTGAACAATCGTAACAAAATGGATGTTGAGGACCTTTTAAACTACCCTCGAGAAAATAATGTGACTGAGTTGCTAACCGATGAGCAACTCATTGAAGACATCATGGAACATGACAAAAATAACGAACTTGAAGATGATAGTGTTGCATTGGAACCTGTTAGTCTTAAAGAAGCAATACATGCTACACTCGCATTGAATAGTTTTCTAGTTTTTACTATAGCATGAACATTCTACGCCGGAGTTTCTAACTGCACTTAAAGATCATGTCCTGGGAGATATAAATTTAAATAAGAAACAAGTAACTATGGAGTTATTTTTCAACAAAGTTGTGTAATTTAGTTACATATATTTTTTTTTAATAAAATTAGTGAATTATTAATTATTTATGTATCGGATGGGACCTATTTGGTTTTAAGAAAAATTATTAGCTTATAATATTAGCTTATTATTCAGTCCAGGTTATTATTTTGTCTAGAATTAATTTATGTCGGTTCTAGTGTAATTAGAATTAATAATTTAATATTCCTTATTAAAACTAAGGCTTTTTTACAGCTTAGTGCACTTTGTGGACAAAATATTGCATGAGAAGTGCTTCTTTTTTTTTACGTTGCTTGAGTACAATTCTCAGTGTAACACATACAAACATGTACTGCATACTAAAGGGGAGGCCTATATTTGCATAGGTGACTAGCCTTTTTCTTTGCCAGACTACTATTTGTAAGCGACTGGGCCCAAACGAATTAGATACGAACCACGCTTTTGGAGAATGGGCCTAAACAAATATCATTCTGGGCATAAACAAATTTAATAATAGCGGATTTCGATTTAGGCCCAGACGAATTGCTTTTACAGGGCCATAAAAATGTCACATATGGGCTTTCTAAGCAGCCATATCAGCCCAATTTCATCTGGCTCTGTTTGTGCGTGAGTAGATCGATCTGGTAACCATATCGGCAATCGACGTAGTACTCCATCTGGATTGATTGATTGAGGCTACACGATAGTACTCCAGCCAGACGGATTGAGCTCCGATCTTGTCCATGGAGGAATCCGGCAACGGAGTTGTGAGTTCCGTCCAAGGAGGAGCCGCCACTGTACGGGGAAGAGCTACACCATTGACGGAGTTTGATGTTTGAAGCTTGGTGAATTTAGTGGTGGGGGTGGTGGCCTGGTGGTGCGATGGTGGTGGTGCGGTGGGGCAGTGGTGGTGCGATGGTGGTGGTGCAGTGTGGTGGGTGAAGTGCAGTAGTCGAGGTGGTGGAAGTGCAATGGTGCTGGGTGGATTTCAGTGGTGGTGGTCGAATGGAAGGCCTATTGGGTGTCTTCCGGGCTGAATCGGAATTAATGAAGATGAAGCGGCCACGTTCAACCATTCCTCCACACAACTGAAAAGAAGGCTGACAAGGTGTCAGGTCTGCTCTGAATTTGAACAGTAGAGGCCTATGGCTTTTGCACGGGTTTGTACTGGGGAGCTTGAGCAAAATAAATAAATTACCCTTCGGCTAAAACAGAGCCATGTATTGTCATGGCTGCTAACCGGCCCTAAAACTAATTGTCCCACTCATAATGTTTACGTGACAATATCAACACGTTCACAATAAAACTACTTTAACATGATATATGAGAACTCCCTTTTTTATATGTTGTGGGGGTAACCACCGTGACACCCTCTAACAGAGATGGTGGGCTCCATATGTGGATTCCACATCCTGTATTATAGGGTGTCGCAATGGTTACGCCCCTAGCATCTAATATACGTGAGTACTCTAAGTGCCGCATATGTCCAATTTACTTCAAAATATAGAAGAGAGTAATTAGGTACATGTGAAGAAATGCTCGAGTTGTCTCTTTTTATAGATTGATGAACTTCACTTTCCTATTATACTTTTCATTTGTTTCAATAAATGTAATAAATGTGTGAAAAATCTTTCACAAAGATTACCATGGATACTTGCACAATTACTATTAATTAAAACTCATATTATTTCAAAAATTAACAATTAACACAACCGACAACTGAATGCACACGACCATTAACAAGTGTCACAATGGTCTAGTGGCTATGTCTCACAGTTTTATGAGGAGACCTCATTTGCTTATTTTCTCTAAAGAATTTAAGACTAGTAGGTCATGACCCACCTACGTGTTTACTTAAACTTAAGTTGTTTCTTGTATTTATGGTTCAATTAAAACATTATTTTGTATGTTAATTAACTTGTCACCTTACAACAAATTTATTAATTAATACTCTAATGACACCTATTTATCTAAATAATAGATACACATTTATGGAAATCGAACTTCCAGGTGCCGGGGGGTGGGGTGGGATGGGTGGGCGGGGATGTTTGAGTCATCAATGTCTTGGAAGTTCATTTGATTAACTAAAACTCTCGAGTTCATATGAGTATCAGTTAAAATATATTTGATAGACATTTATATTTCAACTAAGTTAAGTTTAGTTAGGTTCAATTTAGAGTTATTCAACTAAATCAAAGAGAGTGTTAATTGAAAATATTATGAAATATACATATATATTCACTTACACAAACATGAGCAAATATATAGATGTATTCATATATAAGCATGGGCTGTTGAAAAAAATTATTGAAGCATTTCACGATAAGAACCAAAAAAAAGGTTTGTTCAGTCCAAACCCAGAGGTGGGACCGTCCACAATGCTAATTACTTAGACCATAAATATCCACACTCTCCAATTCAACCCACTCACCCACTCTTCCAATTAAAAAATTAATTTCTCTCTCATACACATACTCAATCTTCCAAACAATCCACTCACAACAATAAAACATCATTTATCAACACTCACCACTCACCCAATCTTCCAATTAATATAACATTATTTATTATTATTATTTTATAATATAATAATTATTATTCAAATATTATAAATAACTATAATTAAGAAACATTGTATTTATATTAATGGAAAATAATAAAAAAAAGATAAATATCAATTGAACATCCATTAAAAAGAGTACAAATTCAAATATTACAATACTTCTTCACGAATACGTTAAAAACATACATTATTTCTTCACGAACACGTTAAAAACTTACAATAATTTAAAATAGAAAATGAACAACATTGGCGAAGGATGGAAAATAAAAATATTACACATTTAGTCCTCATCTTTGAATTTTTCCCATATATGTTCAATCAAGTCGCGCTGAAGATCCTTGTGAGCTTCTCTGTTGCGAAGTTGGTCCCTGTTAGTCATATATTGGGCTAGGCTTCCAATTCGTTCCGTAGAGAAGTTGAAAATGGGATCAACATAGTCTCCTTCAGCCTCCTCTTGATTCACCCCTAAACTTGTTTGTCGATCTTTGATAAATTCAGTGGGATCGGTATAGTTTAAGTAAGTGTCTCTCTCATCCTCTACTATCATGTTGTGGAGAATGATGCAAGCGAGCATAATTTTCCCCATGGCATGTCGATCCCATAGAAGACATGGATGTTTAATAAATGCGAAACGAGCTTGGAGAACACCAAAAGCACGCTCAACATCTTTCCTAACAGCATCTTGATGTTGAGCAAATAACTTGTGCTTACGAATAACATGAGCCTTAATAGATTTGACAAAGGCAGCCCATCGAGGATAGATGCCATCGGTGAGGTAGTAGCCCATACTCCTTTCATGGCCGTTAACAGTGTAACTGACTTTCGGCGAACGACCTGATAAAATATCATCGAAAATAGGAGATTTTTCTAGCACATTAATATCATTCTGTGTACCTGGGGTTCCAAAAAATGCATGCCAGATCCATAAGTCTTCTGATGCAACGGCTTCCAAAATAATTGTAGGCTTCCCACTTCTTCCTTGATACTGCCCCGCCCAGCTGGTAGGACAATTCTTCCATTCCCAGTGCATGCAATCAATGCTTCCCATCATGCCTGGAAACCCACGACGTTCGCCAATATGTAGAAGTCGCGCCATGTCCGCGTCGGTTGGACTTCTGAGGTATTCAGACCCGAAGTTGGCAATTACACCTTCAGCAAACTTCATAACTGATTTTCTTATCACTTGTTCGCCCATCCGCAGGCACTCATCATGAAGGTCAGGTGATGTTCCGTATGCTAAAACTCTTATTGCAGCAGTACATTTTTGAAACAAAGACATACCTAGTCGACCAGTGGCATCACGATTTTGCTGAAATATATTCGTCGGAACTGAGCTTCTCCATTATACGCTCGAACACGTGCTTCCTCATTCGAAACCTACGGCGAAAAATGTCTTCGTGGTACATTGGTTCCGGAATGACAGAGAAATACATTTTGAACAGGTTTTGATGACCTTCCTCACGAATTCGCTCAATATGACGCCTTTTAGCTCTAACATTGTGGTTTGTATGCTGAGCAGGTAGTAATGACATTCGCATGGACACATCCTCAATGAGGCGATCAAATGTTTTATTATGTTGTGCGACTCGTTCTTCCCACTCATCTAGCTCGATGAGATCGGAAGAACCATCACCGGAATTAGAACCAGGATATATATGTTGGGACGATGACATTATTTTGATTGAGGATGCAATACTTGTGAGGAAATAAAAGGGATGGAGAAGATTTGAGTGAAGTGTGGTATGATCTCAACTATATGCACATATATAAAGAAAGATAGGGATGGATCTGGGTCATTCATATCCACATAAATCTTATCTAGACAAAAGCAACCATGTGAAATATTTTGTGTGAGCAAGAAATGATACTTGAATTGACTACACACTGACAAAAGTTGTAGTTGAAATGACAACACAATGACACTAAAGTTGGCATTTTAATGGAGTATAGTGAAGTAGCATGTGATAGATCTAGAAAAATGTTGCTTGAATAGACTAAGGCTGACAAATTAAAGTTCATACATTTCAAAACGAAAATACAAAGTAGAATACAAATGATAAAACTAAATAGATCCGATTACAAACATAATAATACATGATGGAAGTAAATCAAACATAATTGCAATAATATAAACACACATAGTAGAAATCAATTACGACAACAGAAACACATTAATAGAATTAAAAGAAAGTAGAACATTTTGCCAACAACTGGTTCTTGAGCTCTTCTTCTTGGGGCGTCAAGTTTGTTTTTGCCAACAACGCAGCCAACAGGGTTGTGCCTAACTTCTTATCGGTGCTCCTGCTGGCAAACTCAAGTTCTTTCTCACGCGTGATCCTCATTGCACGCAGTTCATTAGTGAATTCCTCCGGAATTACAGAATAGGATGAGGATGATGCTTTCCCTTTTCCCTTCCTTTTGCTTTTCGCCGCTTCTCTACCGGTTGGACGATTAATTGTTGAAGTATCACTCCCTGGAGTCTCTGCCGCATCTTCGGTTGGGCCATTGTCATCTTCATCATCGGTTCTCGATCTCTTTGAACTGCCATGACCTTCATCCTCAAACTCTGTTGCATCTGGACGGGGCCTTCTATTCTCACTAGGATGCTGAAACTCCCACTTCACACAGTGCCGCATCACTTTTTCCCAAACTTCCATGTGCTTAAATTCTACCTTCGTACTGTAGAACTTTTTAGCTAACTTCAAAACATCGTCTGTGCTCATTCCGCTCGTTTTCTGCCTGTGGGCTTCCTTGTATGCCCCAACCCATTTTGTGATATTCGTGTTGAGTCGCTGATACCGACCTCTCAATGAATCCTTAGACCGGTCATTGATGAGTGTACCAGGGGATTCTGCTCGTGCTTGCGCAAACATGTAGTGAATTCTGTCCCGGAAAGTTTCAGCACTCTGATTAGTGCCAGTAACTGGATTTTCACTGATGTACTTCCACGCTGACATTAGGGTAATGTCTTCAATGTCCTCCCAAGGCACGGGTTTTTCTTTGGTTGAGTTTGTGGTTTCAACACTTTGGGGCTCGGTATTAGTTTGAGTGGGATTACGAGGAAACTGGGTGGGAGGAAACTGAGAGTAAATATCTGGTTCATAATCTGGGAATTCTTGAGAAGAAAACTGTGGGTAATATGGATCCATTTAGCTAGTGAGATTAATGGAAGGTTAGAGGAGGGTTTTTTTAGATGTATTGAAAGTATAACAAATGTGATCTCTATTTATAGAGGAAAAAAAATCATGAATTTTGGTATATATATATTTTTTTTTAAGATAATTAGAAGATAATTAAAAGATAAAAAACATTATCTATAAAATCCGGATAACCAATAGAAAGGGGACATGTGTCCCCTTCCTATTGGTGAGCATTCACTCATGCTCATGAGTGAAGATGAGTGAAGAGTGGGTTGAGATCGATCTGGAGTGATCGATCTCCCACTTTTCACTTTTTTTTTCTTTTTTTTTTTAATTTTGAAGGCATGTATGCATGCCTTGAACATGCTGATAATCTTGGTCTTAGTGTGCATAAGGAAATCATTGGACTCATACAATATACGTCAGATCATGTTGAGAAAAAACAACCTTTATGTGTCACTTATTAGAAGGGCTTAAATCACTCATTCGATTTTCGAGAGGATTGGGTTAATTACACTTTTAATCCCCTACGTTCAAGTCCACTTCTATTTTGGTCCTCTTTTTCACGATCTTTGCGAATTGAGTCCCTCAGAGTGTAAAATTCAGCGTATAAACGCCCAAATTTGCCCGTATACGCTTGGTTCATCCTCCCAGTCATCCAATACACTCCTAATCACCTCCATGTCACTAAATTTATCCCAATTTAAAGAAAAAAATCGAGCTCTGTTTTCAGAGCTTATAAAGCTACTTCCTCCGTCTTACAAAACTTTACCCACTTTCCATTTGTATGTGTCCCACAAAACTTTACCCATTTATTAAAGTGGAAGCTACCCCACACATTAAAAACATTATTTTGTACACTATATTACAACTTTGCCACTACTTTATACTTTAACAACTTCATTTCAATTAAAAAATTAACATACCCCACTAGCTTTATACTAATTTTTTGTTTCTTCTTAAACTGCGCGCTAACCCTAATGGGTAATGTTTTGTGAGACAAAGGAGTATGAAAATAGAGCTTGATAACTCTATTGCAGAGTTCATTAATGCTCTTAAAACAAAGCTTTTGAAGCTGTGAAAACAGGGCTTCAAAGCTGTGAAAACAGAGCTTCATTAATTAAGCTCTAAAAATAGAGCTTATGAAAGCTCTGTTACAGAGCGATCTTGATGAGCCATGTTATCTAACATAACTTATAAACAGAGCTCGTGAAAAGAGGATTCAATTTTGGGAATGGGATGGATTAGGGTTTATAAAAAGGGAATTTCAATTTGGGTGGAAATCTACACTAATTCGTCCGGATTCAGTTCTTCTCGTACCAGTCTCAGTTCTCCACGCTCTAATTCGGCCACCTAAGCTCCAGAGTGTGTCCACGTAGGATGAATCCTACGTATAGGACCGTATGCCGATTTTTGAGGACCAAATCCGAAGTGGACTGAGACTTACGGGACCAAATCTGCAATTAACTCTTTGATTATTTATTTATTTTAACAAATTAAACCCTCCTTCTGTCTATTCCTTATAAAAATTCTCCGAAACCCAAACTAGAACGAATCAAACCATCAAAACCTAGTAAGTTGAAAATCTCCTCTTCAAAATTTTCTCAATTCATAAGTGATTGTCAAATGCTTTACACCAACTTAATGCAAGAGTGATATATTAGTAAAGAAAAAAGAAAAACAAAATACTGAATATCATGATAGAAACAATTTGGGGGTCCAGAAGCCCACTGTATTTTTCTTTCTTTGAATTTGTCCATTGTTTCTAATTTTTAAAAATAGTTTGGGGGGTACATTGCGACTAGTCCAAAAGATTTAGGGGGAATTTGAACTTCATAACGACTTTAGGGGAAGATTGTCATTATGACAAAAAGATTGGGGAATAAATGATAAATCTCTTATGGAAGTAAAGATTCTGGTTTGTTCTAGAGCCAAGTGCAAAAAACCAACTAAATATTGTCAATGGCATAACCGTCTTTTCAGCCTTTCTCAGGCAGAGAAAGGAGTGATTTTAACGTGCAGCTAATTTCCTAGGTGGTCTAAAAATCAGAAATTCCATTTTCTTGAGAAGAAACAGAACCTATTCTCTAGCAATAATTTGTGCCTAATACAGCTGAAATTTGTCAAGTCTGAAATTGATTCGGTTTTCAAGATGTTTTATGTTGTTTCGGTTGAACTATTAGGAAGGTAGTAGATTGTTTTTATGGAGCCTGCAACTATTTTTTTATCTTGTTATCATCCTATATGTCATGGGTTTAGGCTTGGAATAATCATGATTTTCGTCCCCCCAAAAAGTGTATTTTGAGGTGTGAGGGCAAGGTTATTGTGTACAATATAAACCTACCGTCTCCTATTGTCCTAATTTTTTTTTTTTAAACGGCAAAAATAATTTCATTAAACCAACGAGTTGTACACGAGTAAGAGGGGTATACCTCAATCATGATACAAGGTGATACAAGGTGTATCACTAGACCTCTAGTACAAGGATGACCCAAATAGCTAGAGTAGCTACGGGAAGATCAACCGACACGAAACTCACAATACTCTAGCTATGCTATGATCTTTGAGAAGTCTAAAACCGAAGCTTCGAATGTAACCAACGGCTCTTTGAACTCCAGACACACATCTGTGATTCGAATCTGATACGAGCCCATGTTCCCATAGCTCCCAGGGCGATGATGCATCATCACAACCCCACTCCCAGCCCACGAGAACCACAGTCAATGAAGCAACAGTTTCCGGTTAAATCACCCTCAGGCTTAATGAAAGCGGTGCACACGACCACGGCAGTAGAGGAAAAATAACACGGAGGCTACCAACCAAGCCGAACCTGTCCGTCCCTGCTAAGAAAAAGCACACACAGAGTGAACAAACAAAGGCGGCATACTACCACAGCTGCAACCCGACCTGGCCGCCCCAACCAGCAACCGAACCGCACTGCAACACGGCCGCCAAGCAGATCAAACACGGCCTGCAACGGCTAAAATTGTCCCCCCTCCAACCTTGCGGAACCTACCCCAAAACCGTGGCCAACCTGCAAAACCAAAGCCAACAAAATCGAGCAGAACACGGCAAAAAAGACTACACTGTTACAAAAGAGAGAAGAAAACAATCCAACTCCCTCCAAGACTTCCACGCCCCAGCTGCAGACGCAAGTAACGCCCAGCCACTGAAACATGGCACCGACAGCAGCCTCCAAAAGCCGTGACCTGCACAACCTGCAACAAGAACTGTAAGTAGCCCCACCGCATCGAGCCACATCGCGCATACTCCAACCGCCCCCTCGAACAGAATGAGAAACAGGGCGCTTACTGCTCCCACCGAACAAGCACCCATCTTTCACCTCTCCACTTCCCAACGCAACTATTTCAAACACAATCTTGGCTCTAACACCCACTCCGAATACGCATAACTAGCCCCGAGCATTCCTTTACAACGAGCCCAATGCCACACCAAGAATTGCACTTTCTCGACCAATTCACCAACCGAGCACACCGCACTCTTAAAAATCACCCCGTTACGTACCAGCCATATACTCCAACAAATGCATGCGTAAGAGCCACTTGAAGTTTACTATCCAACCTAGCATCCTCAAAGCATCGGCCCTCAATGACCTCCACAACTGAACTAACCATGCGCAAATCACTCCCAATCCAAGCAGCAATCCGCCTCCACACCTCCACCGCCACTGAACATTGAACAAAGAGGTGGAAAACTGACTCCTCGTCCACGTTACATAATTTACAAACGTTTACCACCGTGCTAATGAGTTTCCTGGATAACAAATTACAAGTCCAACTGGGTAGTAAAGATGTAGCCTTACCCGGACTGTAACGACAGATTTCAAGTGTAGATGGTCTTCACAATAGCAAATGATTTTTGATACATTTAATATATTAGCGCATACGAATGCAGACTGAATTATGTTTTGTGGAATTTATATTTGTTTCTTTGGTTATGTTATGCTTTGGATGGATTTGTAGTTTTTGGCCAATTCAAGAAGTTTGAACTTTTGTGTGATAGTTGATAGAAAAGGACGTACTTTGCTTTGATAGAAATCTTGTATTGTTTGTGTCTGATACATGATTACTGTTAGGCTCGGAATAGTCATGGTTTTAGTCCCGGAAAAAAGTCTCTTTTGAGGTGTACAATATACACCTACCACCTCCCATATACGATACATGGATTTTGTGCTAATGAGTTTCCTGGATACGAAAGTAAGTATTTTTTTTTTTTTTTAACCAAAATTGTTTACTTTTATTCCAAAACCATCAATACAAACGTCGACCCGAAGATACAGATGGGCCACATCAAAGCCTAAATACATCACAACTTGACCAAACTAGACTTCTAGCTTCTACTTTACATTAAAGACTATAACAATAATTGAGAGCTTTTCATCCTCAATACAACGAATTTTAACAACACTTTTGATTTCTTCTACAATGCGCACATGAAACGGCATGTGTTGATAAAGCTTCATATTCCTTGCCTTCCACATTGCGTATATGGCTTCAGTAAATGTCATTTTTAGTAGCAAAGCCCTCATCGATTTCCCTTTTGTTTCACCTCGAATCCGGCCATTCCAATTCTTGAATGAATCCATTGGGCCTGTGAGTTATTTTCATCCACTCCAGCAGGCTGGCCCAAACAATTCTAGTGCAAGAACATTGAAAGAACAAATGATTAATACTTTCCTGTTCCAAACCGCAGAGAATACATGTATCCTCAGTTATGATCGCCATCGACAGTAGTCTATCTTTTGTATACATCCTGTTTAGGCAGGCCATCCACAGAACAAAATTCTGTGCGCGGTCTAGATTTATTCATGTAAAAGACCTTGCGCCAAGGCACTACTGGCTTGCTCCCTCTGATTTCTGCGTATATTTGTTGTGTAACATAGCTGCCAGTAGCCACCGCATTCTGCCAGGCATTCAAGTTAATTACTGCATCTCGAACTTTAACAATTTTGTGCAGCAACCACGAACAGGTCGAGCCCGGAACGAACTGTTCAATTGATTCTCCCTTCAAATAATATCCATGAATCCATCGGACCCATAATTTATCTGATTTCAAACTCAAATGCCAAACCAATTTCGCAACACATGCAACATTCCATTGCTGTAACAAAATCAGATTTTGACCCCCTTGCGCTTTTGGGTCACATAGAGTAGACCAGGCCACATGTGCTTTATGAGATATTTCTGATGTCCCATTCCATAAGAAAGAACGGCACAATCTTTCAATTTTCTTCAATACCATATGCGGTAAAGGGAACAACTGCATCCAATAATTAGCAGTGGAGAATATAACACTTTTAATAAGTTGTATTCTCCCGGCATAACTTAAAAGTTTAGCCGTCCAATGAGTTATCCGGTTAGTGATCTTGTCAAGCAACACTTGGTATTGATTAACAGAAATACGTTTACTGCTCAATGGAACTCCTAAATATTTAAATGGTAGCAAACTTTTCACAAAACCTGTAGCTTGTAGAATCTGTTCCTGTTGCTCCTCCGGTAGACCTCCAAAATAAACCTTACTCTTGTTTGTATTTGCCACCAAACCAAACCAGTAGAAAGGGAAAAAATTCTGAATTTTTCCATAAGGAGTGAAACAGATGCAACATCACCTCTAGCAAACATCAATAGATCATCAGCAAAGCAAATATTCGTAATATTCTCTTTCTCACACTTGGGATGCCAGTTGATATCTGTAAGTGTAGATAATACTCTGTAAAGATACTCCATGACAATAACATACAGAAAGAGGAGAAATAGGGTCGCCTTGTGGTAAACCCCTTTGTGCAACCAGTAATTCTGAAGGTACACCTTGAATATTATAACGATAAGAAACTGAAGTTACACAAACCATGATCCAATCTATGAAAAGAGGAGGGAAGCTCATCTCTTGCATTATCTTTTCCAAAGCACACCATTCCACACTATCATAAGCTTTTTGCAAATCAATTTGAATCATACAGCGTGGTGAAATACCTCATCTTCCATAACCTTTCCATCATCAATTCAAGATCTTGATACTCATGCATAGTTACTGTATTACCTCATGTTCTATCATGAACTGTCAGAACATTGTTGAAGTCACTCATCACAATCCATGGGCCATTAATATTAACAACAATCTCATCAATATCCTTCCATAAGTCTCTTCTCTTTTCCAAAGTATTATGCGCATAGACAACAGTGACCCAATATTTCAAATCACCATTTATTTCATTAACAGCAACATGGATCAACTGATCAGTACAACTGAGAAAGTCTATTACTACTCGCTTACGTACAATTCCATAACAATCAAATCTATCATTATCATGCTTACTATAATTGTCAAGATAAGACCACTGATAGCCTAATCTTGCCCTTATTCTACTAGCATTACAAGCCTTCACTTTAGTTTCTAATAATGCAATACAGGCGACATTATGCGCTCTAAGGTGGGAGCTAACCTCAGCATGCCTGTCTCTTAAAGGAGTAGATTTTCTGGGACCCGGAATGACAGACTTAAGTGTAGATGGCCTTCTCAATAGCAGAGGACATTTTATATATTAGTGTATTATGTATACAAATGCAAACTGAATTATGTTGTGCAGAGTTTAATTTTGTTTTTTTGCTTATATTGAGTTTTGGATTGACTTTATACTATCTTCCCAAGCAAGAATGTTGGTGTCAAAAATTTTTGTGTGGAATTTTTTTTGTCTTTGATTATGTTATGCTTTGGATGTACTTTGTAGTTTTGCCGAAGTCAATTTTGAGTTCTTGTTTCTTTGCCTATCTTATGCTTTTGATCGACGTTATATCATCTGCCCAAGCAAGAATGTTGATGTTTTGAAATTATATGTCTGGAATTTCTTTTTGTTTCTTTGATTATGTTATGCTTTGGATGGACTTGTAGTTTTGCCCAATTCAGGAAGTTTGAAGTTTTTGTGTGATAGTTGATAGAGAAGGATGCACTTTGCTTTTGATAACAATCTTGCATTGTCTGTTTGTGTCTGATGCATGTTAGTTACTGTTAGCATTCTTATACATCTCTCTGTCTGTGGAGGTTTTTGCCTCTCATTGTTATTTAAGTTGGAGTTACATAGCACACAGGGAATCCTGGACTGATCTTGACCTTGTGTATGAAAGTTCTATAGATGAAATCGAAACTGATGTTTTGTCCTTTAATTGTCTTTAATAGTCGAGTCACTTAGCATGTTAAAGGTACACATCACAAGAAAGATACACTAAAACTTTACGAGACTCCAAATACTTGACTACGGTGTGGTATCCCCTTCTCAACATGAAAGAACAAACTTATAAGAATGGAGATTGGATGTAATTAGTAGATTTGACTATCCAACATTGTATCTCGACTTGTAATTATTGAGTGATTCATTATTTTTTAGATCTCCAGAATTATAATTTGGAGTATTATATTTTGTAGATTTCTTAACGTGTACTCCATGGTCTGGTTAAATGTATTACATATTCCTTTTTTTAGATATGAACTCTTCGAACTTCCAACTTTTGCAATTGGATCATCTACTTCATTAAATTAATACCCTTGTGATAAACATATTTACAACTTTACCAAATACAATTATTAATTACTTTATTTATTTTAATCTTTTTATGTATAAATAATAAAAACTATAAATTATTTATTCATTTTGTATATATATGGAATCATATATAAGGTGGTGCAGCGGTAAGGAGTTGAGGTACTGAAGTAGAGGTGCCGGGTTCGATCTCTGGCGGTGGCGGGGTTATAAGGGCGGTTTAGGTGGAAAGAAATAAGGTGATTTAAGAAGTTTGTATAGAATACACATAGGATAGGAGTAGTTGTAATATTTCCCGTTTAAAAAAAATATTTATTCTGTATTTCTTCATTTAAATAATACTTAGTACTATCTTATTATTTCATTGATAAAAAATAACATATAAAAACTTGTCTCTAGCTAAAAGCATTTTAGTTATATAGTAGTTCATCTACTTATGTCCCTCCTTATTTGTCTTATTTGATATTTAACGAGGCATCTCTCGGTTTGTTCTTAATTTTCTCTAATTGAAGGCTTAATTATGTGCTTGGCTTCCTTCTTACCCTTATGACATTGTAGAGAAAATAAAAAAGAAATACTTTTTTTGTGGTTTTAAAATGGGAATGTGCTTGTATCATAAAACTTTGCGTTGTGGTTCAAGTTGTGTTCGTTTCCTCAGATACAACTACAGGTAAGTTTGTATACTAGCACTGAAAATACAAGACTTTCTTGAATATTTGAACTACTTCAAGATGGTAGACAGACATTTTCTGGAGAAATAGAGAAGAAGGAGAGAGCAAATTGGTGTGTTTATGTAATCATGGAGGGGTTATTTATAATAGCGAAGTGGTGTTTCTGAAAAATTATCTGTTAGCCACTGGACCGCCACGTTGGGCCTTTTTGGTGGAGTCAGGCGGGTGCGCTTGGACGAACTGAGGAGCCATCTAGCTCCCCTCTCCTTCCAAAACTACCATGGGTACCCCAAGGGGTCAAACCCCTAGACCAAACCATGGCTTAGTTTACTCATTCTCAACTTTAGCAATGTGGGATATCTCCCAACACCAACCTTTGGTATTCCATACTAATGTATCAACCAACACACTTTGAGTTTTAATTACTTTTTCACCAATTAATTTACAATTGTTTTAGTACTTTGTTGGTTGCGAAAATTTTTGGTTGCGCAATTTTTTTTTACTTTGTTGGTTGCGCAAAAATACAATATATGACCTTTGGCAATAGACTAATTGGCCCAATAGGCCTCTACGATTTGGACCTGTTTTAGAGCTTATAAAAGGAGAAGTTTAGAAACCCTAGTGTATTCAGTTTATTCACTCTTTCAGCTGCCAAACTCACTGACAACTGACAATATGTATCTTCTCTTCTTTTCTGCCTTCAAACCCTACTGTCTTCATCCATCCATCCAATCCTTTCAAAATAGGATTGAAGATCGACCCTTGGCGTGTTGTTTCAGTCTAGCTTCCAATTTCAGCAGATGCGCAATAATTGTTGGCGGATAAAGATTTTGAGATGTGCTTTCATGGAACGTGTTTATGCCCTTTGGATGGAGAGAAATAATGTCTTGTTCTAGCAGAAACAGGTGAATACTAGACTTAATGAAATATCAGAAATGATGCTATTAATAGATGTTGGGAGGATAGGAAGTTGCGCAACATTACTTTTGGTTGTGTAGAACTTGTCTAGAATTTTTTTCTATTACTTTGTTGGTTGCGGACATTTTTGGTTGCGCAATTTTTTATTACATTGTTGGTTGCGCAAAAATACAATATAAGACCTGTGCCAATAGACTAGTTGGCCCGATACGACAGTGTAATTGTCCCAATAGGACTCTAGGGTTTGGACCTGTTTTACGGCTTATAAAAGGAGAAGTTTAGAAACCCTAGTATATTCAGTTTATTCTATCTTTCAAATGCCAAACTCACTGACAACTAACAGTTTGTATCTTCTCTTCATTTTTGCCTTCAAACCCTAATGTCTTCATCCATCCATCCAATCCTTTCAAAACATGATCAAAGATCTACCCTTGGCTAGTGTTATTTCAGTCTTCCAATTTCAGCAGATGCGCAATAATTATTTGCGTATAAAGATTCTGAGATGTTCTTTTATGGAGTGTGTTTAATTATGACCTTTGGATGGAGAGAAATAATGTCTTGTTCAACCAGAAACCGGTGAATACTAGACTTGATGAGAATATAATAAATGATGTCATTAATAGATGTTGGGAGGATAGGAAGTTTTGCAAAATTACTTTTGGTTGTCTAGAACTTGTCTAGAATTTTTTTTATTACTTTTGTTTGCGACATTTTTTTGTTGCGGAATTTTTTATTACTTTGTTGGTTGCGAAAATATACAATATAAGACCTCTGCCAATAGACAAGTTGGCCCGACACCACAGTGTAATTGGCCCAATTGGCCTCTACGTTTTGGACCTATTTTAGGGCTTATAAAAGGAGAAGTTTAGATCCCTAGTGTATTCAGTTTATTCACTCTTTCAGCTTCCAAACCCACTAACAGCTGACAGTCTATATCTTCTCTTCATTTCTGCCTTCAAACCCTACTGTCTTCATCCATCCATCCAACCCTTTCAAAACAGGATTGAAGATCTACCCTTGGCTGGTATTGTTTCAGTCTAGCTTCCAATTTCAGCAGATGCGCAATAATTGTTGGTGGATAAAGATTCTAAGATGTGCTTTCATGGAGTCTGTTTATGCCCTTTGGATGGAGACAAATAATGTATTGTTGAAGCAGAAACCGGTGAATACTAGATTTGATGAGAATATAATAAATGATATCATTAATAGATGTTGGGAGGATTAGGAAGTTGCGCAAAATTACTTTTGGTTGTCTAGAACTTGTCTAGAATTTTTTTTATTACTTTTTTGGTTGCGAACATTTTTGGTTACACAATTTTTTATTACTTTGTTGGATGCGCAAAAATACAATATAAGACTTTTGCCAATAGACTAATTGGCCTGACATCAAAGTGTAATTGGCCCAATAGGCCTATACGGTTTGGACATGTTTTAGGGCTTATAAAAGGAGAAGTTTACCCTAGTGTATTCAGTTCATTCTGTTTCAAAAAAAAAAAGTGTATTCAGTTTATTCACTCTTTCGGCTTCCAAACTCACTCACAGCTGACAGTTTGTATCTTCTCTTCATTTCTGCCTTCAATCCCTACTGTCGGCATCCATCCATCCAATCCTTTCGAATCACGATTGAAGATCTACCTTTGCCTATTACAACGTCATGTTTAAACCAATTTTTTTGTACTATTGTACGCACATAAATTTCTACTCATGTTTTAAACATAACTAGTAAATAACCCGTTGAAATTCGACGGGGAATAGTAAATTCATAAATAATAAATGAAATCAATTAAAATGAACAATGGTGTTCTATCTAATTTTTATTGAAAATGTTATATGTAATAGTCTCATCAAATATGATAAAAAATTTAAATTATTACGGAAGTCAAACAAAGTTGTGTTTCAAAGTATTACACAGTTAGTGTTATAAATTATTGTGAAATATACCCGTTGATGAAACAAAGTTAATTTGTGTTATGAAATATTGCAGAATAGACCCGTCGAACACAATTAGTGTTCTAACGTATTGCAATACAAACCAGTGGAACGCATTTAGTGTTCTAACTTATTGACAAAATAGACACACGTCCTGTTATGTTCTAACGTATTTTCAAATAGACCCGTCAAACGCAGTCGGTGTTCTAATGTATTGCCAGATTGTCGTCCAACACAATTAGTATTCTAAAGTGTTGCGGAATAGACATGTCGAATGCAATTAGTGTTTCAAAGTATTACGGAATAGCTCCATAAACCGTACTTTATGGAATACCATCAAATATAGTTCAAGTATTCTGCAATAGACTCGTCAAACGCAATTACTATTCTAAAGTATTGCGAGTAGACTCGACGAACGCAGTTAGTGTTCTAAAGTATTGTGCAATAGACCCGCAGAAGTATTATGGAATAGACCTGTCGGCCACAGTTATTGTTCTAAAGTATGGCGTTGAACGTATTTTTTGTTCTAAAGTATTGTGGAAATAGAGTCGTTGACCACTCGCATTTAGTGTTATAAAATCTGTGATTTAAAGTATTAGCGAATAGACCTGTTGAATGCGATTAATGTTCTGGAGTATTTCGAATATACCTGTTAAATGCATTTAGTTCTTTAAAGCATTGTGGAATAGACCTGTCAATCGCAGATAGTGGTCTAAAGTAATGCGAAACACCCATCAAAGGCAGTTCAAGTATTGTCGAATAGACCCATCAAACGCAATTAATATTCTAAAGTATTGAAATAGACCCGTCGAACACAATTAGTGTTCTAAAGGATTGTGTAATAAACTCATCGGTCACAATTATTGTTCTAAGGTATTGTGAAATAGACATTTCGAACATATTTAGTGTTCTAAAGTTTTGCGGAACAAATCTGTCGGCTGCATTTAGTGTTCTAAAGTTCGTGTTTTAAAGTATTATCGCATAGATCCATCAAACATTGCGAATAGGCCCGTCGAACGTAGTTAATGTTCTAAAGTATTGTAGAATAAACCTGTTGAACGCGATCATTGTTTAAAAGTATTGTGGAATGGACCTGCATGTCGACCACAGTTAATGTTCTAAAGTATTGTGAAATAAACCCGTCACCTACGGTTAGTGTTCTAAAGTATTGTGAAATTGACCTGTCGACGCGTCGAACGCAGTTAGAGTTGTAAAGTATTGCGAAATAGATCCGTGAACTGAACTGCAGTTAGTTGTCTAAAGTATTGTAGAATAAATCAATTAAATGCAGTCCCTGTTTAAAAGTATTGTCGAAAAGACCCTTCGAATGCAATTAATGTTTTAAACTATTGTGAATAGACCTGTTGAACGCATGCAGTGTTCTAAAGTATTGCGAATTATAGAACCGTCGAACGTAATTAGTGTTCTAAGTATTGTGAATAGACCCGCCGGCTGCAGTTAGTGTTCTAACGTATTGTCGAATAGACCCGTTGAACGCAATTAGAGTTCTAAAGCATTGCGAAATAGATCCGTCGTCAACCACAATTAGTGATCTGAAGTTTTGATAAATAAACCTGTCAAATATAGTTCGAGTTTTAAAGTATTATTGAATATACCCGTTGAACATATTTAACGTTCTAATATTTTGAATAGACCCATCGAACACAATTGGTGCTCTAAAGTATGGAGGACCAACTGAACACAATTAGTATTCTAAAGTATTGAGGAATAGATATGTCGAACGCAGTTAGTATTCTAAAGTATTACAAAAGAGATCTGTCGAATACAATTAATATCTAAAGTATTATGAATGACACCTTAACATATGAAAAACTTTCGACCAATCAAAATGGACATAGAGTGAAGCTGAACATGTCATGTGGACGAAGAAGGAAGCATGAAATTCCTCCTTTATAGAATATATAGATATTTGGATTACGATTACATAGTGATAAATAATATTTTAAATTTTTATATGGATGAAAATGTTAGAAATATATTGAAATTATGGCTCATGCATAGAAGGGTGTTACTTTGTTTCTTCTTTTGTCTTGAAAAGAAAGAAAATAAAAACCTAGACCTTGAATTTTAACATAGAATAAGAATTATATTATTGTTTTTTCTTTAATTCAATCATTGTATATTTTTTATATTATATTAATTTTATTATTTTTTTACAAATAGCAAAACTAAATTTGTTTTAGCATCCTTGTTTCATAATGCCAAATAATTTCAATTAACATTTAAGAAAAGATATATATATATTTTTTTTAATAACTATATATTTACTTGAGAATGACATAAAGAGAAGAATAATAATACATGGTAAAGTACTATATATAATTATAAATTAGATGCATACATTTAAGACATGTGGCAATAATAACGGAATCAACCAATCAAAATATAAGAATTTGTCACGTATAAAAAATAGAGCATGAATTAAGGAGGAATCTTGAAATATTAATTCTTTAATATATAGATAGATAAATAGACGGATGACATGTATGTATGTAAAAGTTTAGTGTAGGTGTTACAAATGATTCAAAAATTTATGAAAATGTAGAGAACGTGCACATGTTCATACTTGACTATTTGTCTTGTCACACAGGGTTATACAGTGGTGGCGCTTTAATCGAATGAAACCGTTTTATTACAGGTGACAAGTTGAACAAGTATCACAGTAGCTAAAAGAGTCTCTATAGGGTGTGTTAATTAGTGGCATCCTTGTAACAAATACGTCTATCGTACATAGTACGCACGATACTGTATAAAGTCTTGCTTCCACGTCCCACACACGACGTAGTAATTTATTAAAGTACTAATTCCATACAACAACAGTAGAAAATTAAAAACACGCGTGCGAAAAACTTATGGATGACGGAAAAAGTGCATACATTTTGTGCATATAGGTATGATCACTTAATGGGAATTTTTTACGAGTTCACATCGGGTAATGGGTGGGTTAGGATCACCCTCTTCTTGCTTGATAGCACATTCCCCTTGACAGCATTTGATGTTCGAATCGGACAAGGTCCACCAACAGGATAACATTGATGGGACCGGAATTTTGGTGTCATCATATTTTGTCTATTTAATTATTTATTTGATTATTCACTTGAATCTTGGTCAGTATATAAGTTAGGGTTTATGGACTGTTTATTCTGAAACACTCCGTTAGCTGGGCTTAGCCCATAGTTAGTAATAAGGCATGTTAGTATTTTCTTAGCCTGTAAATTTATTTCTTAGATAGCAAGTCAGTCTTTTACTATTTAAACATTGTAATACTTTCAGTTTTATGATGGTGGAATGGAATATTAGTTAGTGTAAAGTGTTCTGGCGGGACCGGCCTTCTTGTGGGCTCTAGTGCATCTTCTTGTGGATGTCGTATTGATCTGACGTTAAAGGATCGTGACTAGGCCCAGCGTAGTCGACTAGGAGGTGATTGTTGTTCTTGCGCGACGTTATCTTCGCCCACGCCAAATTATTGCTATTCTTTTGTAGTAGCCCTTAGTGGTTATTTGTGCTTATTTGTTAGAATATCTGCTTTACAACCGTGAACATGGGAGGGTTATGGATTCAATTAGCCGATTAGCTATTCTTGTGTACTAATGGGCTTTTTGGGCTCCATCAAACATATTTCTGGATCTGTATTTACTTGCTGACTAAGAATACTTTGTGGATATCATCGAGCTTATGGGACAAGCTGACCCACTTCTACCTCTTCTATTTCACACTGGCCTCGACAACATTTTATGTTCTCCCAATCCGGACAAGCTAGGTGCATCTGGAGGATAACATATTTCCGGATCTGTATGTACTTGTTGATCAACGATGCTTGCTTTGCTTCGACTCTGAATAACATACACACAGATAAATATTTAAAAACACACGTGCATAAAACTTGATCAATCAATGCTGAAGGTTGGAAAGTAAGTTAACCTGCGGAAGCTTTGTCGGGGACACATAGGGTTCTTGGTGGGCTAGGATCACCCACTGGTTGCTCCTCTACTTCACAACCGCTTCCTGGACAACAATTTATGTTCCAAACCGGACAAGGTCCACCTAGAGGATAACATATCTCTGGATCTGTTTGTTCTACGATGCTTGCATGTTTCAACTCTGTAATATGTAATCGTAGAACAAACATAAATTTAACTTCTGTTATTTTTTATACGAAATAATATGAATTGAACTGATTTGATCTGAATTGAATTTATGAATTTAAGTTGAAATACTAACATTGATATTTTCAAATGAAAATAATACTCCCGTCTGTTCTCTTAGAAGCTTCCTAGTTTGAATTTTTTCGGTCAACAACTTTCAAATTTGACTCTCGATTACTCTTAAACTATGATGATGAAGTATGTAACGAAATTATATAATGAAAATTTAAGTTCTTTATTTTCATAATATAATTTCGTTAAATACTTTATCATTATTGTTTAAAATTAATTAGAAATCAAAGTTGAAAGTTGTTGACCGAAAAAAGTCAAACAAAAAAGTTTATGAAAGAAAGGAGGGAGTATATATAAATAAGAACTTAGTATATAAATTTATGCTACTGCGTGATAATAAACATACCGGATGACGCGCCCACCATTAGTAGAGCTAGAAAAGTTAGCAACGTCAAGAGTGTTACACTGTTCGCCATGCTTTCTCGCCTTTTCTTTTGTTTATTAAATAACTGAAGCTGTGAAGTGATATTTATCAAAGGCAAGTCACTTGAGAATATATAGCCAGATGTTTCCAATATTTTAATTAATTAATACTCCATGAGATCCCAAATATTAGGCGCAAAAATGTGATTAATTGCACCTCTTAGCTACCAACTTATACAGTACGTATTTAATTAAAGTAAATATAATTTAGTACTAGTTTCCAGTTTCCAGATCCAGTATCGACTTTCACGTGAAAGAAAAAAGGAATAGTTTAATTTTCTCAATCAGATTTGGATAACGCTCAAGGCTTCGGAGGACTATTCTAAAGGTGTATTCTATCACCTATTCTAACCGATTCTTCCTTACACTAGGTATCGCGCGTGTGAAGCATAATTTTGTAAAACATTATTATTTTATTAAATAATATATTGAAATAAATTGAGTGAATATATAATCTTCACATAATGACTTCAAACGTAATAAAAAAATAACTAATTGAGTAATTAAACTTAATATAAATGGTGCACTATAAATGTATATAGTTTTTGTAATTATGCAATTAATAGTTTTGAATTGAACTATATTATACATACGAAAATTATTCTTCCAATGAGTTAATAACCATCAGATACATCTCTAGACTTTGGAAACATTCAACTTCAAAATCTACATTGTTTTTTTTTTTTCATGTTAATTGGTATTCTTCATCAGTTGAATATATTGTCAAGTGCTTCATATAAACATTCTAGTTTCATAATATGATATTTTTAGTTATTTTTATCGTATGATTTAAGAATAATTTAAGGTCAAAATGACCATCGAAAAAGTCAACAAAATCAAGTGTTACATTTATTATTGGACGGAGGAAGTATGTCTTTTTTTATAAGAACATATCATGGTTATTTTTAAAATTAAGTATAATACGTCATACAACTTTATGTTAAAAACTAAAAATTTAAGAAGAGAATAAATAAAAAAGAAAAACATTACGTCAATAAGATTCGAACCCAACACCTTCAACTAAAATAATGATACAAATAATATAGAAAAATCACGCCAACAAGATTCGAACCAAACACCTTCAATAAAATTAATAATAAAAATAATGAAGAAAAATCACGCCAACAGGATTCGAACCCTACATCTTTTAATTAACTAATGACACATGTACGCACCAGATTGAAATTGGATAAGCGAGATCAACGGATTAAAATTGATTGGTAGGTCAATCAATTGGGTAAATCAACCGGCTTATTATATTACTTTAATAAAAATCCTCCAAACCACAAAAACCTAGTAATTTGAAAATCTACTTCAAATTTTTCTTCAATTCAGAAGTGACTGACAAATGCTTTACAACAACTAAATGCAAGATTGATATTAGGTTTTGTTCTCTTGAAAATTGATTATTTTAAGTTCAGTTCAGATGCATTAAGTTCAGTTCAATTTAAATGCATTAAGTTCAATTCAGTTCAGTTTAAATTTGCTTGATAGTGTTTTATACTACAAATAAGTTCAGTTCATCTTCATTCAGTTCAGCTGAGCTTCATTCAGTTCAGTTCACATTAGTTCATTTCAGTTCAAACGAAGAGAACAAAGTATTAGTAAATAAAAAAGAAAAAAAAAATGAATATAGTACACAGTACACACTTAGGCGCTGTAGGTAAGGCACACCTATCTTTAGTGCCCACAGATTGGTAGGGGCGCGTCATCTCTTCCTGAGCTAGTTTTGAACTATCATGATAGAAAGAATTTTGGGTTCCAGAAGCCCACTATAATTTTATTTCTTTGAATTTGTCCATTGTTTCTTATTTTTAAAAAATAATCTGGGGGTACATTGCGACTTGTCCAAAAGATATAGGGGGAATGTGAACTTTATAATGAATTTAGGGGAAGATTTGACATTTTGACGAAAAGATGGGGAATAAATCTCTTTGGAAGTAAAGGTTCTAGTTTGTTCTAGAGCCAAATGCAAAAAACCAACTAAATATTGTCAATGGCATAACCGTCTTTTCATCCTTTCTCAGGCAAAGAAAAGAGTGATTTTAACGTGCAGCTAATTTTCTAGGTGGTCTAAAAATCAGAAATTCCATTTTCTTCAGAAGAAACACAAACCTATTCTCTAGCAAACCCTAATTTCAAGACTTTCAATCGACGCCATTATTGTAAGTTTTTCCTCTTTATTCTTATCGATTATATCAATTCTCCTCCCATATCATATTTCTTACACAAAGATATCACCTTTCGATGCAGGCTGTTCGGATTTGAATTGAAGCTTTTTTTTCTTCTTTCTATTCCGCAATGGTAAGCACTCAATTTGTCTCCTTTCCGGATAAATTGTGCCTAATATGTCCGAAATTTGTCAAGACTGAGATTTATTGGCTTCAAGATGTTTTTTTTTCTTTTAATGGAATTATACTGTTTTAGGTTGAAGTATTAGAAAGTTAGTAGATTGTTTTTATGGAGCCTGCAGGCTGCAACTAATTTTTGATCTTGTTATCATCCTGTACATCATGGGTTTTAGGCTTGGAATAATCAAGGTTTTCGTCCTGGAAAAAAGTGTCTTTTGAGGTTTGAGGGCAAGGTTATTGTGTACAATATAAACGTACCATCTCCTATTGTGATAATGAGTTTCCTGGATAACAAATTACAAGTCCAACTGGGTAGTAAAGAAGTAGGCTTTCCCAGACTGGAATGGCAGACTTTAAGTGTAGATGGCCTTCACAATAGCAAATGATTTTTGGATACATTTAATATATTAGTGCATATGAATGGAAACTGAATTATGTTTTGTGGAATTTATATTTGTTTCTTTGGTTATGTTATGCTTTGGATGGACTTGTAGTTTTTTGGCCAATTCAAGAAGTTTGAACTTTTGTATGATAGTTGATAGAAAAGGACGTACTTTGCTTTGATAGCAATGATGTATTGTTTGTGTCTGATGCATGATTACTGTTAGGCTCGGAATAATCATGGTTTTAGTCCCGGTAAAAAGTCTCTTTTGAGTTGTGAGGGGAAGCTTGATGTGTACACAATATACACCTACCATCTCCCATATAAAATACATGGATTTTGTGCTAATGAGCTTCCTGGATAACAAAGTAAGTATTCTTTATTAGAAGTCCAACTGGGTCGTAAAGGAGTAGATTTTCCCGGTCCCATATAAAATACATGGATTTTGTGCTAATGAGCTTCCTGGATAACAAAGTAAGTATTCTTTATTAGAAGTCCAACTGGGTCGTAAAGGAGTAGACTTTCCCGGTCCCGGAACGACAGACTTAACTGTAGATGGCCTTCTCAATAGCATATGGTTTTTGGGTACAGTTTATATCTTAGTGTATACGAATGCAAACGGAATTATGTTGTGCAGAGTTTATTTTTGTTTCTTTGCTTATCTTGAGTTTTGGATTGACATTATACTATCTGCCCAGGCAAGAATGTTGGTGTCTAAAATTTATGTGTGGAATTTCTTTTTGTTTCTATGATTATGTTATCCTTTGGGCGGACTTTGTAGTTTTGCCGAAGTCAATTTTTAGTTGTTTCTTTGCTTATCTTATGCTTTTGATTGACTTTATATTATCTGCCAAGCAAGAATGTTGCTGTTTTGAATTTAAATGTCTGGAATTTCTTTTCGTTTCTTTGATTATGTTATGCTTTAGATGGACTTGTAGTTTTGCCCAATTCAGGAAGTTTGAAGTTTTGTGTGATAGTTGATAGAAAAGGATGCAATTTTCTTTTGATAGCAATGATGCATGTTAGTTACTGTTAGTATTCTTATACATCTCTCAGTCTGTGGAGTTTTTGCCTTTCATTGTGTTATCAAAGTTGGAGTTACTTAGCACACAGGGAATCCTGGACTGATCTTGACCTAGTGTATGAAAGTTCTATAGATGAAATCTAAACTGATGTTTTAGCCTTCAATTGTCTCTAATAGTAGAGTCACTTAGCATAGATTATCACATAGAGCATCCAGAGCGTTCATGAAATCGAACCGGGACACTAACTTTATATCTGTTTCTTACCATGCAGGCTGCAAGACTTATTGCGCAATTGGTTGTTATGGGCTCTGGAATAATGGCAAGAGCATTTGTTCAAGCGTATCGCCAGGCACTCGCCAGTAAGTTATAGAATTCTGATTTAGTTGTACCTTTTTGATTCTTGTATCCACCATAGACTGATAGTATAGTCTAGTGGCTGTTCTTTCTTGATCTTGCATCTTCATGTGCATTTTTAGCTATGTTCACGGGAACAGTCGAAGTATAGCTAGTATGCATACAGTATGGCCCCTGTACTCTCGTAAAAAAGTGCCGATTAGCCAAGTTCCCCATGCGAGAAGTCTTCTGATTGGTCGGATGCATTCTACGTGGGCTGTATGCTAGGACCTCACTGGCGTGTTCATATCATTAGCAATTTGACAACCCCCTGCCCTCCCCCACACAAATTATAATTATAACGAAGCTGCACACCAGAGTCTGAAATAGTCAAAATCCATCTTCATTGCCCCTCGTCCTCATTTACTATATCAGAGTGATTACAGGGGTAGGAAGGAAACAAAATTAAACCAACCAAACAAAAATTTTATGTCAAAGGTTTTGTTTGTGCTGTACATTCATTTATATTGACCTGATGGCACAGTTATGCAATAAGCTGTCATCTCAACTACATGTACATAACAGAACTACAGAGCAATAATAATAGTATATCGCCAAAAATCTGAACTTAAACAGAACTTCGAAAAAGTAGGCAATAGTATACCCCTCGAAGTAACTGCCATGGCCCATGGTATATTATATAAACTCATAGCAGCAAAATGATAGTACCCTGTTATTCAAATAATAGCAGCGTAAGACTATCAACATATCTCTGATTCTTGTACCTAGCAATGGCATTATATCTTCAGTTGCAATTATAAGTTCACTGCTTAACTCTTTTTGTATCGTCTTCCTCGTCGCACTATTTTCCTCAGATGCCTCCAAAAATGGAGTTGCTCAAGAAGCAGTTCAGAACATTAAAAGAGGCAGCAAGCTCATGACCGAGGCGGAAGCAAGACAAATTCTTGGCGTTTCGGAGCAATCATCATGGGAAGAGATTTTGAAGGTCCTCCCCTGGCCCCCTTCATCTATTTTATCTTGTTCAAACATACAAATCGATGGAAGTATTCTTTTTGTTTGGATTATTTCTCTTATGGCGTAATGTATACTGTAATTAACTTGGATATATGCCTCTTGTTTCCAGAAGTACGATAACTTGTTCGAACAGAATGCCAAGAACGGGAGCTTTTATCTACAATCAAAGGTTCACAGAGCAAAAGAATGTCTGGAATCAATGCACCAACCAAAGGAACCACAGCCACCTGAGGCAAATTGAAACCACAGTGCCTTGTAAGGATTGTCTTGCCACCGAAGAGTTAGTTCCTTCTTTCTCGATATCCAACACTGAGTGCTTCTTTGGTCATTAAATTCTTTGGCACTGAGGCTGAAAGTCCTGTATCAGTATAAATCTAAGATGAGAATGTATACAGCTTATATAGGCAGCTGCTTCTTGATGTTTGAAGTTTCAGAAAGTGTTTGCTTTCTTTCAACTGAAAGCAGAACAGTGTATGCAAACATCTTTTGTAGAAAAATAGTGCATCTTTGGTCTGTACCACACAGAATGAATCTAATAATGTCTGAATATTTACGGCCTTGTTACCTATATTTTCAAGTAAAGGAGTCATGTTTTTGTTGGTGTGTACCAAAGTGCAAGTGCAACAATTTACTATATGAATGTGGTCATTTAATTTAACTACTTGCAAAAACAAGTAGTACTTGTACACTTGAACATTATCTTGATGCATCATATCTTCACTTAGGAATCTATTTGCATGTGTCACTGTTTCCAAATGCCATTAGATTTGTTCCTGATCCAGAAGGATATATTCCATTTAAAGTTGTAGTAATTGATTGCACGGATCCATCTTGCTAGTGCATTATCTACTCAGAGGAACGCGATACTGTATATTTCTTCCTCCTGGAAAGAAAGGTGATGGATTTGTCCCGAAATTTTCCTATAAATGTGTGGCCTGCAGGCACCCTTGAAACCCAACATTCCACCATACATACTACCTACTTGAACTACCGTTACGTCAACAACCGGTCAAAGGTGTCGGAAAATATGAGCTACGACTCTGAGAGACCGGTAAACCCAACATATATGCCAATGTATACTCGACACCTCATGCCGCCTAGCTGGGCAACTGACCACAAATACATGGCAGATCCCCACATGTTTCATGAGTTCCCAAGGCTACCATTGTTGAATCTTGAGACCTCTGATGATGACGATAACATGGCACAGGCCTTTTGGAGTCATGTAAGTCATCCCATGTATACTCCATTTCCGCCGCCACCTGGAATGTCATTTCATAACTGGCCAATTTATGATCAAGGCGATACGACTGAGACCTCTTCTGCAGGTTCTCTTAGCTCAGATGGCACAGAGAGAATCATTTGCATTCCAACTTACACTGTTAACGGACATATGTCCATGCCAACTGATAAGGTTGATAGACACACTTTCGTACCATCAGATCTTGTGGTTGTTCGAGTTAGGACAAGTACTACTAGTTTCAAGGATGAAACCGTTCCTAAAGAGTCAGCAGTTTGCAGGTTCTGCTTTAGAAAATTGGCAGTGAATGATGTCAATCGGCAAGTACTGAAGGCGCAGTGTAAGTGTTCTGACACTAGCTTAATTCACTATGATTGTATAATTGAGTGGTCTAAAGGAAGGGGGACTACAGTTGTGAAGGATGCGGTAAGGTAACAAATTATGTCCGCGTGTCTATACTACCAGCTGTGAAGCCTGCAGATAATAATTCATCGGCTCCTACTTGGCCTGTTACCAAGAGAGTACAGAAACCTGCTCCTCCGATCTACTCAATTCAACCAGTGACTGATAAAGGACAAAGATATCCAGTGACTGCTCCTCAGCGTCCTAATTATCCTAGGAGCGGGCGGTTTTGGAGATGGTTTTAGTTTTAAATTTTTTTCTTCTTATGTTAATGCAGTTGCTTGGTATTTACTGTGTGTATTAGGTGCAGTCTGCTGATTGTGGAAACTTGACAAGGAGGTCCCAGACATGTACTAATCGCTATTGTAAGACATGCATATGAATAATACGTAGTGCTATCATACTTTTATGGGTTGATTGCGTTTCACTTTTGGAAAACTTGTTCCGATATCTTTAGAGGAATCAAAATAAAAGTGCGACTACACCTATGATGAATTACAAAGAATCGAACAGTTTGAAGAATGATATGAAGAAGATGACATACAACAAATTAAAGTCTGAAAATCTTGTCCACATACCAATGAAGATCGCTAAGCTGTATTTGCTATATAATCTATATCAAGATTCAAGACAATTGCTTCACTGTCTGTACGTAATATCAGTGTTTAAAGGTAAAGCTAGATATCGGTTGACAACTTCATCTACTTTTGCTCAATCATACTTGTTCATTAGTCCGTTTTGCTTAAGTTCTTATGGTTGGTCTGTTCTCATTTTAAGGAACACCGAAGTTTCTCCATAATTGGTGTTGTTCACGCGTTACTGATGCTGAGCCTGAGTGCAATCATCTAAGAGAATTTTCTGGATAAAGCTATGGTTCCAAACACTATTAATTAGGAAATGAAATCGATACTGCAGTTACTAGGCTTTCGCAAGTTAAAAACGACAAGTGTAATGCAACAGATTTTGAGTTAGTTATATGATAATGAAATCAAAAGACCTGCTTTGTATTGATTCCTAATAGTTACTAAAATGTGGTTTTTGTTAGATTGCGAAATACTCCAAAGTTAAATGATATTGCAACTGGATATTTTCAATATTCCATCAGATTTTCTTTCCTTTTAAGAATCATGATAAGCAGGGGATAAATTCCATTTAAAGTTGTTATTGACTATTTCAACAGATACCTAAATTGTACTACTCCACTAGTAAAAGTGGCAGTGAAACCTTGATGACTGATGAACATAATTCCTTTTGTGATTAGGTTAATTGCCTACTCTTAGACATGTTGCTAGTGCTGTTGTATATAATAGATGATTAATTTTTTCTTGCTGTATGAGAGATTTGGCTGGTTTGAAGTCTTCCCATAAAATGTTCTGGCCTGCAGCCACCACTCAAACACAATGCAGCGGGTATAGACAATATTGATAAAAGTAAGATGACTGAGAAACAGATCCTCCAATGGGATAGACCTTTCTAGGCCATCTACATTTAACTGGTAGCCCTATGTATGCTCTCCATTCCCAATTAAGTTGATCATGACGACATGGTTTTCAGACATTTGCTTATGGTACATTTCAAAGTAGAATGGGGGCATGTCTGATGTCAGAGGTTGGTATGGCAAATCAAGACTCCAATGTTGGCAAGTCTAATCATATCACATGCCTCTTCATAGACTTGGTAAATTGGCCTGGATTTGTATGACCAATGTCAAATTCCAGAGGTGCAGAACTCGTATGTGTAAGATAAGTACGTACTTAGCAAGGAACCAAAATTACTAAAGATGAAATAATTCCGGAAGAGCCGACAGTTTGCAGGTTCTGCTTTAATAATTAAAAGATTGCTAGTTAGACCAGAGGTTCTCTTATTCGCACCTTTCCAACCTCCGTGGGCCGATTATCAGGGAATCCACTTGGCTTGGACGTGATCGTGCTAGGTTCTTGTGCTTTATCCGGATTTACTGCAAGAAATACACTTTCCTAGCTGGCCTTTAGACATGTTCGCACTGCATTACGTTGATGTAACTTATCTCCACTAGGATGCGAATGTGCTTGCATGTATCACTATTACCAAAATTCTATGCGATTCCCTGATAATGAGAATTGTTCCCCAGCCAACTTGTGGTACAAGACGCTTACTCATACGACACATTGCTAGATAAGTGATTGAGCACAGACCCCATAATCTTTTTACGAAGAGAAAGGTAGTATTGGATTCTTTCCTAGCTATAAACAGTGTGCCCTGCAAGCACCCTTTAAACACATTATTGACTGCACTGATCCATTTCACTAGTTTCAATCTCTATTTAATTAGAGGAACATGATTCCGTGCACATCATATTGCTTTCCATGTTGTGATGTTCCTTTTTTTTCGCCTTATAGATTGGGAAAATTATATTCTACTCATACACGTTGCTGGAAAACAGATTGACACGATTTGTAATTTTTTAATTCCTCCAAATAGAAAGGTAATGAATTCCTGGAAATTTTTCCTATAAAATGGTGTGGCATTTAGAGCAGGCACCCTTGCATTGAAACACAAATTAATACATGGCTGATCATCCTCAAACTTCTCATTCTTTCACAAGACTACCACTTTCGAATCTTGAGGCCTTTGGGAGCCAAGTAAGTTCAAGTGGTTATCCTATGCATACTCCATATTCACTGCTACATGGAAGAAAATTTCATAACTGGAAGCCAATTGATGACCACAACGACATGACAAAGACCTCTTCTTCAGCTTCACCTGTTAATCGCATCGTTATTGATTCACACGAAGCTGCTCTTCGTATTGGTGGTCTCATGTTAATTGATATGATTCCTGTGGTGGTTGTTCGAGTTAAGACAAGTACTACCAGTTTCAAGGATGAAACTGTTCCTAAAGAGTCAGCAGTTTGCAGGTTCTTCTTTAGAAGATTGTTAGTGGATGATCACAATCAGCATGTACTGAAGGCGCAGTGTAAGTGTTCTCAAACTAGTTTAATTCACTATGATTGTTCAGTTGAGTGGTCTACACGGAAAGGCAACTTTAACTGTGTAAGATGTGGTCAAGTTACCAATTTTGTTCGGGTGTCTATTACACTATGAAAGATATCCATCAGTATTGGAGGGATACAGTGATGCAAATTGGATATCAAAAGAAGAAAACATCTTATCTCTACAAGTGGATATGTCTTCACTCTGGGAGGTGGAGCTGTTTCATGGAAATCCTCTAAGCAAACATGCATCGCAAAATCTACTATGGAATCTGAATTCATAGCTTTAGATAAAACTGGAGAAGAAGCTGGATGGCTTCGAGAGTTCTTAGAGGATGTACCTTGTTGGGATAAACCTGTGCCGGCTATCACCATTCACTGCGATTGTCAATCGACAATAAATGGGGCCCTAAAAGATGTGTATAATAGCAAGTGAAGACATTTTCGTCGAAGACATGATGCTATTAGAGAACTGATCATTACTGGAGTTATCACACTTGATTATGTAAGATCAAAGGATAACGTTGCGGACCCGCTAACAAAATCATTGTGTAGAGATCAAGTTCTCTCCTCGTCTAGGGGAATGGGACTAAAACCCATTGTTAAGGAAGTCTGAAGTGGACACCCAATCATAATGACTGGAGATCCCAATAATTTGATTCAATGTGGAAAATGAAATTTCAGATAACCGTTGGTTAATCTCGTGAAGGTTTTTGGTGAGCCTCGAGATAACCGAAGCACTTGAGAGCTATTCTTGATAGACTCCATGCGCATTCCCTGAAATAGACAATAAGTGCTTACTGTCTAAATTGAATGGGTAAAGGTTGAGCAACTTTGCTCTTAATGATCTCTGAAGAAGACTCCGGGTTTTCTTTTGTGTTGCCGAGAGGATAAGCAGACATTGTGGGACAGAATGTCTAGAGATCACCTATCTAAGTGTGAAGTTTGGCCGCTTCAAAGTAAATACACTTATGAAACCAAGTGTGTCCAGGGCCTGTAACGGACGGGACTATGGTGAAAACAATAAGAGATATTATTATGTAGGTACCAAGCTTTGGTTTACAATTACTGTCTGACTGGTTCAATGCTTAGCACACCGGTGACAAGTAAATTTAGACGGTACTCTACTACGGATGGTTCAATGTTGCTGGCAACCTACCCAGATGTAATAATATTTCGTTGGAAGTTCAGACTAGAGCACCATGTAGTGCTGAGAGCCTCAATTCTCTTTCATGTGGGGAATTGTAGGAATTTTAGCTAAATCCAAATGGGTTTTTCTATGACTTTGTGGCTTAATCAAAGAGCGCTCACACATTCAAAAACTTATGTTTTATTGAATGTGCATAATCTACTATGATAGTAGAAAACACTTGAGAAAGAATTACTAAAATTCTCTTGGTGATGAAAGAGTAATTAATGCTCAAAGTGTGTTGGTTTAGAACTTAGCTAGGAAGCTCAAGAGCTGAAATTGGGAGTTATCCCACATAGCTAACATAGGAAGAGTATGAGGAAGACATAAGTGTCTAGTTTGCAAGAGGGGTTGGGGCCCCAAGGGGTACCAATGATTTTAGACAGGAGAGGACCTAGATTGCTTCACGGTAGCTCACACGCACCCGCTTGGCTCAGCCAGGAGCCGGGCCCGGTCGTGGGCTAGACAAGGCAAGGCTAGGTGGGTTGGGGCCCCAAGGGGTACCAATGATTTTAGACGGGAGAGGACCTAAATTGCTTCACGGTCGCTCACACGCACCTGCTTGGCTCCGCCAGGAACCGGGCCCGGTCATGGGCGGGGCTGGGCTAGGCAAGGGGTACCAATGATTTTAGACGGGAGAGGACCTAGATTGCTTCACGGTAGCTCACACGCACCCGCTTGGCTCAGCCAGGAGCCGGGCCCGGTCGTGGGCTAGACAAGGCAAGGCTAGGTGGGTTGGGGCCCCAAGGGGTACCAATGATTTTAGACGGGAGAGGACCTAAATTGCTTCACGGTCGCTCACACGCACCTGCTTGGCTCCGCCAGGAACCGGGCCCGGTCATGGGCGGGGCTGGGCTAGGCAAGGGGTACCAATGATTTTAGACGGGAGAGGACCTAGATTGCTTCAGGGTAGCTCACACGCACCCGCTTGGCTCAGCCAGGAGCCGGGCCCGGTCGTGGGCTAGACAAGGCAAGGCTAGGTGGGTTGGGGCCCCAAGGGGTACCAATGATTTTAGACGGGAGAGGACCTAAATTGCTTCACGGTCGCTCACACGCACCTGCTTGGCTCCGCCAGGAACCGGGCCCGGTCATGGGCGGGGCTGGGCTAGGCAAGGGGTACCAATGATTTTAGACGGGAGAGGACCTAGATTGCTTCACAGTCGCTCACACGCACCCGCTTGGCTCCGCCAGGAGCCGGGCCCGGTCGTGGGCTGGGCAAGGCAAGGCTAGGACGTGGGTTGGGGCCCCAAGGGGTACCAATGATTTTAGACGGGAGAGGACCTAGATTGCTTCACGGTCGCTCACACGCACCCGCTTGGCTCAGCCAGGAGCCGGGCCCGGTCGTGGGCTGGGCAAGGCAAGGCTAGGTGGGTTGGGGCCCCAAGGGGTACCAATGATTTTAGACGGGAGAGGACCTAGATTGCTTCATGGTCGCTCACACGCACCTGCTTGGCTCCGCCAGGAACCGGGCCCGGTCATGGGCGGGGCTGGGCTAGGCAAGGGGTACCAGTGATTTTAGACGGGAAAGGACCTAGATTGCTTCACAGTCGCTCACACGCATCCGTTTGGCTCCGCCAGGAGCCGGGCCCGGTCGTGGGTTGGGCAAGGCAAGGCTAGGACGTGGGTTGGGGCCCCAAGGGGTACCAATGATTTTAGACGGGAGAGGACCTAGATTGCGTCACGGTCGCTCACACGCACCCGCTTGGCTCCGCCAGGAGCCGGGCCCGGTCGTGGGCTGGGCAAGGCAAGGCTAGGTGGGTTGGGGCCCTAAGGGGTACCAATGATTTTAGACGGGAGAGGACCTAGATTGCTTCACGGTCGCTCACACGCACCCGCTTGGCTCCGCCAGGAACCGGGCCCGGTCATGGGCTGGGCTGGGCTAGGCAAGGGGTACCAATGATTTTAGACGGGAGAGGACCTAGATTGCTTCACGGTCGCTCACACGCACCCGCTTGTGGGCTGGGAGAGGACCTAGATTGCTTCACGGTCGCTCACACGCACCCGCTTGGCTCCGCCAGGAACCGGGCCCGGTCATGGCTAGGACGTGGGTTGGGGCCCCAAGGGGTACCAATGATTTTAGACGGGAGAGGACCTAGATTGCTTCACGGTCGCTCACACGCACCCACTTGGCTCCGCCAGGAGCCGGGCCCGGTCGTGGGCTGGGCAAGGCAAGCCTAGGCTAGGTGGGTTGGGGCCCCAAGGGGTACCAATGATTTTAGACGGGAGAGGACCTAGATTGCTTCACGGTCGCTCACACGCACCCGCTTGGCTCCGCCAGGAACCGGGCTCGGTCATGGGCTGGGCTGGGCTAGGCAAGGGGTACCAATGATTTTAGACGGGAGAGGACCTAGATTGCTTCACGGTCGCTCACACGCACCCGTTTGGCTCCGCCAGGAGCCGGGCCCGGTCGTGGGCTGGGCAAGGCAAGGCAGGACGTGGGTTGGGGCCCCAAGGGGTACCAATGATTTTAGACGGGAGAGGACCTAGATTGCTTCACGGTTGGGGCCCCAAGGGGTACCAATGATTTTAGACGGGAGAGGACCTAGATTGCTTCACGGTCGCTCACACGCACCCGCTTGGCTCCGCTAGGAGCCGGGCCCGATCGTGGGCTGGACAAGGCAAGGCTAGGTGGGTTGGGGCCCCAAGGGGTACCAATGATTTTAGACGGGAGAGGACCTAGATTGCTTCACGGTCGCTCACATGCACCCGCTTGGCTCCGCCAGGAGCCGGGCCCGGTCGTGGGCTGGGCAAGGCAAGGCTAGGTGGGTTGGGGCCCAAAGGGGTACCAATGATTTTAGTCGGGAGAGGACCTGGATTGCTTCACGGTCGCTCACACGCACCCGCTTGGCTCCGCCAGGAACCGGGCCCGGTCATGGGCTGGGCAAGGCAAGGCTAGGACGTGGGTTGGGGCCCCAAGGGGTACCAATGATTTTAGACGGAAGAGGACCTAGATTGCTTCACGGTTGGGGCCCCAAGGGGTACCAATGATTTTAGACGGGAGAGGACCTAGATTGCTTCACGGTCGCTCACACGCACCCGCTTGGCTCCGCCAGGTGCCGGGCCCGGTCATGGGCTGGGCTGGGCTAGGCAAGGCTAGGTGGTGGTGTATGTATTCTTTTTGGACAAAATACTAACTTTATTTTGGCCCAATAAGAAAAGCTTATCGGATCGGACTGTAGGAAAAATTCTGGACAAAATTATCCTTTTCCGAAAAGGTGTGTCCTTCCTGAAAAGCTTTGTTGAATGAACAACTTCCTTTTTCGGAATGATGTGTTCATTGAATGAACAGACATGAATCGAAAAGATGTCTGTTTATTAATACCACTTCGCTACTATAAATAAGACTCTCATGCAGTAGCAAAACTTGCTTATTCATTCCGCTCTCTTCTTCTGTACTATACCAGTTCGAATTTAGTTTGACGTGCTACCTACTGAGTTCTCCTGCAGTCTTATATTGGGGATATATTTGATGTACTATGAGCACTGGTGCAGGGCAAATATTATCTCAGATAACTCGGGCTATCCCGTTATTCTGCAGCATTACTTACACATACATATATACTCTCTGTTTCCAGTTTCCTTCATATACAGATACTTTCCTGATAGTGCAAATTATTCCAACAGCAAGCACCCTTTGAACACATTATTGACAGCACTACTGATCCATTTTACTAGTTCAATCTCTATATATTTAGAGGAACATGATTCTGTGTCTTTTTTCTTTTTCATTAAGACTTGATGTGAACAGCATATTGCTTGCCATGTTATGTTCTTTTTTTTTTTTTTTTTTTTTCCCCTAGAAGGATTGGGAGAATTACATTCTACTCATACACGTTGCTGATAAGAGATTGACACGATTTGTAATCTTTTTATTCCTCCAAATAGAAAAATAATAGATTCCTGGAAAGTTTTCTTATAAAATGGAGTACATTGGCCTGCAGCATGGGCAGGCACCCTTGAATTGAAACACAAATAATACATGCATGGCTGATCATCCTCAAACTTCTCATCATACCACAAGAAGACTACCACTGTCGAATCTTGATGCCTCTGATGTTGATGACAACACAGCAGAAGCCTTTCCAAGCCAGGTAAGTTCAAGTGGTTATCCTATGCATACTCCATCATCAACGCTACATGGAACTGATGGAAGTACATTTCAGAACAGGAAGCCAATGAAAGAGACCGTTTCTTTAGGTCCACCTGTAATTAATCACATAAATACTCATTCTTATCATGTTTTAGATTGTTACATGGCAAATGATAAGACTAATGTTGGGTTTCGAAGACACACTCTTGTACCTTCAGATCTCATGGTTGTTCGAGTTAAGACAAGTCCTATTAGTTTCAAGGATGAAACTGTTCCTAAAGAGTCAGCAGTTTGCAGGTTCTGCTTTAGAAAATTTGCAGCGAATGATGACAATAGGAAAGTACTCAAGGCGCGTTGTAATTGTTCTCACACTAGCTTAATTCACTATGATTGTGTAGTCGAGTGGTCTTCAAGGAAGGGGGACTACAATTGTGAAAGATGTGGTCAGGTTACCAATTTTGTTCCCGTGTCTATACTACCAGCTGTGAAGCCTACAGCTAATAATTCATTGGCTCCGCCTATCCGTACTGTAATCCTGGGAGTACAAGAACCTGCTCCTCCAACCTACTACTCTACGGTCTCTACCCATGTGCCAGTATCGTTAACAGGACGAGCAATTCCAGTGACTTCTTTTCCACGTCGTAAAAATCCTATAGGCGGACGGTTTTTGAGATTGTTTTAACTTTGATTTTAACTTCTATGTTAATGGAGTTGCTAGGTATTTACTGTATTATTTGCAGTTTACTGATCTTGGAAACTGCATAAAAATATCTAAGAAATGTAACAGCTATTGTAAATACATGCTTAAGAATAAAACCAAGTGCTATTTAACCTGTTGTAACAGTACATGTATTTTATTTTTCCCGATTTATACCTTGCTTAAGCGAACTCAATTCCCTTACCACTTGAGCCAACAAATGTTGGTACGGTACATGTATTTTTACCCGTGTTCAGAAGCAATGAATTACAAAGAATCACACATATATGCAGTTTGAGTATAAGATCGATGATAGCACAGACAGCAGTCTTCTCCATGTGAATTTGAACTTGCTAAGCTATGTTGCGAATCTACATCCTAATTAACAACTTTATCTTAGACATTTACTCAATGAAACAGGTTGATCTGTTTTCATTTAAGAAAGAAAGACTGCATCTACTCGATAATAATTGGTGGTTCATTTGTCACTGATGCTGAGTGCAATGGTTTAAGAGAATTTTCAGGATAAAGCTATCATCCAAAGTCCAAACACTGTTTTGGAAATTTTCAGGATGAAGATGTGCACAGCATATTGCTTGCCATGTTGTGATGTTCCTTTTTTTTTTTTTTTTTTTTTTTCTTTGATTGGGAGAATTACATTCTACTCATACTCGTTTCTGGATAAGAGATTGACAAGATTCGTAATTATTTTTATTCCTCCAAATAGAAAGGTAATGGATTCCTGGAAAGTTTTCCTTTAAAATTGTGTGGCATGCATCAGGCATCATTGAATGAAAACACAGATTAATTAATACATGGCTGATCGTCCTCAAACTTCTCATCATTTCACAAGACTACTACCACTGTCGAATCTTGAGGCCTCTGTTGTTGATGACAACAAGGCGGTGAGTTCAAATGGTTATCCTATGCATACTACTTCATATTCACTGCTACATAGAAGAAAATTTCATAACTGGAATCCAATTGATGACCACAACGACATCATGACAAAGACCTCTTCTTCAGCTTCACCTGTTAATCACACCATTATTGATTCATGCGAAGCTTCTCGTCCTTATGGTGGTATCATGACAATTCATAAGATTCCTGTGGAGGTTGTTCGAATTAAAACAAGCACTACTAGTTTCGAGGATGAAACTGTTCCTAAAGAGTCAGCAGTGTGCAGGTTCTGTTTTAGAAGATTGTTAGTGGATGTTGACAGTCTGTACTCAAGGCACAGTGTAAGTATTCTGACACTAGTTTCATTCACTATGATTGTTCAGTTGAGTGGTCTACGAGGAAAGGCAACTTTAACTGTGAAAGATGCAGTCAACTTACCAGTTATGTTCGCGTGTCTATTCTATCAACGGACTAGGACAACATGCTAATCCAGACTACTCTACCAGACGAACAATTCTTAGAGGGGGACGGCGGTCTTGGGTATTACTATATTTTAATTTTAATTTGAACTTTTTATCTTAATGGAGTTTCTAGGTATTTCAGTGTATTAGGTGCATTCTGCTGATCTGGAAACTTCATAAGGTTATCCTAGAAATGTAACAGCTATTGTAAGACATGCTTAACCAAGTGCTAGTTTAACTATTGTAACAGTACATGCATTTTTATGTATGGTCGATCGCATTATACTTGTGAAGAACTTGTAACAAGGCCATGGTGTAGTAAGAGGACTCATAATAGCAGAACAGAACATGCTGCGACTACACGTGTTCAGAAACAATTAATGAATTACAAAGACTCTCATGCACATCCAGTATGGCCGTATGGGTATATATGAAGATCAATGATAGCATAGACCGAAATCTTCTCCATATGACAACTTTGAACTTGCTAAGCTATGTCGTGTTATCAGATCCAGATATTCAAATCTATATCCTAATTAATAACTTCATCTACATTTGTACAATCATACTGGTTAACTAGTCTTTTCTGCCTAAGTTCTGGTTCTGTTTTCAATGCTTATTCCATAATTTTGGTGGATCACTTGCTGAGCGCAACGATTCTAGAGAATTTCCAGGATAAAGTTACGGATCCAAACACTTTTGGAAATGAAGTCCATACTTCAGTTACTAGTCTTTCACAAGTTACAAAAAGACGGACTCACAAGTGTAATGCACATATGATTGATTTTTTCTTGCTGTATAAGAGATCTGTTTCCGGTCTTCCCATAAAATCTTCCCATGAAACTGTTCCTAAAGAGTCAGCAGTCTGCAGGTTCTGTTTTACAAGATTGGCAGTGGATGATGATAATCATAAAGTACTGAAGGCGCAGTGTAAGTGTTCTCACACTAGCTTGATTCACTATGATTGCATAATTGAGTGGTCTACAAGGAAGGGGGACTACAATTGTGAAAGATGCGGTCAGGTTACCAATTTTGTCCGCGTGTCTATACTACCAGCTGTTAAGCCTGCAGATAATAATTCATCGGCTCCTACTCAGCCTGTTATCAAGAGAGTACAGAAACCTGCTCCTTCGATCTACTCAATTCAACCAGTGGCCGATAAAGGACAAAGATGTCCAGTGACTGCTCCTCAGTGTCCTAATTATCCTAGGAGGGGACGGTTTTGGAGATGGTTTTAATTTTAATTTTTTTTTCTTATGTTAATGCAGTTGCTTGGTATTTATTATTGTACGTATTAGGTGCAGTCTGCTGATTGTGGAAACGTTACAAGGAGATCCCAGACATGTGCTAATCGCTATTGTAAGACATGCATAATGAGAATAATTCATAGTGCTACCATACTTTTATGGGTTGATTGCGTTTTACTTTCGGAAAACTTGTTCCGACATCTTTAGAGGACTCAAAATAAAAGAGCGACTACACCTAATGTTTGAATAAAAGTTTGAGTGCATGTCTTCATGATGTGATGAATTACAAAGAATCGAACAGTTTGAAGAATGATATGAAGAAGATGACATACAGCAAATTAAAGTCTGAAATCTTGTCCATATACCAATGAAGATCGCTAAGCTGTATTTGCTATAATCTATATCAAGATTCAAGACAATTGCTTCACTGTTTGTACGTAATATCAGTGTTTAAAGGTAAATCTAGATATTTGATCTAATGCTGCTTGACAACTTCATCTACTTTTGCTCAATCATACTTGTTCATTAGACCGTTGTGCCTAATTAAGTTCTTATGGTTGGTCTGTTTTCATTTTAAGGAACACCGCAGTTTCTCCATAATTGGTTTTGTTCACGCGTTACTTATGCTGAGCCTGAGTGCAATCATCTAAGAGAATTTTCACGATAAAGCTATGGGTCCAAACACTATTAATTAGGAAATGAAATCGATATACTGCAGTTACTAGGCTTTCGCAAGTTAAAAAAGACAAGTGTAATGCAACAGATTTTGAGTTAGTTATATGATAATGAAATTAAAAGGTCTGCTTTGTATTGATTCCTAATAGTTACTAAAATGTGGTTGTTGTTACTGTTAGATTGCCAAATACTCCAAAGTTAAATGATATTGCAACTGGATATTTTCAATATTCCATCATATTTGTTTTCTTTAATTTTAAGAATCATGAGCACAGGGATAAATTCCATTTAAAGTTGTAATTGACTATTTGGACAGATACCTAAATTGTACCAGTCGACTAGTAAAAGTGGCAGTGAAACCTTGATGACTGATGAACATAATTCCTTTTGTGATTAGGTTAATTGCCTACTGTTAGACATGTTGCTAGTGCTGTATATAATAGATGATTAATTTTTTCTTGCTGTATGTGAGATTTGGCTGGTTTGAAGTCTTCCCATAAAATGTTCTGGCATGCAGCCACCACTCAAACAGAATGCAGCGGGTATAGATCGACAATATTGATCAAAGTAAGATGACTGAAACAGATCCTCCAATGGGATAGACCTTTCTAGGCCATTTACATTTAACTGGTAGCCCTATGTATACTCTCCATTCCCAATTAAGTTGATCATGATGACATGGTTTTCAGACATTTTCTTATGGTACATTTCAAAGTAGAATGGGGGCATGTCTGATGTCAGAGGTTGGTATGGCAAATCAAGACTCCAATGTTGGCAAGTCTAATCATATCACATGCCTCTTCATAGACTTGGTAAATTGGCCTGGATTTGTATGACCAATGTCAAATTCCAGAGGTGCAGAACTCGTATGTGTAAGATAAGTACGTACTTAGCAAGGAACCAAAATTACTAAAGATGAAATAATTCCGGAAGAGCCGACAGTTTGCAGGTTCTGCTTTAATAATTAAAAGATTGCTAGTTAGACCAGAGGTGCTCTTATTCGCACCTTTCCAACCTCCGTGGGCCGATTATCAGGGAATCCACTTGGCTTGGACGTGATCGTGCTAGGGTTCTTGTGCTTTATCCGGATTTACTGCAAGAAATACACTTTCCTAGCTGGCCTTTAGACATGTTCGCACTGCATTACGTTGATGTAACTTATCTCCACTAGGATGGGAATGTGCTTGCATGTATCACTATTACCAAAATTCTATGCGATTCCCTGATAATGAGAATTGTTCCCCAGCCAACTTGTGGTACAAGACGCTTACTCATACGACACATTGCTAGATAAGTGATTGAACACAGACCCCATAATATTTTTACGAAGAGAAAGGTAGTATTGGATTCCTTCCTAGCTATAAACAGTGTGCCCTGCAAGCACCCTTTAAGAACATTATTGACTGCACTGATCCATTTCACTAGTTTCAATCTCTATTTAATTAGAGGAACATGATTCCGTGCACATCATATTGCTTTCCATGTTGTGATGTTCCTTTTTTTTCGCCTTATAGATTGGGAAAATTATATTCTACTCATACACGTTGCTGGAAAACAGATTGACACGATTTGTAATTTTTTAATTCCTCCAAATAGAAAGGTAATGAATTCCTGGAAATTTTTCCTATAAAATGGTGTGGCATTTAGAGCAGGCACCCTTGCATTGAAACACAAATTAATACATGGCTGATCATCCTCAAACTTCTCATTCTTTCACAAGACTACCACTTCGAACCTTGAGGCCTCTGTTGTTGATGACAACATGGAAGAGGCCTTTGGGAGCCAAGTAAGTTCAAGTGGTTATCCTATGCATACTCCATATTCACTGCTACATGGAAGAAAATTTCATAACTGGAAGCCAATTGATGACCACAACGACATGACAAAGACCTCTTCTTCAGCTTCACCTGTTAATCGCATCGTTATTGATTCACACGAAGCTGCTCGTCGTATTGGTGGTCTCATGTTAATTGATATGATTCCTGTGGTGGTTGTTCGAGTTAAGGCAAGTACTACCAGTTTCAAGGATGAAACTGTTCCTAAAGAGTCAGCAGTTTGCAGGTTCTGCTTTAGAAGATTGTTAGTGGATGATCACAATCAGCATTTACTGAAGGCGCAGTGTAAGTGTTCTCAAACTAGTTTAATTCACTATGATTGTTCAGTTGAGTGGTCTACACAGAAAGGCAACTTTAACTGTGAAAGATGCGGTCAAGTTACCAATTTTGTTCGGGTGTCTATTCTACCTGCTGTGAAGCCTACGCCTAAGAATTCATCGCCTACTGCTCAGCCTGTTATCAAGAGAGTACAAAACCTGCTCCTTCGACTTACTCAACTCAATCAGTGACCGTTAAAGGACAAAGATTTCAGGTGATGGTTTTGGAGATGGCTTTAATAAATGTAATTTGAACTTTTTATCTTAACGTAGTTGCTAGGTATTTACTGTATTAGGTGCAGTCTGCTCATCATGGAAACTTCATAAGGAGGTCCCAGACATGTAATAGCTATTGTAAGACATGCATAAGAACATATAATACGAGGTTCTATCTATAACGTAACCTGTGTGAGCAGTACGTACATGTAGTTTTATGGGTTGATCTATTTTTGGACAACTTGTACCGACGTTTAAGAAGACACAAAATAGAAGTGCTACTATGTATACACTTGTGTTTGAATAAAAGTGTGAGTGCAGGTGTGATGAATTACAAAGAATCGCACAGTTTGAGGAATGATACGAAGATGAAACTGATTGACTGAATCACTGAAATCTTCTCCATACCATTGAACTTGCTACGCTGCATTTGCTATAATCCATATATATCAAGCTTCACTGTCTGATGAGTGTTTAATGGTGATGCTAGATACTTGAATCTACATGCTGATTAACAAATTAATTCATCTACATTTGCTCAATCATGCATACTGCAGGTTAATTAGTCCTTTCTACCTAAGTTCTCACGGTTGATCTGTTTTCATTTAAGAAAGAAACGCTGCAGTTACTCCATACTTGTTCGCACACTTGTCACACTGATGCTGAGAGCAAATATGATTTAACAGAATTTTCAGTAAAGGCTAGGATCCGAATACTGTTGGGAATTGAAATGAAATCCATATATACTGCTGTTACTCAGCGTTGGCAAGTTTAGAAACCCAATAGTGTATGTAATGCTACAGATTTTGAGAAGGCCTGCTCAGTTTTTTTTTTTTTTTCTACTACGTAATATTTTAGTGCAACAAATTTGCTTGTTAGAAAACACATTATAGATAGAGTGCCATATTCTTCTATCAGAATTTTTCTGTTTTTTTAAGAATCATGGGCAGAGGGATAAATTCCATTTAAGTTGGAATTGACTACTCCACTAGTAAGTGGTAGTACAACTTTACTCAGATCAGATGAACACCTGCAGTTCTTTCTGACTTTCTGTTATTGTCCATTTGATGGTCGAATTGGTGGTATTAAAGATTCCATGCATGTCTCTTTCTACTCTCTCAGCGAATTGAGTCCTTCAAACCTTGTAATTAATACACCTTCCAACTCACCAAAATCACTCCAAATCAGATTAGATTAGGGCAAATGAATGAGGAATTTTGGGGGGGAAATTGCCAAACCCAACTCCAATCATCTTATCTTCTCCAACAAAGGCTGAAGCCCATCCTGCACATAATAAATCCTCTCTCTCGAAATATTCTTATCGACACAAGTAGAGCAACCACAAATCTTTATGTAGCCTGGTTCTGGGATGAGCACAGGAGGTGTTTGAGAAAAGTCTCCACTGACCCCAACTTGCTTCCGGTGCACAACAATGAATCTGTAGTTTGCTGATAATGGTTCTAGAACCCAAAACACGGGGAGAACATGAGGAGGCGTTGTTGCACTTTGAGTCATGGAGGAAAGTGTTTAATTTTGGTTAAGGATCAAATGATTTAGTGTTAGGGTTTATAAGAAGAGTTGGATTTCAATTTCCAAATCTGCACTAATTTGTCAGTTTAAGTTCATTCCTCAGTTCGTCCACCTAAGTTGTTTGTTTGTTGCCAACTAACAACGGAGGGCCAAAAGGGCGGTAATTCGACATATGCCAGCTTTGGGAGGACCATATCCGTATACGTTCTGTAGAGGACCAAATACGAAGATGACCGACACCTAGAGAGACCAAAACTGCAATTATGGTAAGGCAATTCAAGACTCCATGTCAAATGTTCACAAGTCTACTCGCATGCCTAGCTCCTCATAGAAACTTTCAGTTAGACCAATGTTGTTTTCTCATAGGTGCAGAACTTGTATGTATGTGTAAGACAAGTACTTTTGGAGGAATCTACAATTCTAAAGATGACATGACTCCGGAAGACTCAGCAGTCTGCAGGTTCTGGCTGCTGTCGTAAAATGATTGCTAGTAAGACAAGAGGTGCTCTAAAGATGAAATTATTCTCATCGTTTCAACCACACTAGGCGGGGATTATCAGGTAATTCTCTTGGCTAGTACATGATCATTATGAGGTTTTTGTACTGTTTCACATTTACAAGAAATTAATACTGCACTTTCCTATCTGGCCTTTACACATGTTCGTCGAAACTAGGATTGGAATGCCCTTACATGTATCACTAGATTAGTAAGAATAATGGGAATTGGACCTGAGGGATATATTCCCTTTAAAGTTGAGATTTACTGCACACATCCAACTTGTGGGTTAAGATGCTTACTCATATGATACACGTTGCCGTAAGTCATTGACCTGAGAAATAATCAACATAGAAAATTTGCACAAAAAAAGGACTTTGACATCTAACTTAACAGCGTACTATCTGAATAATGAAGAACAAATGCGGAATGAGGAATTTAATTTAGGTGATCTAGAGTTGGTGAGATAATTACAGGTAGACGGATCGTCTCAAGTCAATCCAGATGTGTAAATTAAATCTATTCTAAATCTTAAATTGAAATTAATAAATTTAAAGTATAAATACCCACAAGGATGGCTCAGCTGAGTTCTATAAGCATCGAATAATGAGAACTGGGGGTGGTGGTGTTATTAAAACAGCATCAGCCAAATCACAGCTTGTGCCAGACTGCATAATCGTCCCCGTCCCTCTTTCCATAGGTAGCTAATTGCCATTCTTCCGTAGGATCAGGGTTCCAGTCGAGTTTTCCCATTTTCATGCATATATTGTCCCCAATATATGCGGCATAGAGATTAACCTTGCTTCTTTGATTTTAATTCCCGATCCGCTGAGTATGCCATATTTCTGCCTAATTTCAATCTGCAGACATTAGAAACTGAAATTTAGTTTTTTGGAAAAATAAATAAACAGTATAGAGGCATATTCTCTTTGATTGATAGTAAAGATGGGTATAATACTAGTTCCACAATCTGATCATGAATGTAATCGCCCCAGTTGTAGAAATGATCATAAAACACACAAGGTATCCCTGGATGTGTGAGTATATATGCGTAACCCCGTCAAATCAGATGCATACGCACGCATTAGGATATTAGGAAAAGAAAGCTAGACATGTAACATAGAGCTAGCGAGTAGCAACACCACCCGTCTATCCGGAAAATTAATTGGTTATATAAACACAAGTACTCTTGTGTTTGGCGTAGCCATTCTAATCATCTACACCAACACTATACGTATATGTAGAGGATTTATGTAAGCACCTTGCTAGGACAAGGTGAAAATTGATGTATATATCATACTGAAGATAATTGAACCCAAAGAATTTAGTAGCAGTACCTTTAAGACATGCTCCGATGGGAAGGGCCAATGGCCCTGCCAAAACAAAGAAGTAGCAATGAGTAATTAAGTGATTTTTAAAAAGTTAATATGCAGTAAACAAGATACAGTTTTCATGCTAGAAAGAGCTAACATATCATCAGTTTATTCATAGGAAAAGATAAAAGTACTATAAGGGGTTTTGTTGATAATTAGGTGTTAACTTCAAAAGAGAAAACAGAAAACTAAAAAAAAAATGTGTATCTTGGTGCACGATCAAGTTACCACCCGAGTAATTAATTATGAGCTTAGTTAGACAAGATCACCATCACAGCACAGCATCATTAGTACCTCAGTGTTCGATACTGTCTCGTGGTTATCAAGAAATGTAACTGCCAGTGAAGAATGATCAGACGACCCCATTAAACCTGTTGGATTGCCATCAGCATCACGCAGATGACAGAATTCTCCATTCAGTACTGCTTTCTGCAGTCACAATCAAATATTCCATGCAGCGTGAACATGAAGTGTGGTTAAAATGACAATTCAGCAGCTAGCTAGCTAATACATGTTGGCAATTAACATCACACTGCCAAAATAACAGCTTAGGATTTCAAATCAGAAGATGAAAGAACAGGGAAGTATATAACTATATATCACAGACAATTCTGATTTACATGAAGAAATCCCTTCGTTGTGTAATCAAATGCAGCTGACAGTTGTCCTGTGCCATTAATCCACTTAATAGTAGTGCCATGAATCTCTGCAATTAAAATAAATTGGTGATTATCAGGTTAATTAAACGAACCACTTCGTTATATATATACAAGTTCGGGTAACAGGCTATTTACTTCTAGTAACCCATATATGCAGTACCTGTTGTGCATTATCCTAGATTGAGAAAAGCATCTCTAACTTTTTAATCCTATCGTAGCATGAAACCTTTGTGGCAAGGGCTTTTATCGTATTATCTCATGATATCCACAATAAGATCGACTATGAAAACCATCCTCATTTGTATTTATTTTTTTTATTTTTTCTTCCTGTTGCCAATGATTGAACACTATAGGCACTTAAATAACTTATACCTTCTCTCTCCCTTGTGTTTTTGTATTTGAAAAAGTTCCTGTATTCCCCGACAGAGAATATTGGCTTCGCTCTTTCAATATATTCTTTCACATGCTCAGGAGAATATCTAGTAACAAAATAGAATGTGGTTCATCAATTCTGAAAAGAAATAGGGAAAAGTACTGCAACTTAAAGAGTGTATGATGCTATACCCGTTGGCAAAATGAAACCGGAAATCCTGGAAACCTAAGGTACGGAACCATCGAAGCCAATTGATAATATCTTTCCTGACGAAAAGCTGAGTATGATCCACATTGGGAAACCCGAGAAGATTATCGCCAGTACTTTCATTGCCCTATTTAACAATAAGGCATGTCATATACCACTAACAGAATAGAAATCGAGAATTTCATAGATGTCAATTGTTCAGGATTCTAAAGTAGATGTGCTGAATGTCATTTGCAACTTATCCTGTTTCAAAATACACTGAGTTTGCTAGTGTAATCTCCGTACCTCTCCACCTGTGCAACATGTAACAGCATGTTCATCCCATGCCAATGGAATTCCGTCATAGCGGTTGTACTTTTCCTGATGCCCTTGAGTAGTCCCAACGTGATGGTTTATGACTATGTCTGCCATTGCTCGAACATTTTTCATTTTCATTCGATGCAGTAAAGCTTTTAAGACATACTCAGATCCATATGCCGAATTAAGGGAATATAAATTCTGTGGTAGATAACCTGTCATTTTAGACAATTGATGGGTAAAACGAACAGCAACACTAACAGTATTGAATCCGATACAGATATGTGTAACTCTCACAACCTTCAGGTGTGAATGAATTGGTTGGCGGGGGTAACCAAACTGTCGTGAAATATTTTCCTATATCTGGAACCTTTTCCATTAAATGCTTCCACCAATCTTTCTTGTGTGATTCCAAGTTGAATGCCTGCAGAGCAAGTTATCAAGATACAGTGTGCGTAGTCACAAAATTGTTGTGATGGTGAGTTTATATTTCCCAGAACCAAATAAAAAGACCAAGAAATAATCAATTGACCTGCAATAAAATATCTCTGCCATCGCGTGTGGCTGCAGCTGCTGCACAGATTGAGAAAAGCGACTTATGAACTTTCCAAATGTTAGATCAAATGATAATCCTAAACTCCTCTAGCTGATTTAGCGTATAAACCATACATACATGTAAACTAATGCCTATAATAGTATTTCATGGATAAGAACTGGATTACGGGCATCAGGGTCAGCACAATCATCTCAATGTTTGCATACTTCTACGAGTCAGGCAAACAACTCTCATCATTAAATATACATATTAATTATATGTAGCCAACTGCAGAAATGGAAACCTCAAAGAGATAACAAGATAAGGAAAATCTAATATTGACTATTAAGTTTCTCTGACTGTGAAAAAACCATACCAGGATCAATGGGATCATTCTTCTGGCCAGGTTCCTGCATTCAGAAGTTCAGGCGTAAAGTAAATTGAAGCATTTGATATCAATATATGGAAGAGTTAGTGTTTTGAATGTGGGAAACTAATTTTCAGATTAAGTTGGACAGAGAGAGAGAGGAGGAGGTTGACCGTTGATGATGAATTGATGATGAGGTTGGCTTAAAATTCACATTTTGACTTGCTTATGGCGCGTTAGTATTTTATTGGTGGGAATAATTTTCGAATCAGCTCTCGCAACAAATTCAATTCAAAATAATTATATTAATTTGACAATTTAGTAAAGCTGGCTTAGTGTAACAAGTGCATTTGGGAAAGAGGATGAGGAAAAATGATCCGTCTAAAAAATGTGAACGACTTTAATTTATTTAAATTAAACTGAACAATTCGTAGTTGCAAAATCGTGATTTGTATGCTCCTAAGAAAACCCATAAGAGTTGAACAATGAACATTCCATTGCTGGCTTGGTAGGTAATCAAATAATTCTGCAGAGAGTTTTATATTATTGCATTATCATTGACTAATTAAAAATCTTTTGTATATTCATTACTGTATTGTAGAAGAATCATAGTATTAGTTAGCTGGAATGTAATTACAAATCTGATTAATTAGCTGTCGTTTGAATAAATCACCAATGATTAACACGATCAGCCAATTCTCTTCAGAAAACTACTGGAGTACTAATTAATAAATTTGAACTGATTACTGAATTGAATTTAATAAGTTTGATCGGAACCAAAGAATTGTTTTTGCAGATGAACCAAACAAAACAGACCTTTATTAACTACATGACCTTGTCCTGCAAAAATTTGAGACAATAAGCTACAGTAGAGTGACTTTGTAATCTTTCTATCAATCCACAGTAACTCGATCTCATCTCAAGTAAGTTGTTCATTCTTCAATGGTGAATTCCCAGTAGCTCATACAGTTTATAACTTCGTTTTCTTGCACAGTTATTCATGTAAATATATATACATTAAGTTCAAAATTCTTTTCTTGGCTTGTTAAACAGGCAGGAATGGCAGCCTACGGAGCTGTGGTTTCTCTTATGAGCCTCATCGAACGGGTCCAGGAGTACAATGCTTGTAACCAGGTCTTTGGTGATAAGCATTTGAAGGATCTGAAAAAAAAGGTCCTGTCCTTGCAGGATTTTCTGGAGAGTTACTCCAGCAAAGTCTGTGAAGATTTGGAGTATCGAATTGCGGATGCAGCTAATGTTGTTGAAGACCTGATTGAGTCTCGCATTCTGGTTTTCATTCGACACTGCAAATTTACGGATTTGGTTGGTGATGATGAGGATTTGAAGTCTGATGTGGACGTGGAGTATGATGCTGAAGATAATCTAATCAAATCTTGCATTGCAGATGATATTCGTGCTCTATGTGTGACTACTGATAGAACATATTCCACTGATCAATTCTCTCAAGTGCTACAGGAATTTGATGATCACTTCAATCAAGTCCTACGGGAACTCATAGGAGTGGTGGATCACATCAAGAAAGAGGCGTCCAAGATTGAAGAAAGCGCTAGCCAGCCGAGAGAGGAGCAGCATTCGGCATCTGCTGATTCACACAAGCATATTCATGTGGCTGAGAAGGATCTATATGGAGACGCCTTGAATCAAAGCATGGAATTAATGAGCAAGCTGCGAAACAAAGAAAAGAAATTGCAGATCTTTTCCATTACAGGAATGGGTGGGATTGGTAAGACCACTCTCGCTCAAACTGTTTATCATAATAATGATATTGGGGGGCACTTTGACGTTCGGGGCTGGGTAACCTTATCTCAAGAATTGAATCCAAAACATATTCTTATTGCCTTGCTACGTCAAATGAATTATGCTGTTAAAGAAGAAGCTACAGTTGATGACTTCGGGGTATTATTACACAAACATCTATGCGGTCGTAGGTATTTAATTGTAATTGATGATATTTGGGGTGATGAGGAGTGGGATTGGTCTCAAATAAAAAGATACCTTCCTGATACCAACCAAGCAAGTAGGATCATAGTAACTACTAGAGGGTCGAATTTGGGAAAGATTGTTGCGTCTTCTCATAATTTTAAGTTGAATGTCCTTGATAAGAATGATAGTTGGAGTCTGCTTAAGACAATAGTATTTCCGAAAGATTGTCCTCCCGCTCCAGAACTGGAGAAAACTTTCGAGGAAACTGGAAAAGAGATTTTGCAAAGTTGCAAGGGGCTCCCTATTTCAATTGCTGTGATTGGGGGACTCCTAGCAGCAAAGTTTGCGGATAGACATCACTGGAAGAGTATTGCGCATGATGTAAAAAAATGGGTGCATTCAGAAGTTACTGATCCTTGTTTGGGAACAAGTTACCATCACTTGCCTGTTCATTTAAAGCCATGTTTTCTTTACTTGGGAGCTTTCCCCGAGGATTGTAACATCAATGTGTCTGATCTTATATATCTATGGGTGGCTCGGGGATTTCTCAAACCTCAAGTTGGGAAAACCCTGGAGGAGGTTGGGTATGGGTATTTGAGAGATCTTGTTCAGAGAAATCTAGTAATTGTTTCCGAGTCCACAATTATGGGAAGAATGAAGTCTTGTAAAATCCATGATCTCTTGAGAGACTTATGTTTGAGAAAAGTTAAGGGAAAGTGGGAAGATCATATCCCCAAGTGCGACTATGATTTTCCGTCACATTCGTTCCATCCAGGTTACACGCCTGACCCATTATGTGAGTTGAAACCACTGAGGGTGTGGAAAACAGATTACGGGCATGGTCCCGTTGATAGGTGTGGTGCAATTAATGCGCGATACCTTCAAATGCTGCGTCCGTATCGCATGTACATGAAGCTATTGTGGAATGTACAGACGATAAATGCAGGCCTTTCTTCGGTGAAGCTGCCGTCTGAAATATGGGAGATGCCACAGCTCAGGCATCTAGTGAAGGGGAGATTTTTTATCATTGAAGATCCTAAGGAGAATGGGGGCAACGTTGTCTTGAGAAACCTCCAAACACTCAAGGGTGTCTATAATTTCAGATGTTCAGAAGTGATCCTTAAGAAGATTCCCAATCTCAAGAAGCTGAAGGTATTTTTTATGGCGACGATGTAGAAGAGTTTTCTCCATACCATGTCAGAAACCAAGAGCGTTTTACTCCTGTCCATGTAAAAAACCTTGGTAGTTTTGAAGAGCTAGAGTCTCTATCTTTTCATTCTTATTGTCTCGGCCGTCCTCCCATTGAATTTGAATCAGCTTTGGAATTCTCGAAATCAATAAAGAAACTGCGTCTAGAGCTGAGGCGCTTCGATTGGGAAGACATGGGGAAAAAGATTGGATCTTTGCCGAAGCTTGAAAAGTTAGAATTGAAGTATGAAGAAGGGGGCGAGGTATGGAACACAGTTGATTGTGAAAAGCAATTCAGTAGTCTGAGATACCTGTTTCTTTCATTTTCAAATCTAACAGAGTGGGAAGTTGAGAGTGAAGATTGTCTCCCACGCCTTGAGCATCTTGTACTTTGGGAAATGAGAAGATTGAAGAAGATCCCCACTGAGATTGGAGACATAGATACTCTGGAATCAATCCGGCTGTACGGCTGCAATGACTCTGTCAATGCATCTGGAAAAGAAATAAAAGAGAAGCAACATCAATTCGGTCTTCAAGTGCACATTGCTCCCTATTTTGACGGGAAAAGGTTATAACTGAGGTAGTTATTTTATTTATTTAATTTATTCTTTTACTTGTGCATTTTTCTGAATTTTTTGGTCCAAATAAAATTCTGATTAACCTTCTTTTCGTTCATCATATCATAGTTCTTGTTTGTCTGCTACATGATGTGTATTTTCGTCTTGTTTTGTTTTTCTCGCTAATGGAATAAGTCATCTGCAATAAGCCATCTATTTAATTGCTGTGAGACACTGATTCGATTTTGCGGCAAATGCTATGGTGGTTTTGTGAATTGAAACTAGTCGTTGCACCTTCAATTTCCAGTTCCTTTAATGTTGCTAAATTGCTGCTTCTTTTTTTTTTTGGGATTATACTGTGTCCATGTGTGGTTAACTTTTGTCATACTAGTATGAATTGGTGTTTGTTGTTGATAAAAGTTCTTGCTTGCACTATAGCTCATCATAACTTCCACATTTGTGTTTACATGAACACGTAGAAGAGAGCACTCGAAGAAAGAGTTCGAACCCCTGCAGACTGCCGAACGGAAATGTTAATCTTACTAAATGTCCATCTAAGTTACGGAGGAGTCTCCAAAGTCCAGGTACAAGTTAGTTTGCTTTAACTTTGTTGTGGAGTGATTGACTAATTTTTCATCTAATTTTAGCAAAATTCTCAAATTATTTTGTGTTGGGTTTGCTTGATTATTACCACTGGATATCATTTTCTCATGTTTACCTTGAATTTTGTTTACAGGATAATGCGAATGCTTTGAATTTGAAGACTCAGCTTAATCAGCAGAAAAGTTCTGTTGAATTGATAACCATGTTTGAAGGAAAAAACTGTGTTATTTTCGTTTGAAAAACTTTAAACTGAAAACAGATGTAGTTTATGATTAAATAATTACTAGTGCAATCTGAAAAGGAACAAGATTCCACACCCCCCCCCCCCAATTGTAATTATATTCATATACTTTTCCAGTCTCGTATTTCTTTTTAAATTTAAGAGAAAATTAAGGCAGTATAAGTAATGGATTGATTCCTTCCTATAAATGGTGTGTGGCCTGCAAGCACTCTTGAAACACATTCACACCGTAACTGATTCGCACTCCTAAAACTACCTGACCAATAATCTCCCCCTAGCTCCCAATTAGTTGAATTTCTGGCTCCGCCCCATGCTTATATACTTGAATCACCAATATCAACAACGGATTCTCACAGCTACCTGTAAACCAAACTGGTCACCACAACTACACGTCTGATTCTTATAGTACACCTGCATATGTATGTCGTCCCATGTATCCTCCTCCATATTCAGCACCACCTGCAACACTTCATAATATTGATGATCACCCTCCATATTCACCACCACCTGCAACATTTGGTAATATTTATGATCACGATGACATCATGACCGAGACCTCTTCTTTAGGTTCACTTGATCATCACGTGCACGCGTCTTACTATAGTAAACCACCTGTTAAGTCTGATGTATTCACTTGTGTACCCTCGGATCTCATTGTTGTTCGATCTAAGATAACTTCTGATAGTAATAATGGTACGACTGCTAGTTCCAAGGATCTAACTGTGCCTAAAGAGTCAGCAGTTTGCAGGTTCTGCTTTAGAAAATTTGCAGCGAATGATGACAATCAGCAAGTACTCAAGGCGCAGTGTAAGTGTTCTCACACTAGTTTAATTCACTATAACTGTCTAACTGAGTGGTCTACACGGAAAGGCAACTTTAACTGTGAAAGATGCGGTCAAGTTACCAATTTTGTTCGGGTGTCTATCCTACATGCTGTGAATCCTTCAGCTAAAAGTTCATCGGCTCGTACTCAGAGGATTATCAACAGACTACAAAGACATGCTCCTCAGACCTACTTTATCCACCCAGTGACCAATACAGGAACACATATTCCCGGTGACTAATACTCAGCATCCTAATTATCCTAAAAACAGACGGTTTTGGAGAAGGCCTTAAATTAACTTTTTATGTTAATTGAGTTGTTATTATTTACTGTATTCTGCTGAATATGGAAACTTCATATAAGGATCCAATAAATGTAACAGCTATTGTAAGATATGCACATGAGAACAAAATTAAGTGCCATTAATTTAACCTGTTGTAACAAGTACTACATGAGTTTTTATGTACGGTTGATCGCATTTTACTTGTGAAAAACTTGTACCAAGGTTTATAAGAGGACTCAAAATAGCAGAACAGAACATTTGAATAAACCTGAGGGATGAAATACAAAGAATATATCACACAGTTTGGTATGAAATATTAATGAATTGTGTTTCATCTAGTTGAATTATATTAATGAATCCCTGTGTTCCATTTGACGTTGAACATGCTAAGCTATATTTTCGATATCAAATCCAGATATTCGAATCTACATCCTGATTAACATCTTCATCTACATGATCTGTTTTCATTTAATAAAGAAACACTGCAGTTACTCCACTGATGCTGAGTGCAGTGATTTAAGAAATTTTCAGGATAAATCTATGGATCCAAACACTGTCGCCCTGGAAATGAAATCCATACTGCAGTTACTCGGCTTTCGCGAGCTAAAAATGAAACTTACAAGTGAAATATAATGCAACAAATTTTGAGTTAGGGATGCATTGTGTTTAGCAGTACAAGGTCTGCTTTGTATTGATTCCTAATATTTTTGTGCAACAATTTACTAAAATGTGGTTGTTAGATTGCCATGCAAATACTCCAAAGTTAAATGATATTGCAACTGGATATTTTCAATATTCCATCAGATTTGTTTTCTTTTTAAGAATCATGATCAGCAAGGGATAAATTTTATTTAAAGCTGGAATTTACTATTTCGACAGATACCTCAATTATATACCACTCCACTAGCTAGAAAGTGACTGTGCAAATTTAATTACTGATAAGATCAGATGAAAACAATTATTTTTGTGTAAACCTGCAGTCGTACCAGCGTGGAATCTCACAGGTGCAGAACTCGTATGTGTAAGACAAGTACTTCTGAAGGAATCAATAATTCTAAAGATAAAATGATTCCAGAAGTTCACAGGCTAGTAGGACCAGAGGTGCTCTTATTCTCACCTTTTCAACCTCAGTGGGAAGATTATCAGGTAATTCTGTTTGCCTGTAAGTGATCGTGTGGTTCTTGTACTTTTACGGATTTACTGCAAGAAATGCACTCTCCTATTTGGCCTTTATAATGTCCGCACTGCATTACCGTGATGTAAATTATCTCCACTAGGCTTGGACTGTGTTAGCATGTATCACTATTGTCAAAATTCTATGAGATTTCCATTTAAAGTTGGGATTTACTGCAGAGATCCAACTTGTGGTTCAATACACATACTCATACACGTTGCCAGATAAGTGATTCAACACAGACTCCATAATCTTTTTTCTGAAGAGAAAGGTATAGATTCCTTCCTATAAATGGTGTGGCCTGCAAGCACTCTTTAAACACATACTCGTATAACACCCTACCGATCAGAATTTTTGGCTCCACCTCTGCTTATATACTTTAACCACTTATATATCAACTACCGATCAGACAATATGAACATGTACTACGGGAACTTGCAGAGATCTGTAGTCCCAACTGACCAGCCCATGTATACTCTACACTCCATGACTCCTAGGCCAAATAGCCACAACAACATGGCTGATTATTCCAGTACACCTGCAGGTCCAATGTCTAGTAATTTCTCACGACAAGAATTGTCGGATATTGAAATTTGAGACCTCTGATGATGATGATGATGATGAGATGGCAGAGGCCTTTCCAAGCTGTGTAAGTAGTCCTATGTTTACTACTACTCCATATTCATCACCACCTGCAACATCTCATAACTGGCCTACTTATCGTAAGTGTCCAAGACCAACATGGAATCTCAGAGGTGCAGAACTCGTATGTGTCTGAAATAAGACAAGTACTACTACTTCTCAAGGAGTCAGCAGTTGTGAAGATGAAATGATTCCGGAAGAGTCAGCAGTTTGCAGGTTCTGCTTTAGAAGATTGACTGTAAATAAGAGTAATAATCAGAAAGTATTGAAGACACAGTGTAAGTATCATTACACTACTTTAATTCACTACGATTGTGCAGTTGAGTGGTCTGCGAGGAAATGCGACTACAACTGTGAAAGATGCGGCAAAGTTACCAACTTTTTTCATGTGTCTATATTAAATCCAAACCATACACCGGAAATCAATGGGGTGCAGAAGCCTGCTCCTTGGACCTACTTTGCTCAATTTGTCACCTCTCATCACTGACATGGTCGTATAAGTGGATGACGTTGGCGATGGTTTTAACTTCTTTATTTTTTTTAACCAATAAATGTAACATCAAACACTAAGTTGTAACATTAGGTACTTAATTATGTAGAAGTGTTTTACTTTCATTTATTTGTTTATTTTTTTAGATGAAATTAAGCTCATAGCATGGTTTTTACAGATTATGCAAGTAGTTCACATATGTGATGAATTGCTTGGAATCAACCAAAGGTTCTGGGGATGATAGAAGAAGATATTTGAGTTCATGTTTGCAACATCTCAATGAAAATAATCATCTAGTCTCCTGTTTTGTGTGCTAAAGGTTCTCTATTTCATTAAAGAAAGAAAAACTGCAGTTAGTAGATAAAATCAAGTGTATATATACAATCAACGACGATTATTGCACCTGGCGATATAAAATCAAATCATATGCTACACGATCTATCATCTATATGATACTAAAATATGTTCGTACCAATGAACATGTATCGCAATTAATTCAGATGCAGTAATATAATATGCTATACATCACTAGGGGCTAGCTAGAGGTGAAATGAAAAGACCCTACACAAAATTCATATGATGATGAAAAGATTCCGAAATGGTCAGCAGTTTGCAGGTTCTACTTTTGTATGTTGGTGCAGAACGATGAAAGCGATCAAGAGGTGCTGAAGACAAAGTGTAAGTGCTCATACATTGCTCTAATGAACACCCTAAATGTGCAATTGACTGGTCCAGGTAGAAAGGCGATTACATCTGTGAAACGTGCGGTCCATATACCAAATTTGTTTCTGTCACTGTTTTATCTTCAAGCCCTAAGATACCAAATTTGTTTATGTGAGAGTTGTAAAAGAATGAGAAAACGTTTCTAGACAGGCCATAGCTTTGTTAGCTACCCTGATGTACATGTGTTATGGGGTAGTTGATCAGACATGGTGGCTAGCTGCGATTTGGAATGGAATCTTCTTGGTCTTTAAGCTCACCTAGATTTTTAGATGCAGATGGCCTATTTTGTTTTAACTTCTTTGTTAGTGCAATAAGTTACTGTCACGGAACATGTCTTACTCCTAGCAAGTACAGTGCCAAAATACTGGAAGCTAAACCATCTTACAACTTGATATCTTCAATATTATTCCATCAGATATGTTTTGTTTTTTAAATTGATAATATTTGTTTGAAGAATGAGAATTGTTTGGGATAAACATCATTTAAAGTTGGAATTGATCGACTACACTGATGGAGACACTTATATATAGTATATATATGGTACTACTGGCTATATAAACCGATGTGGAATCATATGCTACAGTTACAGTATGTGAACATGTTTGGTATAACTAACGGACATACATGCAGTGTTATGATAGGGTAAGAAGATATGAAATGAATCGAAAGAAACTACACAAATTAAAAGGCCCCAAATTAAAAGAAAGTTAATAAAACACTGGATTCGTTTGGTTTTCACCTAGCTATATAAATAACATGTCTTCTGTGCACCAAAATACTCAAACCTTTCAGATATATAATATTGCATTCATACCAATCCGTCACAGAATCACAGTTCACACTGCAGCGATAAGAAAAAGTCATCTTAATAGGAACAGATGAAATTCCTAATATGATTAAGGGCGTGCCAGTTAATAATCAAGGATACACACTTGATCAGCATCCAGAATTTGTCACTGTCCGAGATAAGATCACAAATACTGATGAAATTACTGCCACGTTTGATGTGAAAAGATTCCGAAAAGTTCAGCAGTTCGCAGGTTCTGCTTTCGTACGTACGTTGGTGGAGATTGATGAAAATGATCAGGAGGTGCTGAAGACTAACGGTAAGTGCTCATACATTGCTCTAACTGTTAGTAAAATATGAGGGTTGTGAGTAAAATATGAGGGTTGTGATAATCTTGGAGAACTTCAATGGATCGTGTAGTCACTTTCCAAACAAGATAATTCGACCCTAACTTGTTGCCTGGGTTTCACGAATTCCTTGCCGGGATAATCCAAGAAGGCAATCTAATTCAGCCAATATGAATTTCGATCAGAAAGTAGAGAGGATGTAAGAGTTTTCGTTTCGATCAGAAAGTAGAGAGGATGTAAGAGTTTTCGTTGTATCTATTCAGGAGACTGATTCCTTCAATATACAGAAGTACAAAATGAAGAAGGAAGGGCACATCTGTTCGGAACAAACATATTTGTTCATGAAGGGGTGCATATATCCGAACATGTTTGTTCACGAAGGGGTGCATATATCCAAAAAGGTCGGGGCGCTGCCCCGCACCCGCCCAGGTCACCTGGCAGCGGGACCCCAGCCAGGGGCTATGCCCCTTGGATCCCAGACAGGGGCTCTGCCCCTCGACCCCGCAAGAGTGCGCAGCCCCCTTATCCCTGCTTCGTATTCGTGGTCGATAACTCGTTAGCTCAACAAGCGTGCACTACGCACTACCCGAACTTGTTTCGAGCCTCAACGAGAGATCACATCAGTTTCTAGCAAATCACATTACTACTAAAATGAATTGATGACACTAAAATCACCAACACTAACACACTCCAAATGTGCAATTGACAGGTCCGGAAACAAAGGCAGTTACATCATGATCTGTGAAAAGTGCGGTCAAGATACCAAATTTGTTCCTGTCACTATTCTGTCATCAAGGCCTAATGTATATCTAAAGCGTTCTTTGGCTTCTCATCCACACGATGAAGTTGAGCAACAGTATCCAGCTCAGGAACGAAGACCTTTGGATGCACCAAACTCCAGTAATCATCTACCAGCACCCACGAAAGTGGAAGCAGAATACAATAATGTTTCTAGACAGGAAAACTTACCTCAGGTAAAGCAAGAACAAGAATCAGTTTCCAAACGTAAAGGGTTTTGTTGTTGTCTGTAAAATATATCAGGGACTTGTCTTTGTTTATGGAGAACTGAACTATTGAGTAAATGATCAAACATAGAGAAGACAAGGACTGAAACGAGAAAAGCAAGAGATAAATGACCTATTTGAATATCAGCGTAGAGTTTTTAATTAGTTCTGTTCTGTTTCTGTTACCAGCTTGTACCTAGTGCATAAAGTGTTGCATTCTCTCAATTATTAGGTCAAGAAAGTAAGTATAGCTGAAAGTTGGTCAATTACTCGTTCAGTCCTTCTTTACTTCTTGTTTCAAGATTCTTACCTATTCTTCTTTACTTTAAAAATACATAAGTTAATTTTAAACTTTTTATTTTAATCTTAATTTAAACTAAATTTATTTATAATATAAAAAATAATAAAATAAATATTTTATCTTTATCTAAACTAAATTTATTTGTAATATAAAAAATAATAAAATAAATATGGATTGTACTGAAATGTTTTTCAAATGAAAAACAGTGTACATCATATATTAGGAATCTTTCTAGTGAAATAATATCCAGCAAATTCAGATTAAGGCTATGTTGTTATTTTTTTTATTTAAAAGACACTTCAGTTCAAATTAGTTGAGTTTGGTTCAGATAGATTTCGAATAAATTCAATTCAATTCAATTCAGATTTTTTTGGACGAAGAGAATCAGACCTAATCTCCTTTTTTTTATGTACTTACCTTAATTTATTTTAATTACGAGCATGTTGTTTGGACAAGCACGTCTAAGTTTACTTTACTTTTTCTTACTTTCTTCTAAAGTAAAATCTATGTTATATTAACAATTTGAAAAAAGGGCATACTCCATGCTTCAGCCACTCTACAAGCACCTCAAATCTAGTTAAAACTCTAATAGATAACCCAAAAGTCCATGCCGAACCCATTTGCATTATTAATCTCAGTTACCAAACCAAGTGTGGACGAATTTCATGCCACATTGCATGAGTAACCTGGACCGGACAATAATATAAAAGGAGCTTTAAACTATCTTCCATGATCACAAATTCATATATAATGAAATCTTATACCATGAGGATGAGAATCACAATCTTAATATTACTTGTCATTATTTCGGCCTTTTCAGTATCTCAAACAAGAGTTGTGCTAGGTATATATCTACTTGTTTGCAAGTATATTTCATATATTTTTCGTTTTGTTTGTTTTGTTAACTTTTTAGTCCTGTTTGACATCCGATAATCTTACTAGCTAGCTATATTTTGAAAAAATAATTAATGAAATTATATCAAAAAAGTTTTTGTGTTTTCTACTTTTATAATACAATTTTTTATTAATAAAGATTTTCCAATATGATTTAAAAATTTATTGGATGTTAAACGGGACTAAAAGAAAGTTAAGAAAACAAATAAGAAGTACTTCGTATAAACCACATATGAAGTACAGTACATAGATCTCCATCTCAGTTCATTATTCTTCCCTTGTTGTTTTTTTTTTTTTTCTTTACAGAAGAGCGCCGTCCGTCCATAAAAACACCTCCAGGCCCGCTGCCACCAAAGCCACCTCACCCAATTTACAAGGCTTCCTCAACATTGGATTCAAGTTCAACTCCCTGATTCTGGCTTAAGAATTTTTATCAGGCCCTTATCATTTGTTCTTACTTCTTACTATTGTCTTTACAAGATGCTTACCGGATAGATATATGATGAACGTATCTGATTCTCTTCTTACTCTTTAAGTAGATTTGGAGACTGTAACTTCAGTTTGGTTAAGAATTACTCCTAGTATAAAGTGTACCTTAAGTTTACTTTATCATCATATTTTATGGATCGAGTAATTTTTTTTCTTTATTATGCTCATCGTTACCAATACGATATTAGAGAATATGATGCTAAACTTAAGAAGATCATTTTTGAGTGTTCAAGTATAGAGATTCTTCAGCATCAGTAGTGCATGTAGTAGATCAACAAACCCACAAGGCATGGGATTCACTTGGTAATTATGTATCCAACATTCTCAATTCCAGAATGCTTTCATAGACCGGTGATCATGTGTACTGTGTAGATTTTATTGTTATCATGTGTATTTGCAAGTTATCATGTAATTTTGAGATTATGGGTTCAATTTCCGCATAGTACCAATCTATATCTAATGTATACTGTTGATAAGAAAAATATGTCTAGTTCGTAACGTGCGTTCCTCCACGAACTATGAAGCTTTATAAATACAAGCGTTGATGAGAGGTCGCGGTCCCAAAAGATCCGAACCTTGAATTATGTGGACCTCTAGGGCATTTTTACAAATGTGCCTACTTCATTAAAATAACTCTTTCTAGAGAGGCGGAGATCTTGAGGTCCGGAACGGGAGTTAAAAGGACAAGGAGCATTACTCAAGTACTTAACAGGTTAGAAGGTACGAAGCTCATTTAGTGCGAAGCTTAAATACTTGTTTGTGTTGCTTTACAATTGAATCAGGACAAGATTCGCATCACAACCACATGGAGAGAAAGGACAAGAGAAGTGTGGAAGTTTCTAGGTAACACAAGAAGCTACAGCTAAATGGGCTTGGGCCAAGCCCATGAAAGTCAACGTTGGGCCTACTCAATATATGTGGACGAATGAGAAGGTGACAGATGGAAGCAAGAGATTGGTGCGACCTAGGGTTAGCCAACAACTATATAAATGCTCCATTTCCAAAGAAAATGTAACTGGTTTTAATTAAATACATTTATTACTCTAAGACAAGGAGAACTTTCAAACTCCTTCAAGTAAAGTCTCACACCGGCTTGACTTAGGCAAGCCGGAGATAAACACACATCCACACGCGCCTTTTTAATCTCAGGTGCTCAATTGGACATAGAGAGAATCTGAAGACTTGGGTGCTGGCATTAGACAAAGATTCGTGTGTTGTGTTAAATTATGGTGACTTAGAGAGCTTTGTAGTTCTTTGTAGTTCGAGGAGTTTTGTAATATTAGAGCGTTTGAAGTCTTACTAGAATTTCACCTCTACATTTTGGCGCCGTCTGTGGGAATCTTTACTAAAAGATTTCTCGGACTCCACTGAGAAGAGATGGTGGGACATAATTATTCAACTCGAAACCAAGGTGCTAATAATTTGTCCGCAAGAGGAAGAGGAAGACCACCAGGAAGAGGAAGAGGAAAATCAAGAGGAAGAGGAAATAGTGGAGTCAATAGAAATGTAAATGTAGGGAGAGGAAATGCGCAACAAGATGGAGATACTGCGAGTTACTCAGCCACAAACTCGTTGGGCAATGAGCAAGAGAGAGAGAGAAGATTGGCTGTTCAAAGAGCAGAACTGAATAATTTGGAACACCGAATGAGGGTAACAGAAGAAGAGTTACGTCAACTCGAAGATGCCAGAAGAAATCTTTTGCAAGATAATCTAGCAAGGACGGTGAGGCCAGTGGGAACAAGCCTACCAAATGAGACAACACTTCAAGGATCACAACCGTTGAACCCGTTAGCACCACCATTCATCCCCGGCTCAACAGAGGGAGTAGTTACGACAGCTATCCCGATACAAGATGCACAAGCTCAAGAGAGAAATTTTGTGTTGCCAAATGGGCATGTGTTAGACAATCGTGCACTTTTTGGTTTAACAAATGAGCAACTAAGTCGTCTTCATGACTTGTTTCAGTTTGAGCTAGGAGGTACAACCGAGATTCCAACTTCTTTGTTAGGACCACCACATACTCAGGTAGCCACAACAAGAGAAAATATCCGACATGTTACTTTGCCATTGGCTACTCAACCTATGAGAAGTGTGGTAGATCTGACCAACAATGACCTCGTGAACTCTCAGGATAACATCCGTCATGTTAATCCTCCCATTCCAACACGTCCACTGAATTTAGAATTGAATGGGACATCACGCAGACCAATTCAAGATAGACTCACCTTTCCATGGGAGACAAGGACTACTCAAGGTCAAGTGTAAGATGTTACGAGGTCGGAAGATTTAAGGCAAGTGCTCCAAAGAAGGTCAGAGATTCACGCGGAAAGTACAAGAGCAATCCCCACATCAGGGATAAGCACAACTCAGCTAATCCCAACTCAAGATGCGATGGTAACCACTATACATCGATCCCAGGAACAAGCAAGAGAAACTCAAGCACGAGGTGGTCAAGCAAAACAAGAGGTGGAGAAACAATTGACACCGGAAGAGATAGCAAAAGAGCAGAGAGAACTTCTTAAAAAGATGAATGATCTAAGTAAGCAGATATCATCTAAAGAGAAGGAGAGAGTCCAGATCAAGAACCCACTGAGTTTGGAAATCATAAAAGAGAAAAAGAAACCGGACACTACCATACCCTCATTGGAGCAATATTATGGAAAGTCTTGTTCCTATGGTTTCATAAGCAGGTTTGAGAGCAGGATGGAGGCTTATGGCCATAACGAGAACATGTGTGCCTTGACATTCCCAACTACACTCTTTGATGATGCAATGGAATGGTGGGGAAGATTAGCACAGGGATCGATCAAGAGCTATGAACAATTGAAGAGTGAGTTTGTTCACAAGTTCGAAAGGATGAGGAAAATCAAAAAGCCAGCCACGGACCTCAAGAAAATCATTCAGGATCCTCAAGAGAATGTACGTCACTTTCTCACGAGATTCAATGAGATAGCCATGGAGGTTGAACCCCACAATGTCAAACAAAGAGCAATATACTTGTATGAGAATACAACTAATTAGAGACTCAGAGATGTGATAGCCACAAATGGGCAAAATCTTGAGACAGATGAAGATTTTGATGAGATGTGCTCTAGCTTTAAGAACTCTGAAGATTTTAGAGAAAATGCGCAGATCAGAGCGGGACACAAGAAAGACAAGGAACCAATCAAGCCAAACAATTCCTCGAAGTTCAGGAAGCAAGATCAAAGAGGAGGAAAAGAGGGGAGAAACCATTTCCCAAGGGAGAGAACTCCTCCAAAGAGATACACATATTACACAGCTTTAAATCGACCCAGATCCGACATCTTGGCATCTATAGTTGAGAAGAAGATGAACATCAAATGGCCAAAACCCATACAACCATCAGAAAGATCTGAAAGCTCCAGATTTTATTGTAAATTTCATAGAGGGAAAGGTCATGACACCGAAGATTGTATGTGGCTAAAGATTGAGATAGAAGGGTTAGTCAGAGATGGTTATTTGAGAAAGTTTGAAGCCAAAGAGGAACAATCAAGACATGACCGAAGAGATCGACAGAGAAAAGAAAGAAGAGAGGAAGATAGAGAAGGGAGGTATGAGGATAAAGGGAAGAGTAGAGAGAGAGATTATCATCATAGAAACAAGGAAAGACAAAGGAATGAAGACGAAGATGATGATAACTTGCCAAGGTTTGGAGTCATAACCATATCAGGAGGACCAGCAGGGGGAGACACAAGGAAAGCTAGAGAAAAGACAACCTCATATCTAAGAGAGATTGCCGATGCATATGGAGACCCATGTGTAAAAACTTCAGCTGGAAACAAAATAACATTTGACGACATCGAGATCCCAAATCAGAGCCCATGCGACGGAGACACCGAAGAGCCGGATGTACCCTTGGTAATTTCGGCGGATATCGCGGCCTATACGGTGAGAAAGGTTCTGGTTGATACGGGAAGCTCGGTCAATGTTATATTGCTAAGGACGCTGAAGAAAATGAGGGTTGATCTCAGAGAAATGGAAAAGGTCGGGAGCTCCTTAGTTGGTTTTGGAGGTGAACAGATTTACCCATTGGGAAGGGTTTACTTGAAAGTGTCCCTCGGTACAAAGCCACAAAGAGTAACACGACATATACCATTCCTAGTGGTGGACATTGAGTTTTCTTACCAAGTGGTGCTAGGTAGACCAACTCTTAGAGTCTTTTAAGCAGTAGCATCAACTTTACATAATAGAGTAAAGTTTCCTACTCCGGCTGGAATAGGACAAGAAGTGGGAAACATAAATCAAGCTTGGGAGTGTTATACTCTCTCGGTCAGAAGAAACTCACTTTCAAAAGAAGAGGCAAGAGACCGCAAGACAAGAGAGGAAAGATAAATGTTTGTCATCAAAGAAGAACCAACAAAAAAGCGAAAAGTAAGTCCGTCACTTACTAAGGACCAAAGAAGAGAAGCTCGAAAAGCAAGAGAAGAGCCCATAGAGGAAGAGATCCACCCGGAGGAGTACAAGGTCATCCCAGAGGAGCCCGTCGCTCCAACTCCTAAGAAAAGATTCTTACAGCAAAATAAGATACAACCCAAAGAGACAATCAGAGAAGTGCAGATCATAGATGGAGATCCTGAGAAAACAACAAGGATAGGAACAGAGATGGATTGGGAAGTCGAGTGTAAGCTAATAGCGTGTCTCAAGGAGAACGCAGATGTGTTTGCTTGGAGCACAAATGACTTGGTAGGGATTGATCCGTCTGTAGCAGTTCACCGGCTGAACATGGACCCTAAGATCACGCACATAAGGCAGAAGAGAACTAATTTTGGACCGAAGCAAGAGGCAATTATCGCTGCAGAGGTACAGAGATTGCTGAAAGCCGGACACATTGAAGAGGTTCGTTATTCAAATTGGGTTTGCAATGTGGTGTTGGTGGAAAAGCCAGGAACCGGCAAGTGGAGAATGTGTAATAACTTTACACAACTCAACAAATTCTGCCCAAAGGATCCTTACCCTCTCCCAAGGATAGATCAGCTAGTGGACTCAACAGCGGCGGAATGTGCTTTGTTGAGCTTTATGGATGCATATCAAGGCTTTTACCAAATCAAGATGGCAAAAGAGGATATCCCAAGAACAGCATTTTTTGCAGCTGGAGGTGTTTATTGCTTCAAGGTCATGCCATCCGGGTTGAAAAACGCAGGAGAAACTTACCAAAGACTTGTGAACCAAATGTTCAAGGAGGAGCTAGGTAAGACAATGGAAGTTTATGTGGATGACATGCTTGTAAATAGCAAGAAGAAGGTTGATCATATAGCACATTTGAACAAGTGTTTTGCTATCTTGAGAAAGTATGGGATGAAACTCAACCCCGCAAAATGCACTTTCGGAGTGAAAGGCGGAAAGTTCTTGGGTTATATGGTCACAGAGAGAGGGATAGAAGCAAACCCTGAGAAGATTAAGGCGATACAAGATTTACCACACCCAACGACACATCATGAGGTACAACAGTTAGTAGGAAAAGTGATCGCTTTGAGCCGATTCATTTCTCGCTCTTCAGAAAAAAATCTTCCATTCTTTAAAGTTCTGAGAAAAACTGAGAAAGAGAAAAAGGACAAGGCAAATTTTGTGTGGAACGCGGAATGTAGGCAAGCTCTAGAAGATTTGAAGAACTACCTTCAGTCTCCGCCTTTTTTGTCCAAGCCATTAGATGGAGAGCCACTCTACTTATACTTAGCATTCCCCCGTGAAGCAATAAGTTCAGTTTTGGTGAGGATTCAAGGAGCTGATTGCCTCCCAATTTACTATGTGAGTAAAGCTTTGGCCCCCGCGGAAACGAGGTACTTAGACATGGAAAAGCTAGCATACGCTTTGCTTTATACCTCAAGAAAGTTGAAGCCATACTTTAGATCTCACAAAGTGATTGTGTTAACTCATGAGCCCCTAAAGCAAGTATTGGGAAAGCCGGAGCACTCCGGAAGATTGGCAAAATGGGCAATTGAATTGAGTGAACATGAGGTCGATTTTCAAGCTCCGTCAGCTAAGAAAGCCCAAGTGATAGCAGATTTCATAGTGGAGTTCCCATCCAAGTCTACTCCCATCATCACAGAAGAAGAAGAGAGCAGAATAGCATCCGTCATGACTTTGGAAGAAGCTCAGGATATTCAGCTGGGAGAAGAGAGAGAGGTAGAACAAGAGGATGGAAAAGGGGAGGAGAATAAAGGAGATAAAAAGTATTGGGAGATGAAAGTTGATGGTTCTTCACTAACGAGCATGGGAGGAGCAGGAGTATATTTGGCAGGACCAAGAGGAGCAGAGTTAGAGTTTGCCATATCTCTACCGTTCAAAGTGACAAACAATGAAACAGAGTATGAGGCACTTCTAAATGGGATCAAGATAGCCAAAGCATTGGGAGTGGAATACTTAGAAGCACGCACAGACTCACAGTTAGTCGAGTATCAATATCGGGGGCAATTTGAAGCAACGCACCCGAGCATGAGGAGCTACTTGGCCCTATTGAAGGAAGAAGCTGAAGAGTTCAAAGAGTTTCACTTGAGCTTGATACCACGAAAGGAAAATGATAGAGCAGGTGTCCTAGCAAAGTACGCGTCAACTTCAGGAGCAATAGACACAAGGAGGATAATGTTGATGGAGCAAACTAAGCCGTCCGTCACGGTCGAAGAGCAGCTCATCTTGAATATCGAGGAAGATGATAATTGGATGTAGGAGATCATGAGATATTTGACTAGGGGAGAGCTCTCAATTATTCAGGACCATGCGAGAAGGGTGGTTGCACGATCACTAAGATACTTAATGATTGGGAATGACTTGTACCGGAGATCATTTGCAGGCACTCACTTGAGATGCTTAACAAATTTGGAAGCAAAACAGATTTTGGCAGAAGTGCATGAGGGAAGTTGTGGAAATCACTCCGGAGGAAGGTCGTTAGCTCAGAAAGTTTTGAGGCAAGGATACTACTGGCCAAAGATCATCGCAGATGCTATCCGATATGCCAAAGCATGTACGGAGTGTCAGAAGTATGCCAAGCAAAGCACAAAGCCAGCCAGAGAGCTCAAGCCAACTATAATCACTTGCCCATTTGACAGATGGGGCATTGATATAGTAGGGCCATTACCAAAAGGAACGGGGCAGAAGAAGTTCCTAATCGTAGCAGTGGAGTATTTTTCCAAATGGGTCGAGGCAGAGGCGGTATCCACAATTTCAGAAAACAAGGTGCTGGACTTCATTTGGAAGAATATAGTGTGTCGGTTCGGACTACCAAGAGTTATAGTCTCGAACAATGGAACACAATTCTCGGGCAAAAAGCTCAAAGAATAGTGCAAAAAGATGAAGATAGAGCAAAGGTTCACATCAGTGTACTACCCACAGTCAAATGGTCAAGTGGAGAGAACCAACAGGACATTGGTGGAAATCATTGAGAAGAGACTTAGAGCATGTCAAGGAGATTGGGTAGATGAGCTAGATGGAGTTCTGTGGGCATACAGGACTACTTCAAGAATAGTAACCCAAGAAACACCATTTCACTTGGTCTATGGATCAGAGGTCGTGATCCCGGCTGAAGCAGTGGTGGAGACCCTAAGGATACAAGGTTATGAACCAGGAGACAATCATGAGGCAAGAGTTATGGACTTAGACACATTGGAGGAGCTAAGGAGTACGGCTTTAGTGAGGATCATAAACTACCAAAACAGAGTGGCAAGGAGCTACAACAAGAATGTGAAGAACACAGAACTGCAAGTGGGAGACTTGGTACTGAGAAAAGCAACACAGCAAGATGGAACGGGCAAACTTGAGCCAAAATGGAAAGGGCCGTACAAAATAACCAAAGCAAAAACAAATGGCAGCTACGAGCTAGCAGATGAAGAAAACAAAGGATGGAAGAGACCCTGGAACATCAAGAACCTAAGGAAATTCTACACTTAGGAAAAGAAGAACATAGATGGGAGAGTAGAAGATCACCTAGGAACTTTGTTATTTTGTTTTGTTTTCCTTTTGAACCTTTTTATTTGTTTAAAAAGAGTTGTAATGATTTCCGTCAAATTCATTAGCAGCTACTTATGAACAATTCAGTTTTGTGCAAAGTAATTACGGCCTTAACATTTTAGATTTACGTCAAATCCACATTAAGATAGCAAGTTCAATAGATAAAAATGTTATTATAATGTAGAGGTTATAATAAAGAAGTCAAAAGAAGAAGAGGAGAAAGAGTAAAGATTTATTGAAGCTAATCAATAAACAAGTTAGAGACGGTCAAGGCGAAAAATTTTCACCGGAAAATTTTTTAGGTCTTAACTTATTAAAATAAGTACCGTGAAAGCTTCGCATATTTTACGTCAAAAGAGCGTCGAATAGGGAGGCGGATCGAGACGAAAAATTTTCACCGGGAAAATTTTTAGGTCTTAACTTATTTAAATAAGTACCGTGAAAGCTTCGCATATTTTACGTCAAAAGAGCGTCGGATAGGGAGGCGGATCGAGACGAAAAATTTTCACCGGAAATTTTTTTAGGTCTTAACTTATTAAAATAAGTACCGTGAAAGCTTTGCATATTTTACGTCAAAAGAGCGTCGGATAAGGAGGCGGATCGAGATGAAAAATTTTCACCGGGAAAATTTGTAGGTCTTAACTTATTAAAATAAGTACCGTGAAAGCTACGCATATTTTACGTCAAAAGGAGCGTCGGAAAAGAAAAGAAGTCGTTGGAAATTTATGCAGCAAAGTTTTCGTACCCCGAAGACTTAGAAATTTACGTTTTAAGGGTCAAGCAGTTTAATAGTCCGAACCTCAGATAAGCAGTTTGATATTCCGATTCTTGGAAATTGAACACAAGTTTTAATTAATCAGTCGGAATAAGAATCTTTTCTAGTTAACAATCCTAACCTCGGAGCTGTGTTTACGGGGAGTAACGGAGCCGAGAAAGATACGGAAGGGTTTGTCAAAAGGGGAGAGCAGTTGAATAATAACAAAATTCAAACTTTGAAAAAGTTCCGAAGCACAAGGACTTATTATTCAGAAATTGAGAAGCAAGGAAGAGAATTATTATTTATAAATAATAAAGCAGACATTTGAAGGTTCCGAATCTTGTGATACAGGTGCAAGGAGGCATACCTCCATAAAATGGTTATGTTCCGAATGTAAAAAACTTGTTTAAATTACAGATTACTTCGGGGCATACCCCGGATTAAAAAGGAGCTCCTAATCATCACGAGTCCGGGACTCTGAAAACTTTGAAGATTCGTCGTTCTCGTCGACCTGATCTTGAGCTTGGGCATCCTGGTCCATAGCCTCTTGAGTCATCCGGGCTAAAATTTTCCGCTGCTTCGGCTTCCACAGCTGCCCGAGCTCGGTCCTCCAAGTGAAGCTTCCAGCTAAGCCACGGAAGAGGGGCATATGGATTGGTGTTAAGCTCAGTAACAGTCGGAAACGGAGGAATATAGAAGTTGTTCTTGAACGAGCTTTCCACGTTTCCGGCTGCCCAGACCTCCGAATCTGCCTCGCGCCTCCGTATCTCTTCTCTCTCCCGAGTCTCCTCCCAATCCTTGCAAAGAGTCTTCACCTCTTCAAACAGGTTGTAGTCCGCAGGTCGACCGATTACTGGGTACGGAAGATTTAACAAATCCCGGTTCTCCTTCTCATATTTTTCAAAGGGCATGAGGTACCAGTAACGGAGAATGTCAGGGACGAACCCAGGGAGGCGGGGATCTTGGTTTGTGAACTTCAAATCATCACCCTCCAAGGCTACGAGACTTGCAAATTCATCCCGGCCAAGTTCATCATTGCTGATGGTCGGAATTTGTGGATCCTCTTCTCCGTCCGGCCCTTTAAAAATGTCGAGCTTGTTAGCCTCCCAATCAAGGTCCGCCGGAACGAGACCCGCCGCTTCAAGCTGTCCGATGCATGCACTGTATCCGTCCACTCGGGCCTTGTCATAGCCCATGGCTTTTGCGTATCGGAAGGAGGTGCTTTTTAGAAAGTCTTGCACTGAATCCTTCCGGGAGCCAACAAACCCGAATCATGAGAGCATCGTGGAAGTGCTCGAGCATATTCATATAACATGCATGGGTCTCTTGTTGGTCCCGGACCAAAGCTCGGCACCCCTCAACTTCTTTCCGCTGCTTATCATAGGCAACCTGAAGCTTAGACAACTCTTCCCGGAGCTTCGAGGTCTCCACCACTTGCTTCCGCAGCTCCAACACTTCACCTTCTAGGAGGGCCATCTTTAGCAGTTTAGCCTCCGCCTCTGCTAGGCTAACTCGGACCAGGGAAAGCTTTTCCGAGAGGGCAATCCTCTCGAGCTCAGAGGCATGTAGGTTGCCCTCCAGCATGGACTTCTCATTCTCAGCAGCAACGGAGATGCCATGAACCGCTAAACCAAGTTGCAGAAGAAATTGATTAGAAAACGAGGAACGGAGAAGTGAGAAATAAGGAACGGAAAAGTAAACGGAGTATTACCCGAGAGAAGGACTCCTCCAAGAGACGGATACGATCCGCGGATTCAAGGGAAGCGATGCGGATAATCTCTATCTCGCGATCGAATTCCGCTTCATCAGCATAAGCGGCCGGACTAGCACCCCTTCTTTTCTTGGATTTGACCGGGGGTTCGACCACTTGCTTATTTTTGCCGGAGGGGTCGACAACAGGAGCAGCGGAAGTACCAGCTCCGGACTTCGAGGCCTTGAAGGCATCCCCCATTAATTTTTTGGGAGGGATCGGAGCTGTAGTAGCCGCGGAAGAAGGACCGGTAGCAGCAGGGACCGGAACATGTGCAGGTTGATCGATCTCCATCGCATCAGTGTCCGGAGCAGTTTTGCTCTTAGCTTTCCGAGGCTGCTTGGGTTGAGGCTTGGCAGCGTTCGGGTCATTCTTCTGAAAATTAAAGAAAATAAGAAGGGTAAGACATGCGGACAATTAAAGAAAATTCGAAAGATGCGGAAAAACATGAAAATATCTTTACCAAAAGTATCATTTTTATATGGGCCTAAGTCTACGGGGTCCGTAAGATTAGCAAAGGCCGGAAGGGGTTGCAACGTAAGCACGCAGAAGAAGTACTTCTCCGGGTTCTTGGCTATACTTTTTGCCCGCATGGAAGCAGCCTACAGACTCCAATGGTCCCGAACCGGACGATAGTCAGCCGGAGATTCCCTATTGAAATCATACCGGACATTGAAGTACTTTCGCTCGCTTTCCGGAGCTCCAGGCTTTAGCTTATATCTAAAATAGAAGTACCGAGACCACCAGGCGGAATCCAAGGAGTTCGGACTCTCAAGGATGAAGTAGAAATATTGGCGAGGCTTGAACTGCTAATAATAACAAGTCCCAGAGAGCGAGACGGTGAAGGCCTGACAAAAGTTGGTGAATGTAATTGGCTCGTTCTTCATTTTCATGAGGACTCCGAAGCATATTAAGTTAGCCAAAGAAATTGTCATAACTTGCATCGGAGTAATATCTAAGGAACGGAAGATAGCGGCAAATTCTTCAATGAAAGGGATCCTCCATCCGAGCTCGAGAGAAACGACGAAGCAAGTCAGAGCTCCGTCAGGGCAATTGTATATAGCATCATCCGGACCCGGAGCAATAAGCTCAATATCATCGGGAATAGTAAACTTCTTGCGGAGCAGCGGAAGTTGATCCTCAGTCACCTTGGACTTGATAGTGGGTATCCATCCGTCCTCATTGGTCTCCCGAGCTACACTAAAGAGATGAATATCATCTCGCAGTCTTTCATAACGCTTACGGAGAGCGGGCTCGAGATGACCCAGTACAGGAAATACAACACCGCGGAACTCCCGTACTTCACCCTCCAAGGGCTGTTCATCTCCGCCATCTTCAGCTCCATCTTCATCTCCATCCCCGCCATTGTTAGCCTCCTCTTCATCATCTTCAGAAGGACTATCTTGAGCTGCATCATCTCCGGCTCCCTCTATCGTGTTATTGGCACGGACCTCTCTGAGAGGCGCAACTTCATGTACCCTCGGCGGGTTGGATGTCTCCGGCTCTCTAAAAGTTAGTTGTGGATGGGCATATATAGGTTCTGAGTTAGCTTCTAAGTCAGGCTCGGAGGTACATCTATAATTGTACCCTCCCTATCTACAAAGAAGCCGGAGAGGTGAGGGGAGTTCTACCTTACGACGAGGAGGCTCGTAAACGGACAACTGACGGTCCGAAGAGGGTCCGTGAGATTGATCACGACCAATTAGATCCGGGGAGCGGGGTACAGACGAGCTCGGACCAGCTTCATTCCTCTCTAACCGAGAGGTGGAAGGAGCATTACTTTCGCCCCCTATATCGAAGGAAGACTCGGAAGAGGAGCCCGAATCCGAAGAAGAAGAAGATCTGCTGCTCGTTGACGTCGATTTGGAGGAAGATGGGAGATCTGTAAGATCTACGATCTTAGGGTTAACCTCGGACATCCTAAAAGCGAAAGAAAGAAGGGAAAGAATAAGTGGTAGTCCGAGGGTCAATTTATTTGTTTTTCAAAAAAGAAAAGGAAAAGAAAATAAGTATACTACTTATTAAACATCAGCGGAAAGTAAAAATTGAAAAGATTAAAGGAAAGGGAGTTACCTGGAAGATAAGAGTTGTGGAAAGGCAAAGTCTCCGAAGCTGCACAAGTTGGATTACGTCGTTAAGCAAGACTGTTCCGGGGCTCAGATACGGAATGCAAAAGTTTCTCTCTCTAGATTTCTTTAAAAAGTTTGTGAATGAAGAAAAAAGTTGACAAGCTATTTATAGGGAGGGACAAAATCGAGAAGTCCAATCGATGTGACCGTTGACATTTAATCTGGACCGTACAAAAGAATCAAATCAACGGACGAGATGAAGACAACACACGAAAGTTACTGTTCAAACCCTCGAAAGCTGTGACCTACGTGGAATGAAAGATACGGAAGGATCGGGGTCATTATCCAGATGACAAGGTCCGAAAATCATTTTAAAATTGAAAATTTTATCATAACATACACATAGGCACGGGTACTTAGTATACGTGCGCATTAAGCTTATCAGCATATAGACACGGATAGTCTGCACAACATTCACCATATTTGCATTAAAATGATGATTCGGACCCTGATTATTTGGATAACGACGAAGAATCGGATACAACGCAGCGGAACAAGAAAGATACGGACACGGCGTCCAAAACGTCACCTCATGAAAAACGGACACGACGTCTAGTGAAGTAATGACACAGGTATGGAATACGAGAGACACGGATACAGACCCGGCGTCTAAAATGTCACCTCATGAAAAACGGACACGGCGTCTAGTGAAGTAATGACACAGGTACGGAATACGAGAGACACAGATACGTCGTCCAAAATGTCACCTTAAGAGTTACAAGAATCTCACCCCCAATAACACTTTTGGAGGCACGGACAGAATAGGATCCTCGATCAAAGGGGGTGATAAAATCATTCTCAACCACTTACAGTATAGTTTCACACTATCTTCTACAAAGATACTCTGAAACTACGGGGACATATGTTGATAAGAAAAATATGTCTAGTTCTTAACGTGCGTTCCTCCACGAACTATGAAGCTTTATAAATACAAGCACTGATGAGAGGCCGCGGTCCCAAAAGATCCGAACTTTGAATTATGTGGACCTCTAGGGCATTTTTACAAATGTGCCTAGTTTATTAAAATAACTCTTTCTAGAGAGGCGGAGATCTTGAGGTCCGGAACAGGAGTTAAAAGGACAAGGAGCATTACTCAAGTACTTAACAGGTTAGAAGGTACGAAGCTCATTTAGTACGAAGCTTAAATACTTGTTTGTGTTGCTTTACAATTGAATTAGGACAAGATTCGCATCACAACCACATGGAGAGAAAGGACAAGAGAAGTGTGGAAGTTTCTAGGTAACACAAGAAGCTACAGCTAAATGGGCTTGGGCCAAGCCCATGAAAGTCAACGTTGGACCTACTCAATATATGTGGACGAATGAGAAGGTGACAGATGGAAGCAAGAGATTGGTGCGACCTAGGGTTAGCCAACAACTATATATAAAGTCTCCATTTCCAAAGAAAAGGTAACTGGTTATAATTAAGTACATTTATTACTCTAAGACAAGGAGAACTTTCAAACTCCTTCAAGTAAAGTCTCACACCGGCTTGACTTAGGCAAGCCGGAGATAAACACACATCCACACGCGCCTTTTTAATCTCAGGTGCTCAATTGGACATAGAGAGAATCTGAAGACTTGTGTGCTGGCATTAGACAAAGATTCGTGTGTTGTGTTAAATTATGGTGACTTAGAGAGCTTTGTAGTTCTTTGTAGTTCGAGGAATTTTGTAATATTAGAGCGTTTGAAGTCTTACTAGAATTTCACCTCTACATATACTAAACAAAATTACAACCCAAAAAAGTTCAAACAAGAATAAACAGAGTACTCTGTTACCATGGCTGAGACGGTCTAGCTATACAGTCTCTTATCAAACAAAAACAGGACTGTTCACTTCACACAAGAACCAAACACTAAAGATTACTACTACTCTCTTGTAGTCTTGTATACCATGGCTGAGACATCCCATAATCCAGCAACTTCAGAACTGTTTGTGCTTCCAAATACTACTGACCATTACAGTTTTTTCCGAACCGGCAAAGCGAGGATCAATAATGATTACCCATTTACCCCATGGTGATTCGAACCCCGGACCTATTTACTGAAAACCCACAACACGATGGTTGTTCCATGCCAACTCCAAACGTTTCTCCTAGATTTCCATGTGATACTACTGTCCGAATTCACAACTACAACTCTAGTAACACTTTAGATGATGCGGTGATGATGGCGAAGCAATCAGCAGTGTGCACATTCTGCTTTAAGATGGAGGAGGGAGTAGTAGGCTAAAACTATTATATGTCTGATTATTGTACCTAGCAAATGGCATTATCTTTTCAGTTGCAATTATTAGTCCAGTGCTTAACTTTTCCTTTTGTATGCTCTGCCTTGTCAACCATTTTCCTCAGATGCCTCCAAAAATGGAGTTGCTCAAGAAGCAGTTCAGAACATTAAATGAGGCAGCATATTCATGACCAAGGCAAGAGTCTGTTGGTGATTTTAGTGTCATCAATTTATTTTAGTAGTAATGTGATTTGCTAGAGACTGATGGGATCTCTCGTTGAGGCTCGGAACAAGTTCGGGTAGTGCGGAGTGCACGCTTGTTGAGCTAATGAGTTATCGGCCACGAATACGAAGCAGGGGTCAAGGGGGCTGCGGGGTCGAGGGGCAGAGCCCCTCGCGGGGTTGCAAGGGGCGGAGCCCCTGTACGGGGTCCAAGGAGCATAGCCCCTGGCTGGGGTGCCCCGAGCTTTTTGGATATATGCACCCCTTCGTGAACAAACAGATTTGTTCTGAACAGATGCGCCCCTTTGTTCATATCTATTCGTTTTGTACTTTTATATATTGAAGGAATCAGTCTCCTGAACGGACACAACGAAAACTCTTACATCCTCTCTACTTTCTGATCGAAATTCATATTGGCTGAATTAGATTGTCTTCTTGGATTATCCCGACAAGGAATTCGTGAAACCCAGGCAACAAGTTAGGGTCGAATTATCTTGTTTGGAAAGTAACTACACGATCCATTGAAGTTTTCCGAGATTATCACAACCCTCATATTTTACTAACAGAGTCTTGGCGTTTCGGAGTAATCATCATGGGAAGAGATTTTGAAGGTCCTCGTCCCCTGCACCCTTCATCTATTTTATCTTGTTCAAACATATAAATTGATTGAAGTATTCTTTTTGTTTGGATTTCTCTTTTGGTGTAATATATAGTGTAATTAACTTGAATATATGACTCTTGTTTCCAGAAGTACCATAACTTACTCGAACAGAATGCCAAGAACAGGAGCTTTTATCTACAATGTCTGAATATTTACTGCCTTGTTACCTAATATATTTTCAAGTATTTGAGTCATGGTTTTGTGGGTGTACCAAAGTGCAACAATTTATATGAATTTGGTTATTTTCAATTAATTGTGACTACACTTGCAACTACAAGTAGTAACTTGTACACTAGAACATTATCTTGATGCAAGTATGCAACATATCTTCATTCTTCACTTGGGAATCTATTTGCATGTGTCACTATTGCCAAATTCCAGGATTTGTTCCTGATCCAGAAGGATAAATTCCATTTATACTTGTAATTGATTGCACGGATCCATCTTACTAGTGCAGTCTCTACTCGGAGGAACGTGATGATACTGTTTGGTAATGGATTTCCTCCCGAAATTTTCCTATAAATGTGTGGCCTCTAGGCACCCTTGAAACGCAAACATTCTATTTCTACCATAACACCCTACACGGACCTTACATACATCAAACCAGTCAGAGGCAGGATAATATGAGCTACGACTCTGAGAGACCTGTAAACCTAACAGATCTGCCCATGTATACTCGACACCCCATGCCGCCTAGCTGGGCAACTGACCACAAATACATGGCTGATCCCCACATGTTTCATGATTTCCCAAGGCTACCAGTGTTGAATCATGAGACCTCTGATGATGATGACAACATGGAACAGGCCTTTGGGAGCCATGTAAGTGGTCCCATGTATACTACTTCATATTCGCCGCCACCAGGAATGTCATTTCATAACTGGCCAATTTATGATCACGGCGGTATGACCGAGACCTCATCTTTATGTTCACTCGTCTCAGACAGTGCTTACCTTGATGAAAGTTACGAACCAACTGGCGATGCGATGCCAACTGATAAGGTTGACAGACTCGCTTTTGTACCCTCAAATCTTGTGGTTGTTCGAGTTAAGAAAGTAGTACTAGTGCCAAGGATCTAACTGTGCCTAAAGAGTCAGCAGTTTGCAGGTTCTGCTTTAGAAGATTGTTAGTGGATAATGACAATCAGCATGTACTGAAGGCGCAGTGTAAGTGTTCTCACACTAGTTTAATTCACTATGGCTGTCTAATTCAGTGGTCTAAAAGGAAAGGGGACGTACTGCTGTTGTGAAAGATGCGGTCAACTTACAAATTTTGTTCGTGTGTCTATACTACCAGCTCTGAAGCGTACAACTAATAATTCCACCGCTCCTACTCGGCCTGTTATCAAGAGAGTACAAAAACCTGCTCCTCCGACCTACTCAACTCAACCAGATAAAGGACAAAGATATCCCGTGACTGCTCCTCAGCGTCCTATTAATTATCCTAGAAGCCAATGGTTTTGGAGATGGTTTTAATCTTAGTTCAATGTTTATGTTACTGGAGTTGCTTGGACTGTACAAGGTGCAGTCTGCTGATCATGGAAGCTTCATAACGAGGTCCCAGACATGTACTAATAGCTATTGTAAGACATGCATAAGAATAATACAATGTGCTATCTATATAATCTGTTTTAGCAGTACATGTTTATTTATGGCTTGGATCGCGTTTTACTTTTGAAAACTTGTATCGACATCTCTAGAGGACTCGAAATAAAAGTGCCACTACACGTAATGTTTGAATAAAAGTGCGAGCAAGCATCTTCAGATGTATGAACTACAAAGAGTCACACAGTTTAATTTGAGGAATGATATATGAAGAAGATGACAGTAGCTACATTTGCTAATTATAGTCTATATCAGAACAATTGCTTCACCTGTCTGAAATATCAGTGTTTCAGGGGTGAAGCTAGATACTTGAATAAACCTGCAGTCATACCAGCGTGGAATCTCAGAGGTGTAGAACTCGTATGTGTAACACAAGTACTTTAGAATGAATCAACAATTCTACAGATGAAATGATTCTGGAAGACTCAGCTTGATTCGTAGTAAGACAAGAGGTGCTCTGATGGCCCCCAAAAGCCTAATGCTATAAAGATAGCTAAAAGACCCCAGAAGTCCAAAACCCTACCCATATTCACATACAGTAAACAGATAAACAGAACAATAAAGCACAAACACCCACTAAGGCATACTACAAAAGAATAGCAATAACCTGGCGTGGTCGAAGACAAGTGCCGTAAAGACGACTACTCCCTCCTGGTCGACTTCCTCATTGTAAAGACACCGTGAAACCCTTGATCCTTTTACGTCTAATGAGACGGCGCCTAAAGAGACACTAGAGCCTAAAGAGGCCGGTTCCACCGAACACTTTAACTGACTACTTTTCCATTCCATGAATAAAATTGAATGAAGTACAATACTTAAATAGTAAAAGACTGATTTGCTACCTAAGAAAAGACTAACATGCCTTATTACTAACTATGGGCTAAGCCCAACTAACGGAGTGTTCTAGAAAACAATCCACCTAAACCTAACTTAATGGCCAAGACTCGACTAGATAATTAAATAATATAATAAATAACAAAATAAAGAAGATGACGAGCTCGAGATTCCATCATGCTCATATTCTCACCGTTCCAACTTCAGTAGGCGGACTATCGCCTATCAGGTAATTCTCTTGGTTAGCACGTGATCGTGCTATGGTTCTTGTACTTTTCAGATTTACTACAAGAAATGCACTTCCCTATCTGGCCTTTTGGACATGTTTTCACTACATTACATTGATGTAACTTATCTCCACTAGCATTGGAATGTGCTTGCATGTGTCTCTATTTCCAAAATACTATCAGATTTGTAAGCATAATGGAATCGTTCCCCAACTGAACGGATAGATGCCATTTAAAGTTGGAATTTACTTCACAGATACAACTTGTGGTTTAAGACGGTAGACCACATTTAACACGACTCATAAACGTTGCCAGATTCCTTCCTATAAATAATGGCGTGGCCCTTTAAGTTTAAAACACACACACACACACACACTCATACCATAACACCTGTCAATACATGCACATATCAATAACCGATCACGATCAGACAATATGAACAGAGACTCTGAGAAACCTGTAACCCCAACTATGCCGAGCCAATCTGTACTCGACACTAGCTCGATGCTGCTCCCTTATTGGCCAGATGAACTCCACGACATTATTGCTAATAATAAATCCCGCAAACCTGCAGGCAATGATTTTCAACTCTTGGCAGACACACAGGTCACTATCAGAAATGATCAAAGATTTCTCACTCTACATGCACCGCCACCTGGAACATTACTTATTCGTAACCGGTCAATTGATGATCAATGGAAGCGCGTTCACCTCTGTATTGTACCAGCTGATATGGTTGATAGATCCAATTTTGTAACCTCTAATGTTCAAGTTAAGAAAACTTCTGAGAATAATAATGGTAAGACTACTACTCGTAGTTTCGAGTATGAAATTGTTCCTAAAGAGTCAGCAGTTTGCAGGTTCTGCTTTAGAAGATTCGCAGTGAATGATGTCAATCAGCATGTACTGAAGGCGCAGTGTAAGTGTTCTGACACTAGTTTAATTCACTATGATTGTTCAGTTGAGTGGTCTACTAGGAAAGGCAACTTTAACTGTGAAAGATGCGGTCAAGTAACCAGTTTTGTTCGCGTGTCTATTCTATCATCTGTGAAGCCTACACCTGAGAATTTATCGGTTCCTACTCAGCCGGTTATCAAAAAACGAGTACAACCTGCTCATCCAGCCTACCCTACCGAACGAACAATTCCGGTGATTTCTCCTCCGCGTCCTAATTATCCTAGAGGGGGATGGTTTTGGAGATGGAGTTGCTCAAGAAGCAGTTCAGAACATTAAAAGAGGCAGCAAGTTCATGACCGAGGCAGAAGCAAGACAAATTTCTTGGCGTTTCGGAGCAATCATCATGGGAAGAGATTTACTATATGAATGTGGTCATTTAACTACTTGCAAAAACAAGTAGTAACTTGTACACTTGAACATTATCTTGATGCATCATATCTTCACTTGGGAATCTATTGTATTCGCATGTGTCACTGTTTCCAAATGCCTTTAGATTTGTTCCTGATCCAGAAGGATATATTCCATTTAAAGTTGTAGTAATTGATTGCACGGATCCATCTTGCTAGTGCATTCTCTACTCAGAGGAACGCAATACTGTGTATTTCTTCCATCAGAAAAGAAGGGTGATGAATTTGTTCCCAAAATTTCCTATAAATGTGTGGCCTGCAGGCACCCTTGAAACCCAAACATTCCACCATAGTCCATACATACTACCTACTTGAACTACCGTTACATCAACAACCGGTCAAAGGTGTCGGAAAATATGAGCTACGACTCTGAGAGACCGGTAAACACAACAGATATGCCAATGTATACTCGACACCTCATGCCGTCTATCTGGGAAACTGACGACAAATACATGGCTGATCCGCACACGTTCCATGATTTCCCAAGGCATCGTTGTATCTTGAGACTTCCGATGATGATGACAACAACATGGCACATGCCTTTTGGAGCTATGTAAGTCATCCCATGTACACTCCTTCATTTTTGCCACCACCTGGAATGTCATTTCATAATTGGCCAATTTATGATCACGGCGGTATGACCGAGACCTTTTCTTTAGGTTCACTTGGCTCAGACGGCGCTGACCATTACGGAACTTACAGACCAACAACTTGCTCTCTTGTACCACAGGCCATGCCAACTGATAAGGTTTATATATAGACACACTTTATTCGTACCCTCAGATCTTGTGGTTGTTCGAGTTAGGACAAGTACTACTAGTTTCAAGGATGAAACCGTTCCTAAAGAGTCAGCCGTTTGCAGGTTCTGCTTTAGAAAATTGGCAGTGAATGATGTCAATCAGCAAGTACTGAAGGCTCAGTGTAAGTGTTCCCACACTAGCTTAATTCACTATGATTGTGTAATTGAGTGGTCTACAAGGAAGGGGGACTACAATTGTGAAAGATGCGGTCAGGTTACCAATTTTGTCCGCGTGTCTATATACTACCAGCTGTGAAGCCTACAGATAATAATTCATCGTCTCCTACGCGGTCTGTTATCAACAGAGTACAGAAACCTGCTCCTCTGATCTACTCAACTTGACCAGTGACTGATAAAGGACAAAGATTTCCGGTGACTGCTCCTCAGGGTCCTAATTATCCTAGAAGCAGACGGTTTTGGAGATGGTTTTAATTTTAGTTTCAACGTTTATGTTACTGGAGTTGCTTGGTATACATTTACTGAATTAGGTGCAGTCTACAGAGCATCAAAACTTCATAAGGAGGTCCCAGAAATGTACTAATAGCTATTGTAAGACATGCATAAGAATAATACAAAGTGCTATCTAACCTGTTCTAGAAGTACTACATTTACATGAATCTTTAAGTCGATTGCATTTTTCTTTTCAAAAACTTGTAATGTCTATAGAGGACTCGGAATAGTCGAACAGAATGTTCGAGTATAAATGCATGTACTCATCTTCATATGTGATGAATTACAAAGAATTGCCTAGTTTGAGCATATGAAGAAAATGACAGCAGAGACTGAAATGTTCTCCATACCAATGAACTCGCTAAGCTGCACCTGCTATAACCTATATCAAGACAACTAATTGGTTATGTTTTCAGTTTTAATATATTTAAGAAAGAAAAACAGCAGTTACTCCATACTTGGTGGTTAACTTGTCACTGATTCTTATCACTGCAATGATGCAAGAATATTTTTGGGATGAAGCTATGGATCCAAATACTGTTGGAAAATGAAATCCATACTGCGGTTACTCGGTCTTCGCAAGTTAACAAAAACCTCACAAGTGTAATGCAACATATTTTGAGTTAGGGTATGCATTGTGTTCAGCAGCACAAGGCCTTCTTTGTATTGATTTCTAATATTTTAGTCCAAAAATTTACTTAAATGTGGTTGTTAGATTGCCAAATGCTCCAAAGTTATATGATAATGTAATTGGATATTTCCAATATTCCATCAGATTTGTTTCTTTATAAGAATCATGATCAGCAGGGGGATAAGTTCTATTTAAAGCTGGAATTTACTACACTTGTGGCAGTGCAACTTTAACTACTGATCAGATTAGAAGAACACAATTCTTTTTGTGATTAAATTAAATGCCTACTTAATGGAATCGTTCCCCAAACGGAGGGATATAATAAAGTTGTAGTTGGGAATTATGGAACAGATCCAACTTGCAGTTTAAGATGCATCTCATTTACGTTGCCAGGTAAGTGACTTTACACGTACAGATTCGCATTTTTTTTTTCTGAACAGAAAGGTTCAATTATATCTCTAGAGGAACATGATTCTTTGTCTTTTTTCTTTTTCATTAAGATGTGCACAGTATACATATTGCTTGCATGTTGTGAGGTCCTTTTCTTTTTTTTTTTTTTTTTTTTTTAAATTCTTCCAAATAGAAAGGTAATGGATTCCTGGAAAGTTTACCTATAAAATGGTGTGGCATGCAGCTGCAGGAACCCTTGAATTGAAACACAAATCAATACATGGCTGATCATCCTCAAACATCTCATCATTTCCCAAGACCACCACCGTCAAATCCTGAGGCCTCTGTTGTTGTTGACAACATGGCAGAGGCCTTTCAGAGCCAGGTATGTTCAAATGGTTATCCTATGCATACTCTTTCGAATTCATATTCACTGCTACATGGATGAAAATTTCATAACTGGAAGCCAATTGATGACCACAACGACATGACAAAGACCTCTTCTTCAGCTTCACCTGTTAATCACACCGTTATTGATTCATGCGAAGCTTCTCGTCTTTATGATGGTATCATATTTCATGAGATTCCTGTGGTGGTTGTTCAAGTTGAGACAGGTACTACTAGTTTCGAGGATCAAACTGTTCCTAAAGAGTCAGCAGTTTGCAGGTTCTGCTTTAGAAAATTTGCAGTGAACCATGACAATCGGCAAGTACTGAAGGCGCAGTGTAAGTATTCTCACACTAGTTTAATTCACTATGACTGTCTAATTGAGTGGTCTAAACGGAAATGAGACTACCTTTGTGAAAGATGCGGTCAAGTTACCAATTTTGTTCGCGTGTCTATTCTACCTGCTGTGAAGCCTACACCTAAGAAGTCATCGGCTCCTACTCAGCCTGTTATCAAGAGAGTACAAAACCTGCTCCTTCGACTTACACAACAGAATCAATGAAAGGACAAAGATTTCCGGTGACTGCTCCTCAGCGTCCTAATTATCCTAGAAGGAGACAGTTTTGGAGATGGTTTTACTTTTAATTTTTTTTAATTTTTTAATGGAGTTGCTTGGTATGTATTTATTGCATTAGGTACAGTCTGCTGACCATGGAAACTTCATAAGGAGGTCCCAGACATGTATGTACTAATAGCTATTTTAATACATGCATAAGAATAAAACTACATACTAGCACAGTACATTTAGTTTTATGGGTTGATCGACTTTTGGAAAGCTTGTACCGACGTCTTTAGAGGACTAGAAATAAAAGTGCAATTACAGGTGGTTTGAGGAATGATATGAAGAAGATGACAGCTGAGACTGAAATCTTCTCCATGCAAATGAACTTGCTAAGCTGCATTTGCTATAATCTAGATCAAGTCAATAGATATAGGAATCGACGTGATGATAGATAACTCAGAACTTCATCTACTTCTGCTCAGTCATACTGGTTATTTAATTAGTCCTTTATTCCTAAGTTCTTAAGGTTCTGTTTTGATTTAAGAATGAAAATCTGCAGTTAATTACTCCATAATTCGTAGTTCTCTTGTCACTGATCTGAGTGCAGTGATTCAAGAGAATTTTCAGGATAAATCCAGGGATCCAGACAAAACGACGTCCATGCTGTCAGCATTCCTATGTGAAATGTTTTAGTTTTCATAGCTTTGTTAGGTACCCTGATATGTTTGTTACAGGGTAGTTTCATTTTTTATATGAAAATTTTAGTAAAACTGATTGCATTTTTTGAATGAAAAACTAGTAACAAGTTTTCTAAAAGCAAACTTAGCATAGTATATGGGGTGAATTTCTCGAAATTGATCAAAAGATACGTGGATAATGAGATGAAGAAGATGATCACTACAAAATAAACATGGTACAAATATGAGGGTGAGTGTGTATTATATTCCTCTCGGGTGGTTCAGTTGGTTAAAAACAAGGGTTAATAACTTATTGGTGCAAACTGCAATATGTTCTGAGCCTCAAATAGTGGGGGCAGTAGAGACGTTATTTAGGCTGCAACTCAAATGAGGATGTTGGGATTATTGAAGTAGCAGTGGCCAAATCACTGCTTGGCCTTGTACCAGACTGCGTAATTGTCCCCATCATCGGGTCCATGGGTAGCCAGTTTCCATTCAACCTCAGGACACCATTTACTTGGGTCCCAATCCTTTGTTCCCATTTTCATGCATATTTTTTCCTCAATATATGCTGCATACAGATTATACTCTGCTGTTATGATCTTGATTTTCGATCCGCTGTGTATTCCATGTTTCTTCCTAATTTCAATCTGCAGACTCAATCAATCTCTTAAATTAGTCAGTCAACTTGTCCTATTAGCTAATTTGCAATAGATTGTAAATTGAAAATTTTAACTGAATTAAATCTGTGTTTTTTTTTAAACAAATGAAAAATGAAAGTTTATCTGGATGATACTGACAAGTTAAAATGGGTAGCATACCGTACCAGTTTCACAATCTTCTCTTTATCCTTGCCGTAGAAATGATCATAAACACGCAGGGTGTCCCTGGATGTGTCAGTATGTACGCATAACCCTGTCATACCAGGTTAATATTATCTAAATCAAACACACCGCTAGCTGGTTGGTATCTTGATATGAAAGGATGTAGATTATGAATATGTCATGCTCGAGATAATGGAATCCAAATTAAAGAAATTCTACCTTCGTGACATGCTGTGGTGGGAAGGGCCACCAACCCTTCAAAAAACAGAAAATAAAGAAAGGGTGTGAGTGACTGATAATATTAGAAGAAGTTTCATTAAGCAACATAAACTTTCATCATTACTGGAAAGGGCAGAAATATCTTTAAACAACGACCACCAGCAGACCCCGAAATCATTAGTACTACGTACCTGATCAGTGACGGATACTGTCTCGTGGTTATCAAGAAATGTAACTGCCAGTGAAGAATGATCAGACGAGCCCATTAAACCTGTTGGATTGCGATTAGCATCACACAGATGATTGAACTCTCCATTCAGTAATGCTTTCTGCAGGCACAATCAAATATTACATGCAGCATGAAGATCGGTGAAGTCTGGTCAAAATGACGATTCAGCATCTAGCTAAGTAGATAAGTTCTGATTTACATGAAGAAATGCCTTTGTTGTGTAATCAAATGCAGCTGACAGTTGTCCTGTGCCATTGATCCACTCAGTAGTAGTGCGGTGAATCTCTGCAATTAAAAGAAATACAGTAAACAGTTGTCCTATTTTTTTTTCCTTCCAAAAATCCCTGTTGCTAGTGATTGCACACTAAATGCGTACATAGTAACTATTTTACCTTCTCTCTCCTCTGTGTTTTTGTATTTGAAAAGGTTTTTGTATTCCCCGACAGAGAATATTGGCTTCGCTCTTTCAATATATTCTTTCACATACTCAGGAGAATAGCTAGTTACAAAATAGAAGGTGGTACATCAGTTGTAAAAACAAATATGGAAAAACTGCAACTTAAGGAATGTATGATGCTATACCCGTTGGCAAAATGAAACCGGAAATCCTGGAAACCTAAGGTGCGCAACCATCGAAGCCAATTGATAATATCTTTCCTGACGAAAAGCTGACTATGATCCACATTGGGAAACCCGGGAATATTGTCTCCGGTACTTTTATTTCCCTATTTAACAATAAGGAATGTGATATATACTACTTACTAATTAACAGCTAGAATAGAAATTGAAGATTTCACAAATCTCAAATGATCATGATTCTAAAGTGAATGCACTGAATTTCATGTACAACTTATCCTGTTTCAAAATAGATCGAGGCTGCTAGTGTAATCGATCTCCATACCTTTCCATCTGTACTACAGCATGTAACAGCATGTTCATCCCATGCTAATGGAATTCCGTCATAACGGTTGTACTTTTCATTATGTCCTGGAGTAGTCCCAACACGATGGTTTATGACAATGTCAGCCATTGCCCGGACATTGTGCATTTTCATTCGGTGCAGTAAAGATTTTAAGACGTACTCGGTTCCATATGCGGAATTAATCGAGTATAAGTTCTGTGGATGATAACCTGTCATTGTAGATATTTGATGGGTAAAACGAACAACAGCACTAACAGTATTGAATCAGGTACATATATGTGTAATTCTCACAACCTTCAGGTGTGAATGAATTGGTTGGCGGGGGTAACCAAACTGACGTGAAATATTTTCCTATATCTGGAACCTTTTCCACTAAATGCTCCCACCAATCTTTCTTGTGTGATTCCAAGTTGAATGCCTGCAGAACAAGTTATCAAGATATAGTTTACTTAGTCACAAAATTGTTGTGATGGGTGAGTTTATGTTCCCAGAACCAAATTAAAAGATCAAGAAATAATTAATTCACCTGCAATAAAATATCTGAGCCATTGCGTGCGGCTGCAGCTGCTGCACATATTGAGAAAAGCAACTTATGAACCTTCCAAATGTTAGGGAATTATTACCAAGATTCATCTGAATAGGGGCTAAAAAAGGTTCCTTCCAAACTACATGTAAACTGCCTTAAATCAAATTATAATCTAAACAGTGTATAAACCTTCCCTACTTATACGAATCATGCAAACATCCCTCACCATTATACATAGATATTATTAATTATATGTAGCCAACTGCAGAAATGGAAAGCTCAGACAGATAACAAAGACAAGGAAAATTTGATATTGACTATTGAGTTACTCTGACTGAGAAAAGCATACCAGGATCAATAGAATCATTCTTCTGGCCAGGTTCCTGCATTCAGAAGTTCAGGCGTAGAGTAAATTGAAGCATTCGATCGATCGATATCAATTTGTGGAAGTGTTTTAATTAAGGAAGTTGACTAATTTTCAGAATAATTTGGAACAGAGAGAGGAGGAGGTTGACAGTTGATGATGAATTGATGATTAGGTTGGCCTCAAATTCCCATTTTGACCTCCTTATGGGTTGGGAATAATTTTCGAACGAGCTATCGCAACAAATTCAAATTAAATTAATTAGATTAATTTGACAATTTAGTAAAGCTGGCTTAATGTAACAAGTACAAGTGCATTTGGTGGGAAAGAGGATAAGGAAAAATGATCCGTCTAAAAACATGTGAACGAATTATATTTAATTTATTTAAATTAAACTGAATGATTCGTAGTGGGAATAACGTGATTTATATGCTCCTAAGAAAACCCATAAGAGTTGAACAATGAACATTCCATGCTGGCTTGGTAGGTAATCAAATAATTCTGCAGCGAGTATTATATCATTGCATTATTATCGACTAATTAAAAATGTTTTGTATATTCATTATTGTATTGTACAAGAATCATAGTATTATTAGCTTGCTGGAACGTAACTACAAATCTGATTAATTAGAAACTGTTCGAAGAGAACTGAACGGAATTGACATAATTTAACTGATTGAATGCACCTGATCTGAACTGAAGAGAACTGAATTTATTTGTAGTATAAAATATAACTAAGCAAAGCTTAACAGAATTGAACAAAACTGAACATAATAAAATTTAAATTAATGAATTTTAATACGAGAGAACATAGCCTTAGTTGTCATTTGAATAAATCACCTATGATTAACACGATCAGCCAATTCTCTTCAGAAAACTATAGTAATTAATAAATTTAAACTGATTAACTGAATTGAATTTAATAAGTATAATCTGAACCGAAGAATTGTTTTTTGCAGATGAATCAAACAAAACAGGCCTATATTAACTACATGACCTTGATGTTTAGCTCTAAAACCAGCTTCATTTATCAAAATTACCTCCACAACTACAATTGAACACATTTTTCTTTTCCTGCAAAATTTGCAACTATAAGCAACAGTAGAGTGAATTTGTAATATTCCTATCAATCCACAGTAACTCGATATCTCACTCTCAAGTAAGTTGTTCATTGTTCAATGGTGAATCCCCATGCCAGTAACTCGATCATACAGTTTACAACTTCGTTTTCCTGCACAGTTATTCATGTAAATATATACATTAAGTTCAAATTTCTTTTCTCGGCTTGTTAAACAGGCAGGAATGGCAGCCTACGGAGCTGTGGTTTCTCTTATGAACCTCATCGAATGGGTCCTGGAGTACAATAATGCACCTAACAAGGTCTTTGATAACAAGCATTTGACGGATCTGAAAGAAAAGGTCCTGTCCTTGAAGAATTTTCTGGAGACTTACTCCAACAATGTCAGTGAAGATTTGGAGTGTCGAATTGCGGATGGAGTTCATGTTGTTGAAGATCAGATTGAGTCTCACATTCTGGTTTTCATTCGCCACCACAAATTTACGGATTTGGTTCGGGTTGATGATGAGGATTTGAAGTCTGATGTGGACGTGGAGTATGATGCTGAGGATAATCTAATCAAATCTTGCATTGCAGATGATATTCGTGCTCTATGTGTGACTACTTACAGAACATATTCCATTGATCAATTCTCTCAAGTGCTACAGGAACTTGATGATCACTTGTCTCAAGTCCTACAGGAACTCATAGGAGTGGAGGATTGTATCAAGAAAGAGGCGTCCAAGATTGAAGAAAGCGCTAGCCAGCCGAGAGATGAGCAGCATTCGGCATCTGCTGATCACTCACACAAGCATACACATGCAGCTGAGAAGGATCTATGTGGAGACGCCTCAACTCACAGCTACAAAATAAAGGAGAAGCTTCTCAGCGAAGAAAAGACATTGCAGATCTTTTCCATTACAGGAATGGGTGGGATTGGTAAGACCACTCTCGCTGAATCTGTTTATTGTAGTGCTGATATTAGGAAACACTTTGACGTTCTGGGTTGGGTAACAATATCTGAAAAATTCACTACAAAAGACATTCTTATTGCTTTGCTAGAAGACATGAACCAAGCTGTTAATAAAGATAAAGAAGTACATGAGATGGGGAAGAAATTACACCAACATCTAGTTGCCCGTAGGTACTTGATCATAATTGATGATATTTGGAGTGTTGGGGCATGGAATCAAATAAGGAATTACCTTAATCCTTTGGGCAAAGAAGCAAGTAGGATCATAGTTACCACTAGGGATGAGGATTTGTTGGGAGATACTATTGCCTCTGGTAACAGATTTAAGTTGAAAATCCTCGATGAGAATGAAAGTTGGAGTCTACTTGAGCGAAAAGTATTTTGTGGAGAAAAATGTCCCCAAGAATTGGTGGACATTGGGAAAAGCATTTCGGTAAGTTGTATGGGGCTCCCTCTTTTAATAGATGTGATTGGGGGACTCCTTGCACAGAATGCCAATAATGGAGATTATTGGGAGAGTATTAAGGGTGATATTATTAAGCGTGATGTAAAAATAAGGTTGGCTACTGATGCTTGTCTGGGAACAAGTTATCATCACTTGCCTGTTCATTTAAAGCCATGCTTTCTTTACTTTGGAGCTTTCCCCGAGGATTGTAACATCAGTGTGTCTGATCTTATATATCTATGGGTGGCTCGAGGATTTCTCAAAGCTGATGAACATGGGGAAAGTACCCTGGAAGATGTTGGGTATGGGTATTTAAGTGATCTTGTTCAAAGAAATCTAGTAATTGTTTCCGAGTACACAGTTATGGGAAGAATGAAGTCTTGCAAAATTCATGATCTCTTAAGAGACTTGTGTTTGAGAGAAGTTAAGGGAACGTGTGATTATGATTTTCCGTCATCAGCTCTTCGGAAACATTCACTCCATCCAGGTAACACTCTTTGCCCGTTATGTGACTTGAAACCGTTGAGGGTGTGGAAAACAGACTATGGGCACGGGCCCCGTGATTTGTGGGGTGTCATTAACGCGCGATACCTTCAAATGCTGCGTCCTTATCGCATGTACGTGAAGCTATTGTGGAACGTACAGACGATAAATGCAGGGCTTTCTTCCATGGAGTTGCCGTCTGAGATATGGGAGATGCCACAGCTCAGGCATCTAGTGAAGGGGAGATTCTTTATTATTGAAGATCCTAGGGAGAATGGGGGCGGTAACAACATTGTCTTGAGAAACCTCCAAACACTCAAGGGTGTCTATAATTTCAGATGTTCAGAAGTGATCCTCAAGAAGATTCCCAATCTCAAGAAGCTAAAGGTATTTTATTATGCTGACCAAGTAGAAGAGGTTTCTCCAGAGCATGTAAAAAACCTTGGTTTTTTTAAAGAGCTAGAGTCTCTATCGTTTCATTCTTATTCTGTTTGTCCTCCTCCCATTGATTTTGAATCAAAGTTGGGTTTCTCAGCATCGATTAGAGAACTGCGTTTGGAGCTGAGGCGCTTTAATTGGGAAGACATGGGGAGAAAGATTGGTTTGTTGCCTAAGCTTGAAAAGTTAGAACTGAAGTATGAAGAAGGGGGCGAGGTATGGAACGCAGATGATGAAGAGCAATTCCCTGAGCTGGCATACCTGTTTCTTTCATTTTCAAATCTAAAGAAGTGGACAGTCGAGGATGGTTCTCTCAGAAGCCTTAAGCACCTTGTACTTTGGGAAATGAGAGAAATGGAGGAGATCCCCACTGAAATTGGATACATAGTTACTATGAAATCAATTGGGGTGTATGGCTGTAAGGAGTCTGTTGTCGAATCTGCAAAGAGTATAGAAAAGGAGCAACACGATTTCGCGAACGAGGGTCTTCAAGTGCAAGTTGCCTCCTATTTTGATGGGAAAAAAATATGAGGTACTGTAATTTTAAATTGTTTACAAATTTTATTTTAACTCTACTAATTTTAGCTTTGCTTGATTACCACTGGTTATGATTTTCTTATCTCTGAATCAATTCATTAGACATCAATTAATTACTTATTACTTCGTATGATGTATGATCGTAGTATATTCATAGGAGACAAGCAATTTACCCTGTATGTTGTTTACATTTCTTTGGTCCAAATAAATTTCTGATTAATTAACCTTCTTCCGTTCATCATATCATAGTTCTTGTTCCTCTGCTACGTGATGTGTATTTCGTCCTTGTTTTGTTTTTCTTGTTAATGGAATAACTCACCTGCATAAGATATAACTGTTTACTGTAGTTTTAGTAATGTACGTACGTTACTCTCAAGTTTACCTTGTCGTTATAAAATTTTACAGGATAATGCAAATGCTTTGAAGACACAGCTTGATCAGCAGAGAAGTGCTAGCTATCTGTTTATAACTCCAATGCTAGGGTGGGTTACCAGTGCTTCCATTGTACTTCTTTCTCACAATTGCGTAACTTAGGGCCTGGGCACATGTATCTATTCTTGCAGGATCATGTATGCATCATGCATGTATCCCTTTCTGAAGTTCCATTATTAGGCTTAGTCCGCCAGTAAGTTGTACCCAGCTAGTTAAGCTGCTTGGTTATAACTTGTAGCTGTGAAAAATTACTCAATCCACATCAACAGTGACCATATTTAATCTCAGCTAGTTAAGAACAGATTGCCTGAACAGCTTGTTAATTAAATTATTTAACAGAGGTAATATTTAATTATGCCTTTGAGATGAGATTAAATAATTACTAGTGCAATCTCAAAGGAATACGATTCTACTACCCTTCATCCCCCAATTATAATTGTACTCGTATACTTTAATTTGCCAGATTTGAGATTAACACAGTTTCGTTATTCTTTTTTAATTTATGAGAAATTAAGGCTGTACATAGTAATGGATTCCTTCCTATAAATGGTGCATTTGGCATGCAAGCACTCTTCAAACACACGTACGCACACCATAACACCCTAAAACTACCTCAATAAATCTCCCCCTTCCAATATCATGAACAACAGATCAGACAATATGAACGAGTACTATGGAAGCTCTCAAAGACCTGTAAACCCAACTGGTAACCACGAATACATGGCTGATTCTTATAGTACACCGGCACCTCCAATGTTCATGAGTAATCTCTCAAGACAACAACTATTGAATCATGAGACCTCCAACGATGATGTAAGTCGTCCCATTTATCCTCCTCCATATTCACCACCACCTGCAACATTTCATAATATTTATGATCATCCTCCTCCATATTCACCACCACATGCAACACTTCATAATATTGATGATCATCCTCCATTTTCACCACCACCTGCAACATTTCATAAGATTTATGATCACGATGACATGACCGAGCCCTCTTCTTTAGGTTCACTTGATCATCACATGGACGTGGCTTACTATAGTAAACCACCTGTTAAGTCTGATATATTCACTTGTGTAGCCTCGGATCTCATTGTTGTTCGAGTTAAGACAACTTCTGAGAATAATAATAATGATACTGCTAGTTTCAAGGATCTAACTATGCCGAAAGAGTCAGCGGTTTGCAGGTTCTGCTTTAGAAGATTGTTAGTGGATAATGACAATCAGCATGTACTGAAGGCGCAGTGTAAGTGTTCTGACACTAGTTTAATTCACTATGACTGTTTAATTGAGTGGTCTAAATGGAAAGGAGACTACCTTTGTGAAAGATGCGGTCAAGTTACAAATTTTGTTCGCGTGTCTATACTACGAGCTGTGAATCCTTCAGCTGAAAGTTCATCGGTTCCTACTCATGAGACGGTTATCAACAGACTTCAAAGACATGCTCCTCGGAACTACTTTATCCAACCAGTGACCAATACAGGACACATATTTCCGGTGACTAATCCTCAGCGTCCTAATTATCCTAGTGACAGACGGTTTAGGAGAAGGTTTAAAACTTTTTATGTTAATGGAGTTGGTAGGTAATTAGTGTATTAGGTGCAGTCTGCTGAACATGGAGACTTCATATATAAGGAGATCCAAGAAATGTAACAGCTATTGTAAGATATGCACATGACAATAAAATCAAGTGCTATTCAACCTGTTCAAGTTGTAACAAGCACACCATGATCAGTTTCTATGTAAGATTGATCGCATTTTAATTGTGAAAAACGTGTAACAAGGTGTTATAAGAGGACTCAAAAATAGCAGAATAGAACATTTGAATAAACCTGCTGAGTCTACACGTGTTCAGAAGCGATGTAATGTAAAGTGTATATCACACAGTTTGAGTATGAAATATATATCAAATCCAAATATTCGAATCTACATCCTGATTAACAACTTCATCTACATTTGCTCAATCATATTTCTTTCTTATGGGTTCTGTTTCAATTTAAGTAACAAAAACATTGCAGTTACTCCATAAATGGTGGTTCACTTGTCAGTGTCACTCATGCTGAGTGCAATGATATAACAGAAATTTCAATCCAAAAACTGTCTGGGAATGAAATCCATACTGCAGTTACTCGGCTTTCGCAAGTCAAAAATAGAAACTTACAAGGGTAATATAATGCAACAGATTTTGAGTTAACGTATACACTGTGTTTAGCAGCACAAGGCCAGATCTGTATTGATTCCTAGTATATAGTCCAACAATTTACATAAATATTGTTGTTAGACTGCCAAATGCTCCAAAGTAAAATGATCTTGTAACTGGATATTTTCAATATTCCATCAGATTTTATTTCTTTTTAAGTAACATGAGCAGAGGGATTAATTCCATTTAAAGGTGGAATCGACTAGACAGATACCTAAATTATACCACTCCACTAGCTAGTAAGTGGCAGTGCAACTTTAATTACTGATCAGATCAGATAAACACAATTCTTTATGTGTAAACCTGCAGTCGTACCTTCGTGGAATCTCAGACTTGCAGAAGTCGTACGTGGAAGACAAGTACTTGTGAAGGAATCAACAATTCTAAAGATGAATGATTCCGGAAACTGGGTCAGCAGTTCGCAGGCTAGTAAGACCAGAGGTGCTCTTATTCTCACCTTTTCAACCTCAGTGGGAAAATAGATTATCAGGTAATCCTGTTGACTTGTACGTGGTCGTTCTATGGTTCTTGTACTTTCCCGGATTTACTGCAAGAAATCCGTGATGTAAATTATCTCCACTAGGCTTGGAATGTGTTAGCATGTATCACTATTGTCAAAATTCTATGAGATTTGTAAGCATAATAACAATTGTTCCCCAACCAGCCAAATAGTCACAGTACACCTGCAGGTCCAATGTTTTGTAATTTCTCAAGACAAGAACTGTTGGATCTTGAGATCTCTGATGATGATGACACATGGCGGAGGCCTTTTCGAGCCATGTAAGTATTCCTATGTTTACTACTACTCCATATTCACCACCACCTGCAACATCTCAGAACTGGCCTACTTATGATCACAACAACATGACAGAGAGTTCCTCTTTAGGTTCACTTGATAATCCCAAGTATTATTACGGCCGCCTACATAGCCCACCAACTAAAAGTTCTAACTCTAATCGCCGACCTCTTCATAGACTGGGTAGACCCAGACCTGTACCAACATGGAATCTCAGAGGTCCAGAACTCGTATGTGTCTGAGTTAAGAGTTGTACTGCTACTTCTCAAGGAATCAACAGTTGTGAAGGTGAAATGATTCTGGAAGAGTCAGCAATTTGCAGGTTCTGCTTTAGAAGATTTACTGTAAATAATAAGAATCAGCAAGAATTGAATACACAGTGTGAGTGTCATTACACTACTTTAATTTACTACGATGGTGGAAAGCGACTACAACCGTGAAAGATGCGGCAAAGTTACCAACTTTTTTCATGTGTCTATATTATCTCCAAACCATACACCAGTGATCAATAGGATGCGGAAACCTGTTCTTTGGACCTACTTTGTTCGATTTTTCACCGCACATCATCATCATGATCGTATAAGTGGATGACATTGTAGATGGTTGTAACTTCTTTTTTTTAACCAATAAATGTAACATTGTAGATGGTTCTATGTTCATTTAAGAAAGAAAAACTGCATTTATTCGATAAATGGAGTATATATGATACTCTTCAAGTCACATATATACAATCAACCATGATTGCTGCACCTGGCGATATAGAATCAAATCATACCCTACACGGTCTATATGATAGTACTGAAATATGTGTCAACCAATGAACATATGTCACCTATAAACAGGATGTCTTGTGTACCCTGAAATACTCAAATACAACATTCATACTTCTTCGTTCTATCACAATGCCACCATGGACAATATTTCCCAAAGTAGTTTTCCATGCCAGTTAATCAAGATACATACTTCAGCATACCCCCAGAACTTGTCACTGTCCTCGTTATGATCGTAAATATTGATGGAATTACTACAACTTTTGATGATGAAAAGATTCCGGAAGGGTCAGAAGTATGCAGGTTCTGCTTTCGTATGTTGGTGGAGAACGCTGAAAGTGATCAAGTGCTGCTGAAGACTAACTGTAAGTGCTCGCACATTGCTCTAATTCACACCTAAATGTGCTATTGACAGGTCCAGGTAGAAAGGCGATCACATCTTTGAAAAGTGCGGTGAAGATTCCAAATTTGTTTCTGTCACTCTTTCATCGTCAAGCCCCAAGACTTATCCCATTACACCTTTGGCTTAGCAACCAATTGATGGTTTTGAGAAACAAAATAAGGCTTATAAAGGAAGACCTGTAGCGGTATCAAACTCCATTAATCATCTGTCAGCACCCATGCATAGAGTTCTAAAATAATGCAAAAACGTTTCTAGACAGACCATAGATTTGTTAGCAACCCTGATGTGTTACGGGGTCATTGATCAGACATGGTGGCTAGCTGCAATTTGGAATGGAATCTCCTTGGTATTTAGTCCCGCCTAAATTTTTATTTTTTTTATATTTGCTTCTTCAGTTTTGAGTTGAGGTATATAATATATGCAGAGTTTAGCAGCAGAAGGCCTAATGTTTTGACTGCTTTGTTGGTTCAATAAGTTACTCTCACAGAAAATGTCTTACACTCCTACTCCTAGACCGGCCGTACAGTGCCAAATACTCGAAGCTATACGATATTGCAACTTGATATCTTCAATATTATTCCATCAGATATGTTTTCTTTTTTAAATTGATAATATTTGTTTGAAGAATGAATTGTTTGGGATAAACTCCATTTAAAGTTGGAATTGACTACACTGATGGAGACACATATATATAGTATATGGTACTACTAGCTATATAAAGCAATGTAGAATCATATGCTACAGTATATGATATTTAAATATGTACGTTAGTACGTAGAAATGAACATCGTATAACTGACGGACATACATGCAGTGTTATGATAGGGTAAGAAGATATGAAATGAATCAAAAGATACTACACAAATTAAAAGAAAGTGAATAAAACAATGGATTTGTTTGGTTTTCACCTAGCTATATAAATAACATGTCTTCTGTGCACAACAACTCAAAAAAAAGCCTCCATACTTCTTTTCCTGTCAAACAATGTATTCCTACCATTCCGTCACAGAAACACAATTCACTCTGCAGCGAAAAGAAGAAGTCATCTTAACAGGAACGAATGAAATTCCAAATATGACAGATCTGATTAAGGGCATGCCAGTTAATAATCAAGGATACAGACATGATCAGCACCCAGAATTTGTCACTGTCCGAGATAAGATCACAACTACTGATGAAATGACTGCCACTTTTGATGATGGAAAAGATCCCGAAAAATTCAGCAGTTTGCAGGTTCTGCTTTCGTACGTTGGTGGAGAATGATGAAAATGATCAGGAGGTGCTGAAGACTAACTGTAAGTGCTCTTACATTGCTCTAACACACTCCAAATGTGCAATTGACAGGTCCAAAAACAAAGGCAGTTACATCTGTGAAAAGTGCGGTCAAGATACCAAATTTGCTCCTGTCACTATTCTGTCATCAAGGCCTAATGTATATCTAAAGCGTTCTTTGGCTTCTCATCCACACGATGAAGTTAAGCAACAGTATGCAGCTCAGGAACGAAGACCTTTGGATGCACCAAACTCCAGTAATCATCTACCAGCACCCACGAAAGTGGAAGCAGAATACAATAATGTTTCTAGACAGGAAAGCTTACCTCAGGTAAAGCAAGAACAAGAATCAGTTTCCAAACGTAAAGGGTTTTGTTGTTGTCTGTAAAATATATCAGGGACTTGTCTTTGTTTATGGAGAACTGAACTATTGACTAAATGATCAAACATAGAGAAGACAAGGACTGAAACGAGAAAAGCAAGAGATAAATGACCTATTTGAACGTCAGCGTAGAGTTTTTGATTAGTTCTGCTCTGTTTCTGTTACCAGCTTGTACCTTGTGCATAAAGTATTGCATTCTCTCAATTATTAGGTCAAGAAAGTAAGTATAGCTGAAAGTTGGTCAATTACTCGTTCAGTCCTTCTTTACTTCTTGTTTCAAGATTCTTACCTATTCTTCATTACTTTTAAAAATACATAAGTTAATTTTAAACTTTTTTTATTTTAATCTTAATTTAAACTAAATTTATTTGTAATATAAAAAATAATAAAATAAATATGGATTGTACTGAAATGTTTTTCAAATGAAAAACAGAGTACATCATTATTAGGAATCTTTCTAGTGAAATAATATCCAGCAAATTTAGATTAAGGCTATGTTGTTATTTTTTTATTTAAAAGACACTTCAGTTCAAATTAGTTGAGTTTGGTTCAGATCAATTTCGAATAAATTCAATTCAATTCAGATTTTTTTGAACGAAGAGAACCAGACCTAATCTCCTTTTTATGTACTTACCTTAATTTATTTTAATTAGGAGCATGTTGTTTGGACAAGCACGTCTAAAGTTACTTTACTTTTTTCTTACTTTCTTCTAAAGTACAATCTATGTTATATTAACAATTTGAAAAAAGGGCATACTCCATGCTTCAGCCACTCTACAAGCACCTCAAATCTAATTAAAACTCTAATAGATAACCCAAAAGTCCATGCCGAACCCATTTGCATTATTAATCTCAGTTACCAAACCAAGTGTGGGCGAATTTCATGCCACATTGCATGAGTAACCTGGACCGGACAATAATATAAAAGGAGCTTTAAACTATCTTCCATGATCACAAATTCATATATAATGAAATCTTATACGATGAGGATGAGAATCACAATCTTAATATTACTTGTCATTATTTCGGCCTTTTCACTATCTCAAGCAAGAGTTGTGCTAGGTATATATCTACTTGTCTTGTAAGTATATTTCATATATGTTCCTTTTATATTTTACTTTGTTTTTGTTTCTTTTGTTAACTTTTTGTTTTTGTTTCTTTTGTTAACTTTTTAGTCTTGTTTGACATCTGATAATCTTACTAGCTAGCTATATTTTGAAAAATAATTAATAAAATTATATCAATTTTTTTTTTTGTGTTTTTTACTTTTATAATACAATTTTTATTAATAAAGCTTTTCCAATATGATTTAAAAATTTGTTGGATGTTAAAGGGGACTAAAAGAAAGTTAAGAAAACAAATATAAACCACATATGAATGAAGTACATAGATCTCCATCTCAGTTCCTTATTCTTCCCTTTCTTTTTTTTTTTTTACAGAAGAGCGCCGTCCATCCATAAAAACACCTCCAGGCCCGCTGCCACCAAAGCCACCTCACCCAATTTACAAGGCTTCCTCAACTTTGGATTCAAGTTCAACTCCCTGATTCTGGGCTTAAGAATTTTTATCAGGCCCTTATCATTAATTTTGAACAAGATGATTGTTCTTACTATTGTCTTTACAAGATGCTTACCGGATAGATATATGATCAACGTATCTGATTCTCTTCTTACTCTTTAAGTAGATTTGGAGACTGTAACTTCAGTTTGGTTAAGAATTACTCCTAGTATAAAGTGTACCTTAAGTTTACTTTATCATCATATTTTATGGATCGAGTAATTTTTTTTCTTTATTAAGCTCATCGTTACTAATACGATATTAGAGAATATGATGCTAAACTTAATGCATAAGATCATTTTTGAGTGCTCAAGTATAGGGATTCTTCAGCATCAGTGCATGTAGTAGATCAACAAACCCACAAGGCATGGGATTCACTTGGTAATTATGTATCCAACATTCTCAATTCCAGGGGATTAAAATGCTTTCATAGACCGGTGATCATGTGTACTGTGTAGATTTTATTGTTATCATGTGTATTTGCACGTTATCATGTAATTTTGAGATTATGGGTTCAATTTCCGCAGAGTACCAATCTATATCTAATGTATACTAAACAAAATTACAACCCAAAAAGTTCAAACAAGAATAAACAGAGTACTCTGTTACCATGGCTGAGACGGTCTAGCTATACAGTCTCTTATCAAACAAAATCAGGACCGTTCACTTCACACAAGAACCAAACACTAAAGATTGCTACTACTCTCTTGTAGTCTTGTATACCATGGCTGAGACATCCCATAATCCAGCAACTTCAGAACTGTTTGTGCTTCCAAATACTACTGACCATTACAGTTTTTTTTCGAACCGGCGGCAAAGCGATGATCAATAATGGTTCCCCATTTACCCGGTGAGTCAAACCCCCGACCTATTACTGAAAACCCACAACACGATGGTTGTTCCATGCCATCTCCAAACTTTTCTCCTAGATTTCCATGTGATACTACTGTCCGAATTCACAACTACAACTCTAGTAACACTTTAGATGACGCGGTGATGATGGCGAAGCAATCAGCAGTTTGCACATTCTGCTTTAAGATGTTGGATGAGCACGAGACGATGGTAGTCAAGACACAGTGTATGCATGTGTCCTCCTTTCACCATTAATCTTACACACCGCGAATGTGCACACGAGTGGTCTAGAAAGAATGGCAACTCCAACTCTCCAAGTGTAGGAAATGCAGTCAAGATACAAAACTATATCATCAGAATCATCCTCAAGGCCTATCACCATGGTGAGCTCAACATCCTCAAGGCCTAAAGCTAGAACCTTGGATCACGTTTTACTTTTGAAAACTTGTATCGACATATCTAGAGGACTCGAAATAAAAGTGCCACTACACGTAATGTTTGAATAAAAGTGCGAGCAAGCATCTTCAGATGTATGAACTACAAAGAGCTACACAGTTTGAGGAATGATATATATGAAGAAGATGACAGTAGCTACATTTGCTAATTATAGTCTATATCAGAACAATTGCTTCACCTGTCTGAAATATCAGTGTTTCAGGGGTGAAGCTAGATACTTGAATAAACCTGCAGTCATACCAGCGTGGAATCTCAGAGGTGTAGAACTCGTATGTGTAACACAAGTACTTTAGAATGAATCAACAATTCTACAGATGAAATGATTCCGGAAGACTCAGCTTGATTCGTAGTAAGACAAGAGGTGCTCGTATTCTCACCGTTCCAACTTCAGTAGGCGGACTATCAGGTAATTCTCTTGGTTAGCACGTGATCGTGCTATGGTTCTTGTACTTTTCAGATTTACTACAAGAAATGCACTTTCCTATCTGGCCTTTTAGACATGTTCTCACTACATTACATTGATGTAACTTATCTCCACTAGCATTGGAATGTGCTTGCATGTGTCTCTATTTCCAAAATACTATCAGATTTGTAAGCATAATGGAATCGTTCCCCAACTGAACGGATAGATGCCATTTAAAGTTGGAATTTACTTCACAGATACAACTTGTGGTTTAAGACGGTAGACCACATTTAACACGACTCATAAACGTTGCCAGATTCCTTCCTATAAATAATGGCGTGGCCCTTTAAGTTTAAAACACACACACACACACACACTCATACCATAACACCTGTCAATACATGCACATTATCAATAACCGATCACGATCAGACAATATGAACAGAGACTCTGAGAAACCTGTAACCCCAACTATGCCGAGCCAATCTGTACTCGACACTAGCTCGATGCTGCTCCCTAATTGGCCAAATAAACTCCACAACATTATCAGTAAATCTGCAGGCTATGATCTTCAACGCCGGATAGACGAACAGGTAACTATCAGTAATGATGAAAGATTTCTCACTCTACATGCAACGCCACCTGGAACATTACTTATTCGTAACCGGTCAATTGATGATATCCCTAAATACTATAGTGTACGAGCTGATATGGTTGATAGATCCAATTTTGTAACCTCTAATGTTCAAGTTAAGAAAACTTCTGAGAATAATAATGGTAAGACTACTACTCGTAGTTTCGAGTATGAAATTGTTCCTAAAGAGTCAGCAGTTTGCAGGTTCTGCTTTAGAAGATTCGCAGTGAATGATGTCAATCAGCATGTACTGAAGGCGCAGTGTAAGTGTTCTGACACTAGTTTAATTCACTATGGTTGTTCAGTTGAGTGGTCTACTAGGAAAGGCAACTTTAACTGTGAAAGATGCGGTCAAGTAACCAGTTTTGTTCGCGTGTCTATTCTATCATCTGTGAAGCCTACACCTGAGAATTTATCGGTTCCTACTCAGCCGGTTATCAATAAACGAGTACAACCTGCTCATCCAGCCTACCCTACCGAACGAACAATTCCGGTGATTTCTCCTCCGCGTCCTAATTATCCTAGAGGGGGATGGTTTCGGAGATGGAGTGCTCAAGAAGCAGTTCAGAACATTAAAAGAAAACATGCTAACCTACTGGCTGTTGGCCGGAGCTGAGGCGTTTTCCATGATGGATAAATTTTATCAACGCCAGCATGATGATGGAGGAGATTCTGTGTAATAAGGAGATGGTTTTAAAGCTGTATGTGATTGTCAATGCCCTTGCAAGATAAAAATGTTGAAATAAAACTAAAATGAGCAGATGATGAGATCTTTAATTATCTTCTCTTCATGAGTGTACCATGCAAGCCATGAACATGTCCTATTCTCAAACGCTAGTTTAATTTTTCCTCTAGAGTTTTCAACTAAATATAAATTTTGGGAAGTGTGTAAAATCAGAATCTCTTTTTTTTTTTTTAAAAAAACAATCTTCACACATTGAGTTCTTGCTACGCCTATCGTCATCAACCTCAGGCAAATGGCTAATTAATCAAAAGCATTTTTTCGAAGTTCTCAAAGCTGACTGTGCAGAACATGTTTGAGAGCATTTTTTAATTTGAAATTTCTTAGAAGGTACCCTTCCCTTTCATGAGTTCTGTATTTGTAAATCTTATTCTGCTCCAAACTTCAACATCAACAAAAACTAAACAAAGCAAGCTATATGGACACTTCTACCGTCAAAGACTCTCTACCAGCAGACGAAAAATATGATCGAATCAACGATCTAACAGCTTTTGAACAGACAAAAGCAGGTGTCAAAGGCCTGGTCGATGCTGGATTAACCAAAGTTCCAAAAATATTCATCAGGCCGCCTGATGAACTTGCTAAGGAATCGGCTGTCAAGTGTTGTCAACAACAAGTTCCTGTTATTGACTTAAATGGAGTCGAATCAGAGGAGCAGCGTAAGGAAATTGTTGAGCAAGTCAAACGAGCAGTGAAAGAATGGGGATTTTTCCTGGTGGTGAATCATGGAATAGGAAATGATGTCCTAGAAAGCATGCTGGATGGGATCAGGAAGTTTCATGAACAAGATGCTCAGGTCAAGATGAAGTTCCATTCCAGGGAGATGACTAGAAAGGTCAGGTATGGTAGCAATGTTGATCTCTATAGATCACGTTCTGTGAATTGGAGGGACTCTTTGACTATTTCTCTCAAGACCCCGGATAGCCTTGAACCGGAACAATTGCCTGAAATATGCAGGTATATATGCTATACAACGTTTGATCCATCTGTTTTTTTTCTTACAAAATCTGGAACATAATTGCATCGCTATTTGCTGTATTCTTGTCTGGATGTTTAAAGTAACATGGAAGCATTTAATCTTAACAGTTTTTCGTTTTTCCACATTTCAGAGGTTCGACGATAGAGTATCTCAATCATGTGACCAACCTGGGAAAAACTCTGTTCGAGCTGTTATCTGAAGCTCTTGGCCTCGATTCAAAATATTTAGCATCCATGGAGTGTGGCAAAGGTCAAACTTTCGTTGGCCACTACTACCCTTCCTGTCCAGAACCAGAACTAACAATCGGAACCAGGCCGCACACAGATCCATCATTCTTAACCGTTCTCTTACAGGACCAGATTGGCGGTCTCCAAGTACTGCACGATAACCATTACATTGATGTACCGCCCCTCCCTGGGAGCTTGGTAGTTAACATTGGAGACATGTTACAGGTTAAGTACTTAAGTTAATTATGACCGATTACAAATAAGGTTCAATTTATATATTCATTTGCATTTTCTGATAACCAATTAGCCTTTGTTTTCTTTTCATCAGATCATGTCTAATGATGAATTTACGAGCACAGATCATAGAGTTCTTGCAAAAATGGTAGGACCAAGAATTTCAGTGGCAGGGTTCTTCACAGGCGATGCTCTAACTGGAAGACTATATGGCCCAATCAAAGAATTGATATCAGAAGAAAATTCACCTCGTTACAAGGAGTTTACTGTAACGGAATATATCTCTAAGTTTTTTGAGCGGCCTATTGATAAATCTGGACTTGATGATTTCAGATTGTAAGACTTTATCATTCTAAATGTAACTGATCAGTTTTCTCTTAAACCTGGGAATATAGTTTCCTGTTCTGTGTCTATAGTCCAGTTCGAAAGTGTGTCAACATGTAACCATTTTACAAAATATGTATGAATTTTGTGTAACAAGGAATTTCAGGGATTCTCCCTGTAAATGCAATTAAGTTATGCCAATGCAATTGCTTCCTTATATACAATACAAAAAATTCGAGGCAATAATAAAAATCACTGTGCATTCTGTTTATGCAGATATTTTAAACTTGGCCTAAGACGCTCATGATAGATGAACGTGGTCTATAAAACGCCTCCAAAGGTTTGATCTTGGACAACGTTAGACCCGTTACTTGTTCCAATTCTAAATCCAAGTCCATTGGATATGGGCTTATCCTTTCCCAGTCAAAACACTGGATCAAAGCGCCCAACGCCAAACTCAGCAATCTGGTAGCCATTACAGAACCTGGACATGCCCTTCGTCCCATTCCAAATGTCATCACTTTATATGGATCAACAATACCATCACATTCTATAAATCTCTCAGGTTTGAAAGTTGTAGGATCCTCCCATAAATTAGGATCTCTATGCATTGCCCACACATTCACCAGCACAATTGTTCCATTGGGAATGTCGTACCCCTTTATCGTGCAATCTTGTGACGTGGAATGTGGTATAAGAAGTGGGCCCACGGGGCACAATCTTAATGTCTCGACAACTACACAACGTAGAAATGGTAGGTTTGGAAGATCTGTTTCTTCTATAAACTTGCCCGGCTTTACATTGTCGTCGATTTCTTTCTGCACCTTTTGAAGCTCATGTGGGTTATCTAGAAGAAGTACCATAGCCCATTCCAGTGTAACCGCTATGGTATGTGCTCCTGCAGTGAACATTGGCTGCATCACAAAGGACAAGTGAGGAACAAATTTTATGAAACTTAGTCTGTGTCATGTAGAAACAGTCACTGAAAATCATCTGTATCATTGGAAACTTAAATTTTAAGTTTACATTTAAAACCAAAATAAATAAAAAAAAAAGAAAGAAAGAACGAACATGGTGGTTCATGCATGCCTTTTATCAATACATTTATTCTTTTACTAACTTTTTCAAATGATGAATTTCTGGGCAGAACTGCAAAAAGTAGCCCTTTCCCTTTCAAATGACTTTTTTTCCAGAACAGAATGAAAACAGAACTCTTGAAGAATACTTACCAGAATTAGTCCTTTCAGGATATCATCTGTATAGTACTCTGGTTCTGCAATCTGCATGGACAACAATGTCTGAATATACGTCTCCTTTCCCTCAGCTAAATTACACGAATCGACTCTTTGTTTTCGTGCTTCATCAACGAGGCCCTGCAAGAAACTGTCTCTTTTCTTTTGCAAGTCTTCCAGACTTCTCTCTATCCCTTGAAATCCAATCCATCCCAAAAATGGAAGAAAATCACAAACATCAAGAATCTTCATTGGCCCGAACATATGCTCCATAACAGGGCCACGCTTTCCGCATACTGTCATCATTCCCACATTGTAAACCAATTCAAAGAACAATGATTTCAGGTTCACCTTTGACTCAGAGCCCTGCAGCATCTTTTTCACCAACACATGGACTTCTTGGCCTCCAATCAAGGACATACGCTGAATACTGGTCGAGGAGAACAGCTGTATGTTCATCAGGCGACGTAGATTTTTCCAGTGGTCCCCATACGAAGAGAATCCGATGGTTGTGTAGTCGTACCCGAGTATTTTGTTAGCAATTGACTCAGGACGGTTGGCGAATATGATATCGTTCCTGGAAAAGCATTCTTCAGCAACAGAAGGAGAAGAAACAATGAGAACTGGCCGGCAACCGAGTCTCAGAAACATAAGCGGACCATGTTTCTTTGACAGGGCTTGGAGTGCTCGGTGGGGGCCGGTTTTGAGAAGGTGGAGGTGGCCTATTACGGGCAGCGCAGGCGGGCCAGGTGGGAGGTTCTTGAATGATTTGTGTCTTTTTGTATGTCTTGAAATCAACAAGATTGATAAGATGAGGATTATGCAACACATGAGAAAGGTCTCCATTTGAGCAAGTCCTATGACAAGCTAGTTGCAGTTTCTCCTAAATCATATGTTTAGAAGTACCTTCATGTCAGGTTTAGAACATATAGAAGGGAACATTATAGGTTGAAGAAAAAAGAAAGATTACTTTGTCAAAAGTCTGATATCGTAGAAGATTTCCAGTAATCCAAAATTAAAGGGGAGAAAGCTTTGAGTTTAATCAACAATATCGTTGTACATGCTCTAGAAGGAATTAACATAGATTCCAACTCACCGAAAAACTCAACCTGTAGAGCCGGTGTGAAATCTAGCCATGTATAATTAATTCTCCCCTTCAACATTCGTGGCCGAACTCAACTTGTTTGGAAAGGTTATTTGACTAGAAATATAATAATGTTAGGAATTTGGGTTTGGGCGTGAGCAAATAACTCTGATGTTATGACCACATTCGAACTATTTCGAAATGTCGAACTGTTCGAAGGTGCGGAATCTAATTTTTTATAATTTTCAAATAGAAATTTGCCGTACGTGTACGTACTATATACATGCAATTAATTGTCCATTTCTTGTGGAACATGTTCTGCAGTTGGATTTGCTTTAACTTCATGAGCAAATAAGAAAAGATTTGGGTATCTTATCATACAGCTAATTATCCATTATATATATTATCAACAAGCTACAATGACAAAATTAATTAATTGAGAGTTGAGTGTGTTGAACTCATAGAGACAGACTAATCAAGTCAAATAGTATAGTCTTTTGCATTGTGTTGAGATGGAAAATTGTTTATTAATATTGGTTGATACGAATATAGATATGGATCACAAGGACATACAGACCCCCTATGGCCAAACTGTTAGTAAACTTGTAATTTTGATGAGCAATTAATCATGCTAAATTAAGTAAAGTCCAGTAACTAGTACTAAGTCGTTTAAAGAACGTTGTAAAAAAGAAACGTTTGCTGATGACTTAGTGTAGGTACTAGGTACTAGTTAGGTTCTTTTGTTTGTTGATGATGTACGTTGTTTTTACAAACAATCTATTGAAGATCTAGAACCACTCAGAAAGTTGAAGATTCGAAAACTGAAAACTTAGAAGAATATTGAGGAGGTATCTACAAAGGCACCATGTTATCTCAGAAAGTGAGAAACTCAGCAAATCAGTATGCATAAGTGAGAATCTATATGACAGGGTAGGTTTGTGTTTGCTGAAACTGAGACTGACCACTTGCTGATAACATTTGTTACTTACTTGCTGAAGTACTCTGCATTTTGGCTCCAACGTTCACATTTGAATTTTCAAAAGAGCATTAAATGCTACAGCACGCTGAAGACATGAAGACATGAAAACAAAAGAAGCATGTTGCTGATAGTAGTGTTCTGGCAAGCGATAGTGACATCTTAAGGTACAAGCCTTAGAATTTGAAATTCAAACGGCTACATTTAGACACTATAAATAGAGGTCCTTAGGCTGAGTAGAATGGTGTGTCAACAACGTGATCAACTCTCACTTGTGCTTTAAACACTCAAATCCTTTTTTTTTTTGATTATCGAACCATTACAATTTCACAATTAGCGGCCCTTAAGCTTTGGTCGCTAAATTAGCGACGCATGGTTATGCGTCGCTAATTTTAGCGACGCATGGGCTATGGGTCGCTAAAATTAGCGACGCATAACCATGCGTCGCTAATATTAGCGACGCATGGTTATGTGTCACTAATTTTTGTTTTTCTTATAGTGTACAAAGCTAGTAATAAACTATAAATAATCCCGCACTTGGCGAGAATTGAACATATGACCTCTAGTGTCAGGACACCTCAGTCTAACCAATTGAGCTTAAACACTCAAATCCTTCTCTACTCTCAATCTGCCTATTGATCTGTTCCAAGACTTAAGCTTGAAACAAAAGCTACTTGTGAAGAAGTAGAATACTAAAAGCTAAGAAATTAGTTAAGTGTTCTTTCCTCTAAACAAGAACAAGTCTTGACACCAGAAACAATAAACTTGCTTACTATGAAGTATTACAAGTTGAGTTTCTTTAGATTACTTGTTATAACTGAAAAGTTATTTTCAAGTCATCTCATCTCAAACCTCTCTAACTGATAAAAACCACCTTTGAGGCGTGTTTGTCGGGGGGAACTAATCAAGCATAGTTTTGCTGATAAAGTGTCCCAAGTTTGGTGGAAAACAAGGTTACAGTTCTCTAGTTTAGGTTGGAAACAAGGCTGGTGTGTTTTGGTTTCTGAGAATCATTAGTGATAAAAATTTTAAGGAACCTCATATCTTATCATATTATCATAGTGGATTTAGTTCTATAAAGGACAAAGTGGATTAGTTGAGGGATTACGCCACCGGTACCACTATAAAGTGTTTGGGTGATTTACTTACCTGCAGTTATCTTTCAGCAAGTTACTTTGTTTTTTATCTATTTATCCTTTACTTGTTGAAGCTGTTCTTCTGTTAAAAGCACTTATTGTACAAGTCTTCCGCACTCTGAATTTAAGTATCAACAACCTTGTCACTGAAAAGTAACAAGTACTTGCTGAGAAAGTTAAGTATCAGCAAACTCATTACTGAAAAGTAATAAGGCACTTGTTGAGAAAGTTATTAAACGACGAAAAAAAATTTAAAGACTATTCACCCCCCCCCCCCCTCGAGTCTTTACTTGTTGTCTAAAGGGACCAACACAAACATTTAGAAAATAGTCCATTTTTCAATACCTTTTTAGGGTAATATCATTTTAGACTCTTTGGTCTACGAATTTAATCAACTAGTGCACTAAACATTGTTTCAATTTTAGATTTTGTCTAAACCAAACAACACTTAATATTTAAAAAAACATTAAAAATAGAAATAACTTTATAATGATAAAATAAAAATTAAAATAATAAATAAAAAAAATCATCTTCTTCCCTAGAGCTCTGGTACCAAATTCCAATATTCGGTACCGGAGCAAGCTCCAAATCTAGAGCAAGCACAGGTCGCTCCAGTCGTCAGAGCAAGCTCCGACTTGGAGCTTGCTTCGTTGCTCCAGTTGCCGGAGCAAACTCTTGTCTCCCAGCTCCGGTACCGGAATTGGTACTAGAGCTTTAGAGAAGAATAAGAATTAATAAAGAAAAAGAAAAAGAAATATGAAAAAGAAAAGAAAATTATTAAATTTGTTGATTTTTTAAATAATACACAAATCAACATCTCATTGGTATAAGTTAGGAGAGTGTGTGTCCAACATTTGGGTAGAAGAGATATTGATTTTCCTTATGTTCAAGATAATCGATCATAACTTTTACAACAATATCACATGTTTAAGAGAATTATATAAATGATTGGATTCCACACCTCACTATACGCTCAAAGTTTTGGTAGAATTGGAGTTCAATTTCTATATCCGTTGAGACAAATTATATCCATATTTAATTTTTACTCAAGGGCACCTCACAAAGAGGTTGGAACCAGACACGACACAATTTTTTTTTTTTATTATTATTTTTTCTTTAATAAAAGAGCCTAAGCTCAAGATTTATTGGATGGAAAACAATTCACGGGGGTTTATAGGAACCCGCAAGAACAAGTAGCTTTAAAAGTTTTGCGATGACAAAAACATAGACTTTCTTGCTCATCCACAGAATAGCAAGGAAAATACTACATCGGAACAAATTATCAAGATAATCCATTTTAAAGAAGTAAATCATACTCTTGAGGGCATCTTAACAAAATGTCTTCCTTTTCTTTCAAGGAACGTCCAACTAAAGATTTGATTAGATCTTCATCTACATCACTTGGCTCGCACCCACCATGTTCCGATTCATAGTAAACTTCAATAGGGGCTAGAACAGTGTTTTCAGGTTCACCTCTTTCATCTCTATTATTCACCAACCCCATTTCTTTCTCCCGTACACACTCTTCTTGGGAAAGCACTGACTAATTCACCAAAGATGTTCTTGTACCCAAAATATCTTTTGCCCAAACCGCTAGATTTGCAATTGCTTGGCTTTTGGCCTGGCGAGAAGGACGAGAACTTGGAAGAACAATCTTCAAATGTTTTGACCTTATTTTAACTACTTGTTTCTTTCCAACTATTTCCAAGTGAGATGTTTGAAAACTAGGTGACTCACCGTCAAATTCACCACTTTCATCGCTATCTAGGAGTATGATAGCAAGTATCTTTGAGAGTGTAGGTTTTATCACATGATAGAAAGCTAGAGGGTTGGCGGGAAGGATAAGTATTAGGGACAGAAGTCACTTGTACCTCCTCAAACAACGATGGGTCACTTTGCATAATATCATTTTCCTCTTCCAATAAATCTTGAATGCGCGGATGAATCTCATCTAAATTAGGGACATCAGTATGTGAGCAAGAGCGAAGGAGAAGCCGAGAGGAGCACAATTGATGAAGGGGAGTTCTTTTGACAACTGAGACATCACTAGAGGGAGTAGAGTTGTCAGTACTGTCATTAAAATCACCTACCGCCAGATTATGAGTAGAGTTCAACACCTCAAAGTTATTTTGAAGAGTAAGTTCTTGAGTAAATTCTACACCTCACACGGCATAATATTGAGTAAATTCTACACCTCACAAATACTCTTCACTTTTAATAGCATTGAAATTCTATCGGAAAGGTCAAGTAAAACTTCAAAAGGATGTGTTTGTACTTTGTAAAAACATTGATAGACCTGGCAAACGGTTTGTCAAATCGGATTGTTCGGATCGAATGATTTTGGATGAGTTAGTTTGTTTCGAATGATTTCGGGTCGGATTTGAATGCGGTCGGATTTGAATGCGTTCGGATTTCAGATTTTTTATCAGATTCGAATGTTGTTCGAATTATAAATTTTAAAACATCTCGGACTGGGTCATTTTCGAGTTGGACTAATTCAGATTCAATGTTGATTAAAAATTAAACGCAAAATAAATGTGGTCAATGTTTCGGGTCGTTTAAACATTGATGAGATCGATCGCCCTAAAAATCTTTCGGGTCGTTGGTGTCACTTTTTTCACCATCCACATTTGTCCAAACTGTTGACTTGTAATTTGAAACGTGACTCGCCGCAAGACTTGACTATTGCATATATTTCAGCCGAACAAGCTCGCATACATGATACTTTCGATAGTAGTTACTCCATCCCATAATAAATGTTACACTTTATTTTGTTGACTTTTCGAGGTTAGTTTGACCTCGTATTAATTCTAAATTATACAATAAAAATAATTAAAAATTTTATATCATTAAAAGCATTCTAGTTTTATAAAATATTATTTTTAATTATTTGTATTATATGATTTGAGAATAATTTAAGGTCAAATTGACCATAAAAAAGTCAATAAAATGAAATGTAACATTTGTTATGAGACGGAGAAAGTACATACTACAACATTAATTATAGTATTTTATTTTGCACCCAACTTCTGTATAATCTTCTACAGTATATATGTTGTGTAATGTGTAGTTTGTTGTGTACTTGTGTGTAATTAATGCCAACTCCTAATTAGTACTCCAATCTTCTACAGTATATATGTTGTGTAATGTGTAGTTTGTTGTGTACTTGTGTGTAATTAATGCCAACTCCTAATTAGTACTCCCTTCACCACAAGTTTGTACTTCGAATTAATTCTAAATCAAACCGAAAAATTAATATTTGAACTTGTATTATAAAAGTGTAAATTTTATATTTTCGTAATATAATTTTCAAAATTACTTTTTCGAAATAAATTATTATTATATACTCATTCATTTTTAATTCTTTATATATTTCATTTTTTTCATTTCTTTAAATTTTTTACTTTTTCTTTTTTTAAATTTTTATCTCATAACGATTTTGATTTATTGTGGGTTCTTCCACTAAATTAAACACCACGCTTATTATACAAAAAAACCGTATAAAACTCCGATCCAAAAACAAATATAAAAAATCTAACATCTAAATAAAAGGGATAAGTACATCGATAGAGTAATATATTCCAATATTATTTGTTCCGGTCGGGATTTTTAAGTCGTGAAAGATTTAAAACAAACAAATATGAATTAGTGGTAAATTTATTTGAAACATGTGGCAATAAATTATTCGTAGTATAAGGATTGGTAGACAGTTCGGTATAGTAAACCTAAACCGGATTTTAGCTTTCCCACACCTTTCATTTACTCTTCACCTTGACTATTAATGGTAAAATGTTTATATCATGAAAAATTGGCAAATATTAAACGTCGGAACATAAATTTACTAAATGTTGAAAATTTATTGTAAATTACATAAAGTATCTATAAATTTATAATTTTACAAATTAACCCAATACTTTTAAAATCATCACAATTCCACCTTAAATAAATCAAGCCCCTAAATCAATAACCTAATCAACATATTTCAATTCAATTTGAAGAACACACCAAGAGATATCATCAAACTCATAAAAAAAATTTTAAAAAAATAAAAATAAAAATAGAAGGTTGAAAAAAAAAACACTTTTTCTAGAAGCAGCCCAATGGGCTGCTGTTAGTGATGAGAAGCTGGGCTGCTTCTCATCACTACTCTCATAATTTTTTTTTTTTTTTTATGAGTTTGAATTTAAATGTTAATTTTTGGAACACTTGAATTTAGTATCAAATTTATCAATTTTTGGAAGTTCGGAAGTATCATTTGATCATTTTTTGTTAAAGTGATCATTTCATGTTAATAATTTATATTTATGAGTGTATTTGTTTTAGGGAGTGTTTGTGGTAAAGTAGAATTGATGAATTTATTATACCTGCAATTGTTTATGATAATTTGTATGAATTTAGTAAGTTTGAGATTTATTTGTAATACTTGTAAAATAAGAGTCATTCTGTAAATTACAAATAAATTTCCAACGTTTAGTAAAATTGCTACTACGTTTAATAACCCCTGAAAAATTTAGGAAGTAAATTGACATAATATAACTTTGTTCATTATATAACCAGTTTAGAATTAATTTTCAAATTGATAAAAGTTGATAAAAAATATATACAACCAGTGCAATACTCTCTTCTTTACATCTTTACATCTCAAAAAACAATCAATTCAGTTCAGTTAAATCTCATTCAATTCAATATAGTTTATAGTTTAGATTTGTTTAAATGATTCGCATCGGTTAATCTAATCCATTTATCCGTACTTACGGATCGATCATCGATCCAATCAGATCATGGATCATACTATTTTCCCATCCATTCGTACATTAGTGGATCAGATCGATCCCATCCGCAAATATCATTGATTCATCCGTTTGTATAGATATAATATTTTTAGTTTTTCTCGACCCGTATGGATCAGATCGAACCTGCTCTATATATCATACAGTTTTAATTTTGTATACTATAAATAAATTTAGTTTATTCGAGTTTAATTTCAATTTTTTCATCCTAAAATATAACTAGTTCAGTCTCTGAGTGAGTATATGTTGAATGTTTCTCCAAATATCTCCAAGAAATGTGGACCTTAGTTAATTATCTCATTGAACATTTCAGCGCAGATTTGGAATTTGACTTGGTCATTAGAAATTTAGCATGAGATGTATGAATCAATCAATTTATTTAAAGTAAAGTCAAAACTTGGCTGGCTATTTGTTCTTACTCTTTTTTGTCTATCCTTAAGTCGTCTTCAGATTTTTTTTTTAAACCGCAAAAAAATTTATTCCATTCAAAAATCCTGAGCATAAAAAATACTCGTGATAAAACAACTATTACCGAATACAACGTCCAAACCGATAAAAGCAAACAACAACACAACCTCAAGGAACCGAGCTAGTAGCCACAGGGCACAAATTTAGGAAAATGGACACAACCTCAAGTACTAGTCATCACTATCCAGTGAGCTCACATGGCCACCAATAAAACCCAAGAAAGAAAATTGATGTCAAACAAGTCACTAGGCACCAACAATAAGTCGACACAACACACAAGGCAGCAGTGAAGAGGAAAAGGAACAGAGGAAACATCAAGACCAAGAGCAAGCCCACAGTTGTGGTCAACATCCGAACCGGGATTAAGGACAAGGATCACCTGGTTCGTTGAGGTTCCTTGACAACTTTACAGTCCCGTGATCTCTTTTGAGTCCTGCGCGAACTACCTTATTTGCCCCATGTCTTTCCCATTGCCTATTTTGCCATGGAGGAATGGAACCTATGGGATTCATTTTTTCCTTTTTTTGAAAACCGATCCAACAATGAGCAGCGATGCCATCCCGGTTTTTGCAAGAACCAACATAGAAAGTAGTTTAAAATAATTTTCCTATTTTCATCCAAGCGCCGGTTCCCTTAACGCGGTGAATAATAGTCTATTCCTCACTCTATATTCGAACTCCTCCCTTCAAAACCGAGAAGAACCCTTCTTCTCTTGCGGTCACGCTCCTACACCCTATGTCGGAGAGTTGTACTTAAAAGGAGCAACTTTAAGATAGGAACATCCGAAGTTTCATCAAACGCCAAGGTCCATCCTTGTTAATGTGGGATGACTACGACTTATGTTTTACTATCCCTCCACTTAAGTACAACATAACCAATAAGTGGCAAGAAATTTAAGGCCACACCAACAAGAGAGAGATAAGGGCCAAACAACCTAAGTCAACAAAGAAGAGAGAAAGTGAGTAACAAACAAGGTGAGAGCTTCTTCCAAGCACCCGTAACAAGATGGGACCGGGATTCCCACCCCGAAGGCACGAAACCTAAGAGACAAAAACACCAAAACCAAACACCCATTAGAGCATTAGAAAACCACCACCCCCCCTCTCCTTCACCCGTCACAACCGGCATCTCCTAGGGAACAAATGAAAACAATAACCTACCCTCTAGTACCTACAACAACAAGTAAACAAGAAGATAAAGTGTTAGAGATTATCAAAACCATCTCCAACATCTCCCCATCACCCTCTCGGCTTTCTCCCCTCCATCACTATAGAATCAAGCGTCCCTTCTCCGCCACCCTAACCCCTTTACAAATTCAAACAAAGACGTGGTTCCATGAATCATGAACCCAAGGAATCATAGTCTTGCAATTTCCCTTTGCCTTTCAACCAACACCAACTATTCAACTTGATTTTTTCCACCACGTCCCATGGAGTAGACACTACAAGAAAAACAGGATTTCGCGACGGATACCATCCGTCGCTATATGTGAGCGATCCGTCGCTAAATAGGACGTCGCGAAAAGTGGCGTCGCTAATGAAATAAGCGACGGATAATGTAATCCGTCGCTGTTTTTAGCGACGGATTAGACGATCCGTCGCAAACTTCATCGTTGACCAAAGTTGAGACGGATTATTGATCCGTCCCTACAATATGAAGACGGATGAAATTATTCGTCGCTATATTGCTGGAACACGTGTCAGGTGCTGGGCAGACGAGAGTTGGCGACGGATGGTTTAATCCGTCACTAATTGGTTTTGAATATATTTTTTTATTTGTTTATTTATTTATTTATTTATTTATTTTTGTAGTTGTACACCGCAAATACGTAAACATTTTTGTAACTAAACATTATATACAAAAAAAAAATTGTTCTAAGCATTAATAAAATGGAAGTACTAATTGTCCTAAGCAAAGGAACATGAAAAAAAATTGTTCGAAATAGAAAACAATTCTTCGAAAAATAAAAAAAGAGTACTACTGCTGAGATCCTGGGGGGACATTAGGGGGGGCATCGGCATCTGGGGGGCATCGGCATCATCGAACATGAAGAAGTCGGGACGTGGCGCTCCACCGGGGGGGCATACTGCGCCATGATCCACTCGATGGATCTCTTGAATCCATGCCTCATCTTCGTCTGCTCTGCCCTCAATCGAGCAGCCTCCTGGGCATGCTCCTGGACAGTCGCCTTCAGCTGCTGCTGCTCCTGGAGGAACTCTGGAGGCACATCGGCTTGTCCCCTTCGACACTTGGAGGAGCTGGAGGAGGAGCCACCCTGGTTCACCGTCTCCGCTATCGCCTACGAGAGGTTGCCCATGCCGAAGACACGTCCCTTATCATCGAGACTCACGATCTCGAGATAGATGGCGTTCTCCTCCTCGACCGTGAGATCAAGGTTCTCAGTCCTGGCCAGGAACTCCGCCTGAAAATTCAAACAAACAATTAACGATTTAATTAGTACGTTATTCATCGAAGAATCAAATATTCAACAAGAAGCTCAGGAATCGAAAAAATATAAAACATACCGCGATTGTTTTGGCCCTATCAGACTGGAAGGTCATCTTGCCATCCTTATCCAGCTCCCCGTGAGCCTCACAGAAGTGATCCCACATGGTCTGCTCCCTCCCCTCCGATATCTTCATCAAATATATATATAAATTAATAAAGTAATGATTGAATTGAAATAAGACTTAAGAAAGAAAAAGAAACTATAACAAAGTACGTGACTTACCGCGTCCATGTGGCGCGCCAACTGGGATTTCAAACCCAGTCGATGCTTCACCGAGCCTGTCCCATCCGGTGGATTATGGGCCCGGTTCTCCCTGTTCTGGTCCGACAGCTTCTGGGCTTGAAGGTTCTCCGCCCAATACTGCTTCCACAGGGGCCACTCCTCCTCCCCAATCCACCCCGACTTCTTCCCCGATGCCTTGATCTTGGCGACCTTCTTCCGGAAGGCTTCGGAGCCTTCATGTTCGAAGGCATACCACAGACCCGACTTGAACTGGTTGGGGAGGAAGAACTTCTTCTACATTTCAGAAAGTATACAAAATTCAGACTAACATATATATGACACGGTGACTAACATATCACCCAAACAATTGCACATTGTCCTATTTTCAACTAACACACGGTGACTAGCATATCACCCAAACAATTGCACATTGTCCTATTTCAACTAACACACGATGACTAACATATCACCCAAACAATTGCACATTGTCCTATTTCAACTAACACACGTGGCTAACATATCACCCAAGTAAAGAAAGATTAAACCATAAGAGAAGAAGAAAGATTACTAACCTCCAGAGCATTCCGAATCTCCGCCTTCCGCTCCGGAGTGAAAGTATGCCACTGGGCTCCAAGTGGTGGGAGATCCACTTTCTTCGTGGATTCTTTGTTGATGAACTTTGCAGCCTCCCTCGGCATCATCATGTTGCAATAACATACACAAATTAATCCAACTAAATAAAACATACAATACCAAACACACAAATTAATCCAACTAAATAACTTACACATGCCCAGGCATGGGCCAGACGACGAGCTTGCCATTCACCCGCTCACCCGCCTTGTACACCTCCCCCCTGTACCCATCATCCGGCAGGTTAGCAAACACGTCTGGGCCAGTAGACCCTGCACTGCTGCTAGAACGGGGGCCAGGGGACTGGGTCTCACTGACATGAGTCGCCGGTCCCCCCCGACTCCGGCTGACTACTAGGGGTGCGGAATGGTGATTCTGGCTCGGCGTAGCTACGGCTGCTGGCCGCCAACAGCTTCCCCGGTTTCTTTGGCCTCGGCATGATCTGCACGTTTAAGAACAACCGTAAGAAACAATAAATGGACTTTGAGTATACACTGATAAGAATGAAGCTGCAAAATGCATATGTGAAAGACCAAAAAATGCAAGGATACATAGCCTACATTTAAAAATCTAATTTAATACAAAATTTGATCTAATTAATCTAATTTAATCCATCATTTTTAATGTAAACCAGCACTACCAATTCTACTACTATTTCCAACATAGCACAAGTAAAAACAAAATCTTAAGCCTTAAAGCTCAAATACTAACATTTATCCTCGATAGTTCCATAAGCCTAAATTTACACTACTACTAATGGAGCATTTTGTAGCCTAAAACATCCCCAAATCAAGCTATTAATTTAAATATGCAACATTAATAGAATTAATTAAAAATTAACTAAAAATTATGCAATCAAGTCATGGTTCAGAGCATATCATTCTCAAAATAAATCTAGTACCATTATTAATTTTCTAACATTTACTTCATCCTCAATTTTCTAACATTTGTTTAAATTAAACAAAATTTATCTAAATAAAACAAATATCCAGTATCCAGTATCCAATAGTACCATTTATCTAAATTTATCTAAATTAATCTAAAATTTATCCTCAATTAAACAAATACCCTAAATTAAAATGCTACAAAATGGCATGAACAAGAGAACCCAACCCAAGAATTGAATTTAGGGTTACTAACCTATATCAAATGAAGATGAGAAAGGGAGGGATGAACTCCGGCAGAACGACGGTGCGGTGGTGGTACGGCAGCAATGGTGGTGAGCCGATTGTGGTGGCACGCGCGAAGAGGAGTGATGTTGGTGGTGGCACGTCGAAGAGGAGTGGCAGTGGTGAGTAGTCGTGGTGGCACGCCGATGAAGGAGTGGTGGTGGTGAGCCGATTGTGGTGGTCGATCGATGAGTAGTGGTGGTGGTGAGCGGAGGCGGAGGCGAGCGATTAGGGATTGTATAAATCGAAATGGGGAAGAAGAGGGAGAATCGCGTCTGTATATAACTTTGTAGCGACGAATAACCTTATACGTCGCTAAGTATTTATTTTATTTTATTTTCCATTTTTCATTATTAAATTAACCAGTATGGTCAACGAGTTTAGCGACGGATGATGTCATCCGTCTCACCTATAGAGACGGATAGACCTTATCCGTCGCTAAACTTGAGCCGGATTGGGTCTCCAGAGGCACGAACTGAGCTTAGAGCGCAGTTCGTCCTCATCCGTCGCTAACAGTAGCGATCCGTCGCTAAATAGCGACGGATCGCATCTGTATCTACCCATCCGTCGCTAAATGGTTGATTTCTTGTAGTGAGACTTTTCTTCGATAAAAAGAAAGCCATTCCTAGCTACCCAAAGATTCCATATGGTACAACGCCAAAATACTTGCCAAATCATACTTTCCCCTCTAGGTGCCTCATGTAAGTGAGCCTCAAGACTTTCGAGGACATTCGATCCCAAAGGGTACTCCACTCATGGCCAATAAAAAACAAGCTTCCACACCTTAGAGGCAAACTCAAACCCTCCCAAAATGTGCCAAGTTGATTCCATTTCTCCTCCACATGCACCTCTTGCAACCACGATCTAAATCACTCAAAAAGAGTCCCCTCCTCTCTAGGTTTTCCTTCGAAGGTATCCTATCTTGGCTTGCTTTCCAAATGAAAGTGTTCACCTTAGTTGGAGTAAGCCTACACCAAATGTGATTTGCCCAAGTTCCCACCCCGAGGTCTCCTTCGTCTCCCATTAACTCCTTATAGCCTTCCTTTGTCGCATAGACTCCCTCCTTACTAGACTTCCAACTCCAAGCATCCTCCACTCCCTCTTTTCTAGTGACCCCCTCCACAAGAGCTTGTAAGTTTTCTACCTCTCCTCTCTCCCATTGGAAAATTCGTCTTCTCCAATCCCCAAGAAAAGAAACTCTTTCTCCGTTCCAAGTCAAACGATCACTCACCACGCAATATTTTTCTTCTTCTCCAAGTAGTAAAGTCTTGGAAACAACTCCTTGAGAGTTCTCTCCCTCTCACCCCACTTGTCTTCCCAAAAGGAAGTCTTTCTACCATCTCCAATAGTCTTCATACAACCCTTTGAGAACCACTCCTTTGCTCCCACCAAGTTAACAAGATTCTTCCACCAATCGACCAATAAGAAGGTGGATTCTTCCGTTCCAAAATTAAATTCACACTATCCTTCCAACTTAATTCCATATTTAGAACGTAGGATTTCTTACCACAACTCCTCACCTTGTTGTAGTACTCTCCAAGCCCATCTTCCCAATAGTGCTAGATTGAAAGCTTTTAAGTTCTTCACTCCAAGTCCTCCTTTGTCTTTTGGAAGGCAAACTTTCTCCCAGGCCACCCAAACTATCTTCTTCTTCTCTTTATCCACCTTCCCACCCCACAAGAAATTTCTTTGCATCCCCATTAGCTCATTTGCAACCCCTATCGGTGCTTTAAAAAAGGAGAAGTAGTACAAGGGAAGAGCTCCAAGAACCGCATTGATGATAACCACTCGGCCTCCTAAAGGGAGGAAGTTATTTTCTAGAAGACTAAGTCTCTTTGAAAACTTCCCTTTCACCTCCTTCCAAGTCTTCTTATCTTTTGCTAAACCTCCCACCGGAAGACCTAAGTAGAGAAAAGGTAAGGCTCCCACTCCACAATTAAGAATTGTCGCCCAATTCTCAATGTCCAACTCATTCACCCCCACTCCCACCAAACAACTCTTTTGGAAGTTGATCTTCAAACCCGAGGCTAATTCAAAGCTTCTTAAAACTCCTTTAATCTCCAAAATATTATCCAAGCTTGCCTCCCCTAGGATAAGGGAGTCATCCGCGAATTGAAGGTGAGAGCAAGGGACTTTATCCTTTCCCACAGCACTACAAGGAAAACGCAGTTTAGTGACGCTCTCATGCGTCACTAAACTGCCCCCAATGCGTCGCTAAACCATTTAGCGACGCATAGAAAACGCGTCGCTAAAACCTTGGTCGCTAAATGGCGAGGCGACCCATGGGGTCTATGCGTCGCTAAATTAGCGATAATTTAGCGACGCATAGACCCATGCGTCGCTAAATCTGGAAAAAAAAATTAAAAATAAATTCTCCTCTCTCGTCCACCTTGTGTTTCCTGGGTTTTGAACCTAGGACATCCTTACCCAACACCTTACTAACCCAACACCCTTACCGCTCGGCTACCAATAATTGTGATAATTCTTGTATAAGTTCTAGATAATATATTGTTGTTGCTCTTCATAGTCACTTCCATATGTTTATATTTATAAACCGTTTATATCTTCATACGGTTTGAGATATCTCAATTACTAAGTGGGCTATCTAAGGAATAGGTCACTAATTTTTTTTTTTTTTTTTATTTCTTAACGGTTGAGTTACTTAGACACTAATAGTTTATTTTTGAACGGTTGGGGTTACTTAGTTACGGACTTCTGTTTTGGTGTTATTTTATATTCTTTGTGCACTCCTTATTTCGTAAGTATTTTTTTCTTTTAGTTTTGTAGAATAGTGTCACGTTTTGATGATTTTCATGTTTCAAGCACTTAGGTACGAAACTGTGATTTTGAGCTTAAAACGCTGCAAAGTGATCTTGTTGAAGTTTCTCGATCTCCATGGATATGTTCGTGAGTGATCGTAGTTCGATTTAAGCCAAGAATTTCATTTTGGAAACACTTAGACTTACCTTAGAAGCACATATATATTCAGAAGTTCGAATAAAGGTTTTGGAGTCGTTCAAGTGTGCAAGATTAGTACAGTCTAGCCATTTCATCCATAACTCCTTCATACGATATTGAATCAACCTCAAATCAACGTTCACGCATAGATAACTCAACGAGGTATCCAACGGTAGGTTATGCGCACCAATCCGATAATAGATGAGCCCTATAGCTCCAGTTGAATGTGAGGAGATCCACCTGAAAATTATGCAGCTTTTGCGATCCATAGCCCATGCGTCGCTAATTTTAGCGACCCATCGCCCATGCGTCCCTAAATTTTGTGACGCATAGCTCATGCGTCGCTAATTAGCGACGCATGAGTTTTGGTCGCTAAATTAGCGACGCATGGTTATGCGTCGCTAATTTTAGCGACGCATGGGCTATGGGTCGCTAAAATTAGCGACGCATAACCATGCGTCGCTAATTTAGCGACCAAAACTCATGCGTCTCTAATTAGCGACGCATGAGCTATGCGTCGCAAAAATTAGCGACACATATTTCCGTCACTAGCTATTTGCTATTTTTCTTGTAGTGCAAGTACCGGTTTGAACACATTCTTATCACACGCCTTTTTAATCATTCGGCGCACTCCGCCATAATGAGGTAAAGGAAAGGAGAAAGGGGATCTCCTTGCTTCAATCCCATTTGCAAGTGAAATTCTTTCGTAGGACTTCCATTCACTAGAATAGACATGGAGATCGTAGAGACACATTCTCTCATCCACCAAGCCCAAAGGCTTCCAAAACCCAACACATCCATCAAGTGAAAGAGGGATTCCCAACAAACGGAGTCATAAATCTTTTCAAAATCATTCTTAAAAAGAAAGATTTTCTTCTTCTTCTTCTCTTTTGCTTCATCAAGCACCTCATTGGCTACTAGAACCCCATCAACAATGTTTCATCTTCTCACAAAAGCCGATTGATTATCGGCTATCACCTCTTCTAAAACCAAACTCAATCGATTCGCCAAGACTTTTGCAAGAATTTTGTAGTGATCACTGGTGGAGTCAATATTGAACTCCATTTCGTGTCCATTTTTTTTTTTCTTTAATCATCATCAGAGTGTAAATGAAAATGAGTTGAATGATACATTTATGAAAAGTTTGCACCATTTCTTCAGGAAATTCTTTCTTAGAAATTTAAGAGTTAGGTTTATTTGAACTGAATTGAATGAATGAATCTGAAATGAACTTAATGGAAGTATGGAACTGATCTAATGTATCTCAAATAAAAATAACATAACCTTAAGTGTGTTTGTTTGATGTGCTCATGAGTGATGTGTATTGGGAATAACATGTGTTTATAGAGACCTTACGTGAGCTTCGTTTTCCTTGAGATTCCTAGCTAGCAAGCTAAATTCTAATGTAATTTTGAATCCTCATTTTTAGCTATATATTATGCTAAATTTCACTTTCCATGGCCAATATTAAATACTAAACTTCAATAATCATACATTAGCAATGGTTGATCTACCACGCTAGGTGGCTGTGATCTCCACTTATATCTATTAAAAATTGAATGTAATTGAAAACTATGTTGAACTTTTCATACCACACAACATGATATGGAACCATGCTTATAAATATGGCTCAGCTGCTGATTAAAGCTCTAATCACAATCTATCAAAACCATTAAGAGAGATCATGAAATCCCATATGACGAGGATTGTAATCTTAATGCTTATAATAGTTATCATTCTTTCGGCCCTAATGGCTGAAGCCAGGGTTTTGCTAGGTACGTATAAATTTATGATTACATTTCTCTCTACTTATGTAACTAGCTAGCTAGCATAAAGATTTTGACTTGAGTTCTATCTCCAACATGCAGCTCAGCAACGGCCACCCAAAGGTGGACCTCCGGCCCCCAAGCCCAAGTCGGGACCCATCCCACGACGATTCTGATATTTGACACCATTAGTTGCCGTTCGACCAAGCTTATATATATGTAATATGATTTCATCTCGGAGCCATGGAGTACCAAACTTTTAACATAACGTTGCAATATTGTGTACGTTCAAATGTCACATTTTATTTTCATGATCAAAATGATTAAAGATGAAATTAGAGAAGCCAAATTTGTAAAGAACTTGTTTCTCTAGAAGCTAGTGTTCTATCTAGTAGCTAGTAAATTGGCTAGAGTTACGTGTGCGACAAAAATAGATCGAGTAGTACCACTTAGTATACGTACGCGGTTATGCGATTGAGTGCTTGATGTTTAATGATTCCGTTCCCATTGCACACAGATTACAGAAACAAGATTTTGCCAAATGTAAAAATCATATTGATATATGTATGATACATGCATATCTCTTTAATTAATATTATTATTTATATTGTTTTTGTTCTTGTTGGCCGAATTCTATGACCATGCACAATGTGCTTTCCGACTTGTGGCCAGGTACATTTCAATTTGGACACTATATATATATACAATACATTTATAGATCAAGTCCATGAATAAAAACAGCCTTTACTACCAAGTAACATGAGAAAAAAAATTCGAGTCTCACTCGCTAATTTTCATACTTTGGATCGGAACTGCCGATTGAGTAGCTTCTCCGGGAAGTAAGTAAAGTATATGCATGATTCCTTTCTTAATTTCTTTCATAGTATCTTTTATGCTTTAATTATGTATCTTTAAAGATATCAAATTTCACTAGCTCTTTTAATTAACATTTCATTTCATTGCTAAATATATATTTGTCCCAATATCTTAAAGTCTTGAATGAATATTATTTTAGTGTAATTTGTTTACATGTTCTTTGACATGTCGCATCTCGCATACCGATGAATATACAAAGATAACCAAAGTATTTGACGATGAGCATTATTTATTTATTTATGTATTTATTTGTTTTTTAAAGAGATTTTGACAGTGAGTTAATACTAAGGTTTAGCTAACATTAACTCGATTTTAATTTTTGAATGTGTGTTTACTGTTTAGCTAAAATTAAATAGGTCCATTTCTTCTCCAATATACTATTCCTTGATATTTTTCAATATGGTATAGTGCTAACTTGGTGCTTTATTATTTATAGTATTCCACTTATACCACATATTTTATGTGTTGCACTATAGAAGAATGGTTAAACCATTCCTCGACTCTTCAATATCATATCGATCCTCATGTTCTCCTACCACCACATGTATATTAGATGGAACATTGTAAGTAGCATGCTGCATGCATATCAAGCTGGGGTTAGGATTTTCTTGTGTTTTGTAGTGGCGGTTTTGATTGTGTAAGGTGTAAAGTGTGTACCTCTTATGTGTAAATTTTCTCATGAAATAAATATTTTTTTGCAGTTTAAAAAAAAGTTGTTCAATTCAGGGTACCAAAACACTACTTTTCAAAATTCAATCCCAAAACCCTCGAGTATATATTTTAGGATATTCTACTAGTTGACAAGGAAGTTTTGTTGTATAATTAATTAATTTGTTTGGGCCTAGCTAGCTCTTTAATTAACAAGTTTCCAATTCTTCATAAATTCGATGTCCTTGGGACGCTAAACCCTAGTATGGTATAGCAACTAGCAAGGTCCTACATATTGCAGTAGCATGGTATAGAAATTTAAGTCAGCTAAGTCTAAAATGGATATGGAGCATATATATAATCATTAAGCTTTTTTTACAACATAAAGTAAATAATCCATATATAGATTTGACCAACCAAATTATAAGGTTGAACTTCAATCTGGCGCAAAACAAATTAAATAAATAAATAAAAATAAAAATGAAGGGGCAATTTTTTTAATTTATTAGTTCTGGATCAAATTATAAAGGAAATGCTCCCATACAACATCACACCTAGCTATTATAAACTTGAAATCTGGAGAGAAAATTACTTCCTTTCTTTTTTAATCGGCTAAAAGTTCTTCATTAAATAAAATAGCATATGATCGATCCTACATTGCAATGTATGAAGATTTGAGTCTTCTACATTTCCCTAATTCCGCCTCTAATAATAATACTCTTTTATGAATATCGATCAATTCCATAACTTGCACAAATTAATTAAGATACCTCCATGATATGGTCATTGATTTTCATCATCAGTTAGAAACAAAATTACCTTCTTGTGTTATTGTTGTTGTCAAACTCCCCCCAATTGTTCATAAAGCCAGAGCTTGAAGAAGAAGTTCCAAAACTCTGTGTCCCAAACCTCAACACATCTTGTTCAGGCTGATCAGGCTGGTAAGAAATCGAGGCCATAGACACCATTGTAGCATAGGATGAGTCTTGAGATGTCGAAGAAACAAATGATCCACCAACACTATAATGACCTAATGATGAGCTATTGGTTCCATAGCTCAACGTGCTAGTGCTTGACGATGCTATATTAGAATTAGTCCTCAGTTCAGATAAGGAAACACGTGTATGATCTTGTTGCAATCCCAAGTAGTTACCAAGATGATCGAACTTACCTTGAACCCTTTCGGGAAAATTGAGCTTGGCCTTGTTCCCTTTGAACCTAAGTGCTGCCTCATCATATGCATTTGCTGCAGCTTCTGCAGATTCAAAAGTTCCGAGCCATACCCGTGCTGCCCTCTTAGGGTCGCGTATTTCAGCTGCCCATTTTCCCCATGGCCTCTGTCGAACTCCTCTATAGTGTTTTCTCCTTTGGCTACTATTCCCTTCACATTCATTTCACATCAGAAGTCAACATAAAATCATATATAACCATCAGATTTTCTCATGCTTCCATTGAAAATCTCAAAACGTTTGTACTTTTACACAGTTCTAATGAAGGAAAAGTAAGTCTCCATATCTCTGTAATACATTAATACATGCATTTTCAAAAACCTGAAAAGAGGGCATCGCAGATTACAGATTTCTTACTGAAACCACCTGATATTGTATCAATCATCTCCTTGAACTTTTAAGCATGGCAACTAGTATAGGACTTGTTCGAGTAGACAAGAACTACTACTGAGTAAGAAAATTAAGAATATATATATAACACATGACACATTAATTAGTTTGTACTTTATATGACTAGCTACTTAACAAGCTAATTAAGCATTTCATACAAGAAACCTTCAATATACTACCCTACACACATGTGAACTAGATGGAGGTTAGCTTGATTTCATAAACAATCAAAACAATTCTAGCTAGAATAGAACCACACGGCCGGGTTGCTATACCTCATATATACAGATCCTTAATACGTACTTTTTATAATAGTTATCGTGCAAAAGGAACATGAAAGTTTGGTTTCTATCTGTTCTTTCATTTTTAGGGCATCTTGCACAAAGTGCTACTACATATTCCTAAAGAAAGGTTCACAAAATTTTCATATATTTAGTTTGGGAATTTCATGGCAGATAAATTAGCACCATATATGTTGCTGCATATTAGATCTAAAGCATCCACATAGAAATCCTTAACAATGACAAACATATATATCTCCTTTTCCATGCTTATACCTTGTTCTTGATTGATCGGTCGAGGTTGGTTGTGAATTGGTGTAACAGCAGCAGTAGTTGATGATGAGTTTTGGCTTGCCAAATCAGATGAAGCTTGTGTATTTTCTCCGGTGCAACCGAGAACTCGAGAGAGTGCAGATACCATAACAGACATGTCTTGCTGGGATCTAGCTGAGTAAATGGGAAAGAATGGAGGGTCATCATCATCTTTCCTCTTCTTCATGTTGGAAGATGAGAAAGGCATCTTCTCCATGCTTCCTTGACAATTTTACTCTATTTACTAGAGAAAAAGGACTGAGCTTCTCTGAGAAGACAAATGGGAGGAAAAAAAGGTCATAAAAGTTGGAAGAAAGAGTAGACTTTCTAGGGTTTGCTACAGGTGTGCTTTTGTGGAGTAGTACTCATTTTCTTGATTTCCCACCTCATACGTTCAGTTTCCATCCATTCAAAATGACACGTCATTTACATGGATTACAAAACAAAATGGGATAGCTAGTGAATTTACTACAGTAAGGAACAAAAACAGGAAGTATAAGGACTCAATTGCTAGATCCTAATTAACTGCTACTACTACTTTACAAAACAGTTAGACCTAGCTTGTACCTTAGCCATTACCACTTGCACATTCTATCGGTCCGTGAAATTATGCTTCCACTTGACCACTTCTGTTACATAAAACAGAGCATCTCTAAGTCTAAGAAGAGAACACATTTTCATCTCTAAGAGACCTTGATTTGATTATGCTGATTTGGTAGATGAGTTTTGTACTTTGCTCCTTAGGACTCGATAATATGGTATGACCCTGAGTTTGGCATTTTTACAAACACCTGTTGTGCAATTTTGTGTTAACGAATAGGCTCGTACGTAAGTGTAAGCTATAATGTTAATTTTGAACTTGATGCTCCCCTGTTTGAATTGGGGTGATACCAGTTGTTACTGATGTAATCAGGTGCACTTAGCACAGTCTCCGATTATCTGGTTTCGGGAACTGCTTTTGGGTCATTTTCAGCATTTCTTCACATTTTATCGTAGAAAAGAAATTATGTAATCAGGTGCGATAAGCGCAGTTACCTGCATTTGTTCCTTTATCTTGATAGGAGAACATCAAGAATTCAGTTCTGTACTTGTTAGCTCCCGAATTAGAAGCTCAATTCATATATACAACCCATAGCACAATATGTATGATACACCCTTCTATATTTCTACAATGCAAGCATACTTTCTGTCTGAAGTAACGAACCATTGCTTTCAGTGGTTCCGGTAGGTGACCTGAGTTTGAGCTGCTAACTTTTGTTCAACAGAACGCATGTCAGGCCTGGTCTCTGGGTTCGCACGTATGCATTCTAACGCAGTGGTAGCTATGAGTGCCAGTTCCTTTGCCATATTGTTTGCAGGAGGTGAAAGCCGTCGATCAAGCAGGTCTCCCAACAACAGCTCTGCATCACTATGTAATGCTACTTTACTAGCTGAAGATGAGAGAGAATTAGATAAGAGTTCTCCTGGATGTCTTCCCATTATAACTTCCAGTGTGACGACTCCGAAGCTGTAAACATCAGACTTCTCTGTCACCTTCATTGTAAGTGCCAATTCTGCATATGAAGATGAACTAACTTATGATTATACTTAAGTACAAATATCGTAGAAAATTACAAAAATTATAGTTTTCCACCGGTATTATTTGTCAATAGCAATTTATTTGTGTTGTATGTGTGAGGACTCTAAAAGTCCACCGAACCAATAAACATTTCACCCAGCTTTTCCAAAAGAGAAAATAAATGCAACTCCATTAATAGGAGTAATTATTTGAAAGATGTGTTCAGTGACAGTATCTGCTTGACAGGATAATTTCTATGCATAAGCGAAACTTAACAATTCTGTGCAACAATGACTATGTATATGGAGACAGAGTTATAATAGAGGAATTAATTCTTTCATCTTCTTCTTTTTAACCGAATATACTGTGAAATGGTTCCTTATATAAGTAGAAGAAGACGATTCACTGATTACCTGGTGCCATGTACCCGTAGGAGCCTGCAACTGTTGTCCAATTGGATGAATCAGGAGTCAGAAGTTTTGCTATGCCAAAATCTGAAAGGCGTGGCTCATATTCTGCCTCAAGCAAAATATTGTTTGGCGTCACGTCTCGGTGCACAATTGTCTGGGAGCAGTCATTATGCAGGTATGCAATTGCATGAGCCACTCCTTGCACGATTTTCACCCTTCTGGACCAATTCAGTTCAGAAGCCTCACCATCATCACGTAGAACTTTTCCTAAGCTGCCTCTCTCTACATACTCGTACACTAGGTACATTGAACCTTTTCTGGAGCAACTTCCATACAACCTAATAATGTTCCTGTGTCGTACTTCTCTCAATATGCGAATTTCATTCGCAAAGCTACAGCGATTTTTCAATGGTATATCACTCGAGTCTGATTCATTGAGCCTCTTAACTGCCACAGTCTTTCCATTGCTGAACTTGGCACTGTAAACACTTCCTGATCCTCCTTTTCCTATACAGTATATCTCATTGAAATCTTCTGTTGCTTGGACAATATCACCAAATTTAAGCCTCCCTTGTATTTCCCAGATGAGTGATTCTAAATTCTGAAAGTCAGTTTTACCTTTGGTTTCTTCATCATTTAGCTTAGCTTTTTTTGGAAGTATAATGCAGATACACAATATGATCATGAGACTAACAATTGGAACAAGGACACAAATTAAAATCCTAGTCCTCTTACGGTGTAAGTGTGCCGCTGGAGAGGGAAGGTGACATGGAGATAATCCTGTTGAATCTCCACATAGACCAAGGTTTCCGAGAAAGGCCGTTGCAGAAGCCTTCTGGAAGACATTTCCAGTTGGGATTGGACCAGACAGTTCATTGTATGACAAATCGATATTTCCCAGGCTAACCATTCCGGATAATGTTGAAGAGATTGTACCAGACAGGCTGTTGTGCGACAGATTGAGATTCTCCAAAGAGGTAAGCCTTCCCAGACTTGGTGGAATTTCTCCTGAAAGAGAATTGTTACTTAGGTCCAGCAAGTAATGCAATCTTATCACATTTCCAAGTTCAGATGGAATATTCCCTGATAGACTGTTATTGCTCAAGCTTAGGATTCGCAAGCTTTGGCAATTCTCAATATCTCTAGGGATATTTCCTATCAACAAATTCCCTGACAAGTCAAGATACTGAAGCTTTGTCAAGAAACCTACACTTGGAGGAATTTCTCCACTCAACTGATTATTACTGAGATTGAGATTCAACAGTTGGGATAAATTTCCAAGTTCGACTGGAACTTCTCCTGTCATTTCGTTAGAATCCAAGACAAGTTCACCTAGCTTGGTCAGATTCCCGAGCTCAGCTGGGATGAAGCCCGTAATTCTGTTGTGAGCTACCAGTAAATTCGTGAGCTGTTGGTAACGTCCTAACTCATGTGTAAGTTGGCCAGTAAATCGATTTCTACTCAGGGATAGGTATCGGAGCTCTGGATGAACTCCAAATGATTCTAAAATATTTCCAGAAAACAGGTTGCCTTCTAACTGTACCCTTCTTAGGTCAGTGCAATTTTTCAAGCACGCTGGCAATAGCCCCGAAAAGTTGTTGTTTTCAGCCAGAAAACGATATAAAGCAAAGCCCGAGCATAATCCAGGCGGCAGTTGGCCTGAAAAGTGGTTATACGAGAAACTAATATTTCCCAAGAGACGACTATTCATGCCCAGATTATGTGGGATTGTTCCTGAGAGCTCATTTTCTAACACAGAGAGGACCCGTAGGTCAGTGAGATCTGAAATGGATTCTGGCAACTCCCCAGTTAACTGGTTTCCATCAAAATTAAGAATCTGTAGTAATCTTAAATCTCCTATCGTAGATGGGATGGGACCAGTGAGTTTGTTTGAGAAAAGCTCTAGTATTGTAAGACTAGTGAGGTTACCTATTGTTAAGGGTATTATGCCTGAGAACTGGTTTCTTGAGAGACTCAGGACCGCCAGATGCACGAGGTTTCCAACTTCTATTGGAATTGAGCCTGAAAAGGTGTTGTTACCCAGAGAAAGAATCACCAAATTGATGAGGTTTCCGAGTTCTATAGGGATTGATCCGGAGAAGGTGTTGTCATACAGATTTAGAATCGCGACGTTCGTTAGTAGGCCTATTGTTAAGGGTATTATGCCTGAGAACTGGTTTCCTGAGATATCCAGATGCTGCAAATGGATGAGGTTTCCAATTTCTATAGGAATTGAGCCTAAAAAGGAGTTGTTATACAGATACTGGTAAGTGAGGTTCGTTAGTAGGCCTATCTCAGGAGGAAGTATTCCTGTGAAAAGATTGTTCTGAAGCTGCATACTTGTCAACCGTGGCCAGTGTCTCACAAACTGAGAGAGGATGTCACCAGAAAGATTATTATCAGATAATACCAACTCAGATAATACCCTCAGATTAGAAAAAGATGAAGGCAAATGTCCAAAAAGTGAATTATGGGATATTGACAGGTAGGTAAGATTTGTGCATTGGCCTAACTCAGCAGGAATGGTGGAGTTCAACCTGTTCATTTGGAGATCTAGTTTCTGGAGATTTGCCAGTTGACCTAACGAAGATGGAATGTTCCCTTCAAATGAATTGTTAGACAGTTCAACAATTTGCAGGTTGCTCGAGAGGGCGAAAGAATCATGTATTGGACCAGAGAACAGGTTGTTCGACAACCTAAGGTGGATCAAATTGGATAACATGGTAATATTGGATGACAAGGGCCCTTGAAATAAGTTCATGCCGAGGTTTAGATATTCAAGCCTTACCAGACTTTGGTATACTGATTCAGGGATAGGGCCTGTAAAATGGTTCAGAGACAAATCAAGAAAAGTAAGGTTCAGACAACGGGTTAAAAATTCTGGAAATCCCAAGGTGAGTTCATTGTAGTATAAACTCAGGTGTGTCAACTGAGGAAATACATGGATTTTTGACCAATCAGGAGTCTCCAAGTAATTTGAACCTAAGTCCAAGTACTTCAGCTTCTGGAGATTTCCAATTTGATATGGAATCACTCCAATGAGATAGTTGTCATAGACACTGAAGTACTGAAGTTGTGTCAAATTTCCAATCTCAGATGGAATTATGCTGTCAAGAAAATTTTTGCTGATATCTAAAAAAGTGAGCCTCGTGAGATTGCCTATGCTAAAAGGTAGGGGACCGCTGAAGTTGTTCTGGCTAAAATTTAAGCTCGTGATAAACGGGAAAAAGGTAAAATCAAGCTGATCAAACGTACCGTTGAGGTTGAGTTCAGGTAATGAAATTTGTGAGATGGAGCCATTGATGTTGCAGCTTATACCTGTCCACCTGCAGAGGTTTGCGGTGTTGTTGAGTGACCATGAGTCAAGAGGATGAGAATGCGATAAGGTGTCCTTCCACATGACTAGAGCTTCGGCTTCTTCATTTCTTTGAGAGGATACAGTCTTAATTACTGAATGGATTAAAGTGAAGAGAAGTACATGGAGCAAGAAAAGGTAATCCCTTCGGTATGTTTTCATGTTTACAGCAGTGTTACTCTTCGGTAATCTTTGAGAGAATGGTGTCTGTTTCAGGGAAGATATTCAAACAATAAAGGGAACAAAAATTCAAATGGTGATCTCAGATCTTTTTTCTATCATTGTTAAGTTTATTCTAGTGTCTTTAGTCAACACACTCAACTCTTGAGATGTGACTGAGGTACTATACTAATTTTTAATTTCAAATAAGCTAGTATATATATCTAACGAGACCTCAATAAAATAAAAGTTTCCAGCATGACTTGGACTTGGCCAATTATCATGATGAAGTTAGAAGTTGATTGGTGTGCTTAATTAAATTTAATTTGTATAGACTCAGTAACTTGTGGAGAAATGAATTCTGTAATAATTTGTCAATGGGAGCAGGTTTGAAAAGGACCTTAGAGTGTGTAGGGTTGGGCTAGCAGGGTCTGCTAACGCCTTCTCTTTCGTTCTCATCGAAGTTAATTCATAAAGACTTGTCGGGGTAAGGAAGAAGAGGGGAGCAAGCACATTAAGAGAGAGTGCAGTACAATGGAGAGTTGTATGCTGTGTTCTTGAAGAATGAATCGCTCCCGAAAGGAATTGGGAGCCTGATGGATTCTTCCAGCTTAATATTAGACGCTTTATGAGAGATCCTTCCGTAGTATCTTTACCTGATGGATTGTTAGGAACTGAAGCCATGGATGCTACTCTTCGAATTCTCTTGTTGGAGCTGACCGGCCTATTACAATTTTATAATTGCACGAATTAAATCTCTTAGCCTAGTTTACAAATGTCATGCAATACTACTAGGAGAGAATTTTCTGTGAATATGACCAAGTTAATTAATTATGTCACAGAGTTTCCTGGATTGATCCATTATTCCATTCCTCCATTTCTTAAAAGAGTGTTCATTACTTCATTGACTATAGAGATAATAAACTCAGGACCATTTCCCCTGTAGAAGTCATGAAACATAAAATAAATACCACTACTAGCTAAATCCATCTATATATATATAGTTAGTGGCAGATTGTTTAGTTTCATCTGCAATAAGAACCATCCCAACAGAAATATGAAATTTGATACGAGGATCATCATATTTTTAGTGGTTGTGATTATTTCCACATTGGTTCTGGGAAATCAAGCAAGATTTGTTCCAGGTATTCATACTGATTATTAACTTATTATTATGTTCTGTTTCTGTATCTGTAAGAAACCGTTTTGTTATACTACTGTAATTTACATATTCACTTTTAACATGCTCTGTAAATTGTGTAATACATTTTGTAGTGACCGGAACCCAGCAACTTGAGACGAACGCCCAGCTAGTCCCACAACTAGACTACCAACAACGCCCAGATCAACCGGCCACTCCACGAAAGAGGCCACCGCCCGGACCCAGGCTCTGAACTAGTTTCATGTTTCGTATGGCCATTCTTAGATCGATTTATTCCTTTACTATTATAGTCAATCATGGACGTTACATAGTCGTCCCCAACTTGTAAAATAATAACAGCATATGTTTTGTTAGTACAAAAATAAGAAGTCATTCTATGTTTATCTACATGTAAACCATTTATATTGAGAATTGCAGAAAAGATTTGAAGAACAGTGAAGTTCTTGTGATTGAAGTCACTTCAAAATTATAGTGCCTGGTATTTTCTAACACAACTAATTAATTAGTTCGCTAGTATATATATAATGGTGATCTCAGATCTTTTGTGCATCATTGTGAAGTTTATTCTAGCTAGTGTCTATAGTCAACAGACTCAACACTCTGAAATGTGACTGAGAACTGAGAAGTACTTATTGTTTCAAAGAATCAAAATGATCCGGAGGTTATATCGATCTGGTTCCCCCAAGCAAGGTACTACTTTTAATATGTAAAGGACGTGAAACTTTTCTTTCGAAGAGAAGCCTAGAGACATCGGAATAGGGTGAATGCGCAAGAAATGGAATTGCCCTGTTTATTTTCCAGTCAAGGGTTGGAGAAGACCAGAATGAATTAGGTTGTGCTTCCAACAATAAATAGAGTATCCACTTCGGAATGGAGAAAGAAGAGTCCACTCTCCTTGGGAGAACTGACACGATAAATAAATAGGTACTGGCCAATAAGGGGACCTTGACAATAAAGCAAACTACTATATTTCCTTTTCCAGTATGATTATGACTTGGCCAGTTATCATGATGAAGACAGAAGTAGATTGGTATGCTTAATTTAATTTGTATTAAGTCATCTCAGTAACTTGTGGAGAAATGAAGAATTCGGTAAGAACTTGTCAATAGGAGCAGGTTTGAAAAGAAGGATCTTAGAGTGTCTAGGGGTTGGGCTAGGAGGGGTCCTTCCTTACGATTTTACCTGACGGATTCTTAGGAACTGAAGCCACGAATGCCACTCTTCGAATTCTCTTAGCCTAGCTTACAAATGTGAATACTACTAGGCGAGAATGTTCTGTCAATATGACCAAGTTAATAAATTATGTGACAGAGATTTCTGGATTGATCCATTCCTCCATTTCTTCTTAAAGAGTGTTGATTGACTATAGACATCCATAGATATAATTAATAAACTCAGGACCATTTCCCCTGTAAAAGTCACGAAACATGAAAGAAATAACACGACTAAATCCATCTATATAGTTTCATCTGCAATAATTAAGAACCATCCCAACAGATCGAAATATGAAGTTTGACAGGAGGATCATCATACTTTCAGTGCTTCTGATTATTTCCACATTTGTTCTGCGAAATCAAGCAAGATATGTGTCAGGTATAGTCAGATTTTATGAAGTATGTTCTGTTTCTGTTATACTACTTTAATTTACATGTTCATTTTTTATATACATGCTCTACAAATTGAACTACATGTTGTACGTAGTGACGAGCACCCAGCAACTTGAGACGGACACCCAGCTACTTAAACGTCCATCCCCTCCACCGCCTCCACCACGGAGGCCACCGCCCGGAGGCAGGCCCTGAACTAGATTCCTGTTTCTCAGATTGATATTAATTCTTCAGTCTTAATTTAATATTGTAGTCTATCATGTAAGTTACTTGGTCCCCAACTAGGGAAATAATTGTACTTTTTGCAAGTTGAAGTACAAAAATAAGAAGACATTCTATTCTATGTTTATCTACTTGTCATTAAACATTTATATCATATATGTTGTTAACATTCATCCAAGAGTCCAAGTGCTGTGTTTCTCAGTACTTTCTATTTCTCTTCACTATTTGTGTTAAAATAGAAGATCTACTTGTAATTGCAACTCGCGTACGAATTTTGACACCGAGGATCAAAAAAACAAGGCGGGGCATTTCAAATACAACAGTTGTTGAAACTTCAACTATATGTCATACATTTGAATAGTATGACAAATTAACAACACTATTTTGGACCAACAAATATTCCTCATACAAATATTTTGGAGAAAACAAATGACCTTAATAGTCCTCATACTTCTTAATACTTCTTAATGAACTAGTGATGAACGAGATTGTCAGACTCGAACAATCAAATAAATTTGTTTGAAAGCCAAAGGGCAACTCACAACTACACAAAACACATAGTGCAGAGGTAAGATGACCTCGAGTGTCGATCTCTAGGGACTAAACTAGCTTTAACTAAATAACTATATATAATTTTAGAAAACAAATTTATATTAACTCGACTTAACAATATATGGAGAAAGCTGGTGATAGTATGCTCGTTCTAAGCATCAAGTTCTAATTATGCATGAAAGTGCAACTCGTACTGCCTTAAAAGTAATTCGATTTACAAACACCAAAGACAGATTTGTAGACGTGTATTTTGAAAGCTTCATATCTATACTAATACTTGGTTAAGGTTGTCAGTCTTAGTTCAAGCAGTACTTGCAAATTATATATAATCGAATCGATGATCTTGAATTGTCCTAGTGTTTCTAACACTTTTCTACGAAGATATATGGCTTAGTCGGATCAAAGAATCGAATTAATATAATTAAACAAGTAAAAGACTCAGAAACTCAATCATGCATAATACGAACCCTAGCTACGAATTCACATACTATCACCAACTAGATGCTTAGCTACTCATATCAATAACACAATCAACAATCATAATCGAAGCAAATATGAATGAAAACATGGTGAATTGAAAGATAAATAGCAGAATTGTGAGATACAAAGTTACCACCAAAGGTTGTCAATCTCCAGTGAATTGCTAAACTCACAAAGATCTAGCAAGGTGAGATAATTCGATGTCTAAATCTCTCCTCTAGCTCCAAATTCGCTAAGTTACAAAGGTTCTAAGAGAAAATATACCCAGAACAAGCTCTAGGGTTTAAGTCTGTAAAAATATGATGAAAGATATGAAAATTCGCAGATTTTGGAAATATATATAGTTGCTGTCGGACGCTCCCCGGCGGTCCGCCGCGCACGCGGCGGTGCGCCCCGCACGGGCAGAAAGCTGCCCGTGCCAAATTCTTCATCCGAATCGTCTCATGTTCGGCCCCTTGCACGGTTTTGAGCTCCGAAACTTGGTCTTTTGGCCTTGAAACTCGTCTCGGTACTCCTTGACACACCACGGGTGATCTCGTTGCACCAAAACATCATTGTTTCGCCATGAATTACATCCAAAAATGCGATTTCCACCTAAAACCTGAAAAGAACAAAAGAAATGGAAACGTGACACTATTCTAACAAAATGCACTAAAATGCATGCAAGAGGATAGCTAAATTGGTGAAAAAAGACTCGAATGATAGTGTAAAAAACACTGTCATCAAACTCCCCAAGCCGAACCTTTACTTATCCTCAAGCAACTAGCTAGACTCTATGCAACCTACATGCAACACAAAGAGGAGTCTCATGCCAAACAAGAAGAAATAATCGATTGTATCTACCAAATGCTTATGAACAAAGACCATACAAATCATAACATGGAAGTAGGTTGAAGAATGTCTCGATTGAACCTATACACATTCACATATGCACCTTGTTAAACAAGAGAGTCTCTCGTAACATTCTCTATCCGGACCTAGTCAATGACGACGTAATGATGCATGTCAAAATACAAATGGTTGCCCCGTGCCTATGAAACCGAGGGCTTACTACTGTTCACCAAGTGAGACTTTCCCTCAAGAGAGGTCGAACCAATACTGGCTCTCATCAAACGAAGTAGGGTTCCCTAGAAGACAACACTCCCCTATTCTACCCGACTCTTAAACAAAAACTCTTCACCACTTCTTGAATAGCAGGACGAGGGTGGTCTAGAACAAGCCTTGGACTAGGCGACACGAGAACACAAGGAAGAATTTACAACTCGATCACGAACTATTACAAAAGCTGAAAAATAATGCAACACTTTGCTAAAAATGATTTTGGCTTGCTTGGAACCTTCTTTTGATTTTTTGGGTCTTATTCTTTTTTTCTTTCTTTTTCTCTTTTTTTTTCCTTTTTTTTTTTTTCTTTTTCCGGATTCTAGAATTTTTCTCTTTTTTTCCTCCTTTTGTTTCTTTTTTTTTTTTTTTTTTTTTTTTTTTTTTTTTTTTTTTGTATATAGCCAACAGTAGCACAACAAAAGTACAATGAAAGGAAATAACAATGACACTACAACGACCTCCCCAAACCTATTCAAAAGAATAGGTTGGACCACAAACTCAAAAGAAAAAATAAAAATAAACTCGACATGGCTCAACAAGACGAAAAATAAGTCATAATGATAGTAACCCCCTCCCCAAACCTATTCGTTAGAATAGGTTTCAAACAAAGGATCACACACCTCACTCTACCTCCTTCCTAGGCATTTAGCAATCTCAATAAGCAAGGTGAACACTTGTTGCCTCTTACGTACATAATTACACGGGAATACAACCAAAGACGGACGAGTTTTATTATTTTAGGTGTCTTTTCCTTTTCTAACAAGTTAGGTTTTAGTATTAGACTTAGTTTCGTATTTGGTTTCTTTTTCTTTTCCAACAAGTTAGGTTCTAGTATTTAAATACATGTCGATTATTATTTTCATGACTTATGTTTGATTGATTAATAAAAAAGTTGAGTTTTTCTCACAAATCTGTCAATTTTCGATATTCTTAGGTAGAATCAACGAAATTTGATAATATTCTTCAATTCTTTAGTATTATGTGGAGTCAATGAAGTTTTGATCATCGTTCTTCCTTTGCCTGTCCACGCACGCTGCATCAATGGGCAATATTATTGAGAACATAGAGACTACTGCATAAGTGTATATTTCATACTTTTAACGCATAAAACAGGGCATATTTGTTGAGAACATGAGTTATATTGCTGAGAACATGGGGTATATTGCTGAGAACAAAGTTAATATCGTAGAGGTCAAGTTTTCATGAAATCATTAATTTCTTTTTAAAAAAGACAGAGCATTAGAGAACAGTGAGCATATTGGTGAGAACATGGACAATATTAGTGAGAACATGGTGAATATCGCAGGCATCAATATTTCATGAAATCTACATAAATCTAGACGTAGATGCCGAATTTGACATCTATCATCACCGAGAACACGTACATCATCACCAAGTAGATGCCGAATCTAAAATCTACCACCAACAAACATCGAATCGCAAAGACTACTGCATATTAATATATTTGTTGAGAACATGGGTTATGTTGATGGGTAATTCGTGCTTTCCCCTGGAGTCGTCATAGGGCGTAAGTTCGTGAGCGTCCTTTGCTCTTCAAGTGCCTTCCACGGTGCTCTAGGACCTGAGATATAACTTGAGGGGGGGGGGGGGGGGAGGGTTAGTACCTCTAACCCGGCTTATCTATGATCAAGCCGGAGGGACGACTTTACGTGTAGGGAGTTGGTAGACTTCCCTAGTAAATGTAGAGTGAGAAAGTAATGATTGATGGGATGTATCTTAATGATTACCTTGTGGAAGTGAGCCCCTATTTATACTTGTAATAATTGTCTTTGTGCGTATGATGGCGACAAGTGTAAGGCTAGGATTGACTCTCTATTAGGTTTAGACCCATTTGATGTGACTCATGGGCTTTCGCCCATATCCCATCTAGGGTTAGCAGGGTACTTTGGTCATTCCGGGCTCTTGAAGACTCCTAGGACGTGTGGCTTCCCTCTATGGTCCGAGGACAGGGTACACTACAAGAAATCTGATGTTTAGTGACGTCGTTAATGACGCATGGACCCATTGGTCGCTATTTAGGGACCCATGAGATTGGATCGCAAATTAGCGACCCATAGATTAGTGACCTGGCCAATGTCAAATGGGTCGCTAATTAGCGACCCAATGTCATGGGTCGCTAAATTTAGCGACTCATAGGCCATGGGTCGCTAAAATTAGTGACCCATGACCCATGAGTGGGTCACTAATTTGTCGAGCCATACACAGGTGACATACCTGTATGTATGGTCGAGCCTATGGAGAACGATCATTGACGCCTTGTCGCGCTCTTTGACCGCTCCAGTTCGTAAATGCGGACTGGACATATTTTTGACACCAACTGTAGGAACAGGTTTGCCGCCGACGGTGGTGAATCTAATCAGAGGGAGGGGGTGGGGATGGTATTTATTTATAATTATAAGTTAATATCCACTAATTTTAAAACTTATATTTCTAATATACATTTAAAATAATTTAATTCATTTAAGGATTTCTTAATTCAATTTAAATGAATTTTTATGACATGTGTCAAAATTTTAATGGTGTACTATTTTTAGTACAATGCAACTAGTATTAAACTTAGCCAATCCAATAATGTTTCACTCAATCTAACTTCAGTCGCAATGTACTAATCTTAGTACACCTTTTTAACCATTACATCAATCTAAAACTCAATCTTAATCATTCATTATTTATTAATGCGACATGACTTCGCAGTGGTCGTATATAGCCCTGTCAATGGGCACAATCCGCCCGGCACCGTACACCACCCAATTAGAAATCCATTACTTTGAGAATAATGGTTCCGGTATGGGTTTTAAAGCCGCAACCAGCGAGTAACCGGTCGTTTATACCCGGAACCAAACCGGACCAGTCCACCGGTCCGGGTCGGTTCCGGTTTCTAAGTTCTGTAAAATTAAAAAACTAAAATATTAAAAAATTTAGAAACCTTTTTCCCAAACTACTGGAATACACAATATCGATCTCAGATTCTCAGGAGTCAGTACTCCCTTTCTTGACCCAAATTTGCAGAGAACACAGGTACTATACGACTAGGGTTGTTAACGAATAGATCTGATCGTGATAAAGATCGGTCAAAGCTCGGATCGTGATCGAGATCGGTCAACGCGAGCTTGATCGTGATCATGATCGCCTCATTTTGATCATGAATCGATCACCTTGAAGAAATGATCAAAGCTCGCGATCAGATCGTGATCAGTAATTAATTTAATTTATATTTTATTTTATTTTATTATTATTATTATTATTATTATTATAATTATTATTATTATTATTATTATTATTATTATATATATACCTATCATAACCCTGAATATTGTCCAACAACTTTCAAATCTATCTTATGTACATTGAATTTATGTTAGTCTTATTTTATGTAGTGTTTGTAATAGATTGTATTTATGATCGACAAATTTACATAGTAAAAATGCTAACTTTCGTGCTTTAATGAGCCGAGCGAACGCGATCGTGATCAGCTCGCGATCAATGTGATCATTCACGAGCCGATCACGATCACAATTTTGTGAAGCTCGACGATCACGAGCCGATCATGATCAACCCTATATTTCTGAGGATCATTGATCGATAGACCCAACGATCAAATCGACTTGGCTCGTTAACAGCCCTATATACGACTCGCATAATAAAAAAAAAGAATTTAGTAATTTTATATTTTAATTAAATGTTTAAAACCAACTCTTATATTCATCACCATCCATTAATCGCGGCCACCACCACCACCATATTTTCCGACCTCGGAATCCGGCAGAGCTTTCAGATTTCACGGAAAACGCACCTTCATCTCTCTATCCATCATCATTCATCTCATGACCCGCCATTAATGGTGGTTAAGAAGGTTCATAATTTAACCTTGACCGGGATTATTTCATTCGTCCGTCTTAGGTGATCATCTAGACGGAGGTTGATTTATTAATTGATGTTTGAAACGCCAAAACTAATTTAGGAGTGTAGAGTTGATGCTTATAATTTAGATTTACAGGGACTAATTTCTAAAGATTGTAAAATGTGAGGACTGGAAATCGAGATTTTGATATGGGCCGGGATTTTGTTGCAATTTACGAAACCACTTTTTAATGTTTTCTATATGCTTTATTAATGGCCAAATTAAAAAAACAATGACAGCTGCACTCATGTTGCGATAACCTAATCGGTCTATGCTGTTGTGCCTCATGGTGCTTTAAGAGTTATACCTTATGGGTTTATGTATTGCACGGTACAACACACTAAAGCTTTGGCGTGTGAAATCTGGAATTGAAGTTAATAATAAAAAGGGTAAATATCATATGGTACCCCTACTGGGACACCTCTTTGCATCTACCACCCCGTTAGTCCCAGAATTACATATAGCCCCATTTTCCCCATTTTGTGTTGACCAAAAAAAGCGGCACTGTTCATTCCAGTTCATCCAAACGCGGCCTTAGATCCAAAAAAGAAAAATTAAGTTTTTAATACCCTTAACTCTTCTTATTTTTATTTTTATTTTTTCTTTTCCCATCTTCTTCTTCATCAATTTCGGTACCGAAATAATTCCGGTATCGATCGGCGTCGGCGCAGCTCCGATTTTGGGACTGTATAGCCCAAAATCGGAGCTGTAAAAGCTCCGATTTGGAGCTGTTTACAGCTCCGATTTGAAGCTGTTAAACAGCTCCGAATCGGAGTTGTTACAGCTCCGATCCGGAACTGTTAACAGCTCCGGTTTGGAGCTGTTTAACAGCTCCAAGACGGAGCTTTTACAGCTCCGATCTGGAGCTGTACAACTCCGATTTGGAGCTGTTAAATAGCTTCGGATCGGAGCTGTATCCGGAACTGTTAACAGCTCCGGTTTGGATCTGTTTAACAACTCCGGTTTGGATCTGTTTAACAGCTCCAAACCGGAGTTGTACAGCTCCGATCTGGAGATGTAAAAGCTCCAGATCCAGAGCTGTTAACAGTTCCCGATCGGAGCTGTAACAGCTCTGATCTGGAGCTGTTTAACAGCTCCGGATGTGGAGGTTTTACAGCTCCGGATCGGAGCTGTTATAGCTCCGGTTTGGAGCTGCAAATTGCAGCTCCAAATCGATCGGAACTGTTTTTTTTTTTTTTTTTTGATTTTTTTTTAATAATTTAGGACTATATTGAAATATATTTTTTATAGGGTTTGTTTTTAAATAAGTTTTTAGACCATTTTGAAATATTATAAAATTACGTGGGTTCGTTTTTAAATAAATATTGTTAAGTTTGTAAAAATAAAAATATTTGGGTTAAAAATGTAATAAATAAAATCTCAAATTGTTTTGTCAACTTAAAAATCTAATAAGTGACTAAGGGTAAGAAAGTAATTTTAATGAATAAGTTCGTGAAAAGTCAAGTTCGTGGATCCAAATGTAATTAATTTCATCTAGTCAGGGTATGGATGTAAACTCCGAACTAAAAGGATATCGATGTAATTAAAAACACTAACAGGGGCACCATACGCAAATGAACCTAATAAAAAAGAAACAGTACTAGAGCGTTTAAATAGGCGTAGAAACCGAGGTGATTGGAATATTCAATATTATAGTGTTATTAATAAAATAAATAAAGTTTTGGGAAGCCAGCTAGCTATGCGTAGTCGCGGAGCCCAATAACAAGTCGAATATTTTTTTTATCAATGGCTAAATTAACTCCATTCATTTGGAAAGAAAGAATTTGACAACACAACTACATTAGTAGTACGTAGTAATGGCTGCTTCCTCAACCGATAATCTGATTCTGACAGCCCGCAAGCATTTTGAAGAAAGTGGGGCGTGCCTGAAGTTGACAGATGAAGTGCCTCTTTGGGAAGTCATCCCCTGCAGGCTTAGAGAAGCTGTTGTCTCTTCAGTTAGGAAGATCATCTCCTTCTATTCCAATTTGACGATCACAGATGAAGAAGAATTACCTCTTTCGACAGGTGACAAGATTCCATGGAATCACACAACAGGTATGCTTGTCCTCACTTATGTAATCAAAGTCATCTCTACTTCCGGACAAGGTATATTGTTAAATGATACACTTACGTATCTTGATCTCATACTCGAAGAAAAAACCCGTCTTGATCCCTTCATATTAAGTGGTTATGATCGATTATCTATAGAAATGGCGCGTTGTCATCGAGTAGTTATACCTCCTCCTATCCATCAAATAGCTCAAGAAATGGCCCGTGCTGATAGACTGAAGGCTGCAGTATGGCGATTACATGATCAGAAACGTTTTTGTGATGAAATTTTCAAGGAAATGTTTGTCTACGGTTTCATACCCGAATTGCAGAGACCATTTACGGTGGTCCCGAAGCTACATCAGTTGTCGTCGTCTCAGAATGACAAACTCAAGCCAAATGAAATTATGGCTGGTTTCATCAGTTTTCTTGACCAGATATTGTTTGTTGAATCCCTTGGGGTTCAGGAGGAGAAAAGGTACACCCATCTCAGGAAGGAACTTACCTACCTTATCTCTTTTCTCGGCGATAAACCATTTCAGTGTATTCATCATCATCACGAGCTTCAACAACAAGTGAACAATATCTTGGCAGACTTTGAGATTGTGGCCAGTGAAACAGGTAACCATTTCCTCTTTAATTATTGCATACTACTTCCATATCTACTAAGTTCATCAATGTCATTGTTTATTTATGTTAATTTTCAGCTTCTGCATATCTTGAAATTTGAATGATCAATAAGTTCTCCGCCTCGTTTTTACGGTCTGTTTCAGCATACAAATCCTAATTCCTAAGTGAATCTACTATACATTTATATATGCCATGATTTTGCAAAGCTTTATCCATGTATTTATGAGCTACTGCATTTTGTTTCCTGTCAAGATTCCAATTTTTACAGCTGCATAGGTCAGGTCCTTTGGTCTTTTCTAAGGGGTTGGTCACTTCTGCACTCCCAGTTTTTAACAGTGGCGCCCCTTGCAGGTCACTTTATTCATTCTTTGGTACTTTCAGTACACCCAGTGAAGGTCAACTGGTTTTACGCGCAGAGGTATGCATTTGTTGAAAAGTTCAAAAGCTTGAAAGCTAAGGTTGCAAAGCACTGCATCAGATTCTCGGCACTTGCAGTGAATCTAGCTACAATGTCTGATGTCGTTGGTTCATTCTCTATTGTTGATTCTCTAATTGGAGAGCTTGGCAGCATTATGGATGGTCAGCGGATATTAACTACTGATGAGACCATATGGGATCATATCAAAACACTCCATGCCGAGTTGGCATTAATCTCACAAACCTTTCTCCTAGGTAGTCCAGAGCTGCAAGAGAAATATTCTGATGAGTTCAGGGAAACACTCCTCCAAATTGCAGATTTGGCTTATGAAGCTGAATATGTTATAAATTACCATGTTGCTGGGAACATTCCAGACTGGTATCTTGATATAAGACTCCCAGGTATCGTCAAGAAGATTAAGCTCACATGTGAGACACTTCGAAAAATGGAGAAGACGTGCATCAGCAAGCACATCCGATATTCTGATACTGGAAATGTATCATCATGGCCTACACAAACTTCTGTAGCTGCAGGTGATGATAATCTTTGTTTGGGCTCTGAAGATTCCATGAATATGATTTTGGATGATCTAATTGGAAGACCAAGGAGCCCGCGAAAAGTTATTGCTATACATGGGATGCCGGGACTTGGGAAAACGACTATAGCCAGTAAGTTGTATGATTGTCCCTCCACTTCTTGTTATTTTGATCGGCGTGCATGGTGTGTTGTTTCCCAGGCGTACACTGTAAGAAAATTGTTGATCCAAATTTTGGTGAGCATAACAGATGAACCAGACATGGACAAGATACTGAAAACAGAGGATGCAGTTCTAGGTGTTGATATCCACAAAACGTTAAAGCAACGGAGATATCTTATTGCCCTCGATGATGTCTGGCACTCCGACGTTTGGGATGCTTTGGGAATATACTTCCCGGATGATGGTAACGGAAGTAGAGTCATATTAACCTCTCGTATTAGGGATGCAGCACCAAATGATAGCATATTTCACACACCTCGTCTCCTTTCAGACCATCAATGTTGGGATGTCATGAAAAGGAAGGTCTTCTCCACAGAACCCTGTCCTCCAGAGTTGCTTAGCTTGGGAAAAAGAATTGCTGCAAAATGCTCTGGGTTACCACTAGCAGTAGTTGTTACAGGCGGGATTTTAGCTAAGTTGGAAAAGGAAAAATGTGTATGGGAAAGAGTGGAAAGAGAATTAGATACATTCTTATTAGATGGGCAAAAGAGTAACTACAGAGAGATACTGGAACTTAGTTACAGCCATCTTCCTCATAGTCTAAAACCATGTTTTCTGTATTTCGCAGTATTTGGTGATGTTAGAGAAATCTCAGTAAGGAAGTTAGTTTGGTTATGGATGGCAGAAGGGTTCATACCAAAAGTGAATGAGAGGGAGCCTGAAGAAATTGCAGAAATGTATCTTTTAGACCTAATAGACAGAAGCTTGATGATGATTGCAGAAAGGAGACGCAATGGTGAGATCAAAACCTGCCGAATTCATGATATGTTGCATGACATTTGTGTATGGAAAGCTAATGAAGAGAACTTTGTCAAGTGTATCGACAAAGAGTAAGTTCACTCAATCACTCGATTCCCTTCCTGTTTTCCATCTTATAAAGTGATGTCTAGTTTCTCATTAGTTGATTTCATTGTGCTTTCACCTGGGCACCTATCTCTCTTTTGACAATAAGTAGAAGAAGCTAGCTCATGCCTAGTTAAAGGCGTAAATCAAATCGCTATGGTTCTTTGTCTAATTTTGGAAAATTTCCAGATGCTTCATGTTCCTGCTATATGCTATTATATTTCTTCATAACTCAATTGTACATATGCAATGTAACTAGTAATATCAGTCACTTGTCTTCCATACATATATACTCGTACTGACATCTACTCTTTCTTGTAGTGACATCTCCATCTATGAGACACATGAGCGATTATGCATTGGCTCAACATCAGCTACTTACCGGAAGTATTGTGGCCCCCATTGTCGCTCTGTTGTAAGCCACTGCCCATGCAAGTATTCCTATTTTGGGGAAATGCCGCTTCTCAAGGTCATGGATTTGACGTCACTTGAGTGCAAAAGCAATGCAGTTTTACATCTTGATCCTCCTCCCATTCATTTGAGATACCTGTCTGTTTATCCGATGCCAGCAACAAGGATACTAGAGAACCTTGTTGACCTTGAATTTTTGTGTCTACATCACCAATCTGGTATCGATTTACCTATGGAGATGATCCTAAAAATGGTGAAGTTGAGACATGTGCGCATCACTCCGAGTGTGACTTTTACTGCAGAGCTTTGCAATAGCACGCGAACAACTAATTTGCGGTCTCTTACAAGAGTTGCAATTTATAGTCAAGAGGGTAGCCAAATTGTTCGATTTTCACCGAATCTCCGCAAGTTAAAATGCTTACTGCATGGAAACAATGGATCAGAAGTCCAGGATCTTCATTACCTTACCAAACTTGAATCACTGAACATGAGATTCAGATTTTCTCTCGATGAAATAGCATTATCAAAGGTCAATTTTCCATTGACTATAAAGAAGCTTTGCTTAGTTGGAGCTGGATTGCCATGGGAGAAGATGTCAGTAATAGGCAGATTGCCAAACCTTCACGTACTCAAATTACTAGAGGGTGCTTTTCGGGGAGAAGCATGGGAGACAAGAGATGATGAATTCCAGGAGCTGAGGTTCTTGATGGTCGAAGATTGTGATCTAAAACAATGGAGCTCTTTCAGTGAACATTTCCCTCAGCTTGAGTGCTTGGTGTTGGATAAATGTAGAGGACTAGAGGAGATTCCTAATGATCTAGGCTACATTTCGACGCTGCAGAAGATTGAGGTCAGGTACTCATCAAAAGAGGCATACTTATCAGCAGTTCAGATTGAAGAGGAACAGCATGTGAATGGAAATGAAGAGCTTCAGGTCATCATTTGTGACTATAAATGGGCAAAAGAGCAGTTGGTACAGGAGTATAGAAAGGTACATTAAGCTCATTTTGGTTCTTTTGTACTTAATTGCCGTTCCCTTGTCTATGTTTGCTAGTTGGTGGAATTTACTGTAATCTTGCTGTTGATTTCTGACTCTTGAATTGTAATGATGTTTCATTCGAGCAGCAGAATGAAGAAGGAAACAGAGGTGAAGACTCGTCTGATTGAGAATTTTCAATCAGTAAAGATATTTTCTGATAGGCGTTGGTGCAGGACGATAGAAAGGTACATTAAGACCATGTAGTTCTTCGGAAAATTACACGAGAAAACTGATTATTATGGAAAGCACTGGGTACATTAAGATAATGTATGGCCTCTTATTCTTGGTTTTAGGTTGGGATTTTTGTGAGATTTATGGCTTATTGGTTGCCGTGATGTGCAACCAGCTGGTTCCATCTTTGAAGATATGGTTTCTATATGTGCTTTAAAATTTGATCTTCTTGATTTAGATTAAAACGTTTCATTTACCGCCTGCCTATAGTCTGCCATTCTAAATAATTCTAATGTTATGCTTTGTTGTGAAGAATGACTTAGAACTATGTTTTGTTTTGTGTATGATGCATGACTAAATTATTTATAGAATAACTTAGTCTAAGACTCTAAATCAATTGTATATTGATGTTGGTACGTGTGATTTTGGGGCATGTAGTAAGAGTAAGGGTAAGTTCTTACCCATTTGCTTTCATTTTTTGCTACCAGAAAGTTGGTCAGTGATTTAGTGGCTGGGTAGCTGAATTTGTAACAGCATTGGTATTTAGAAGCCAAAATTGGTGTGAGGAGGTGGACTCTTTTCTGCAGTTCTATTTAGAAGCAGTTAAGAGGGAAAATGTTGAAAACTATGTTGCTTCTCATGTGAATAAATAATTTAATGAGGCATTTTGAGAAAAATTAATTGTTCATCTATTACCATGGAGTTATTGAACATGATAGAAGATAACTTGACTCTTTCCATTAGAAATGTGAAAATAAAGAGACCTATATCTGTTATATGGAACGCCCCTCCTCAAGGCTTCCTTTGTCTGAATATTGATGGAAGCTTCTGTCCTGAAACCCTCACTGCCGGTGCCGGGTGCATTCTGAGAAATTACAGGGAAGAATTTGTGAGGGCGGCAGCCTCCTATCTAGGAAATACAGATTCCAATACGGCTGAATGTTATGCATTCAACATTGGAATCAAGATGTGTAGCACTTTAAATATACAGAATCTTATCATACAAACTGACTCCAAGTATCTATTATCTTGTTTGAACAGGGAGGAAGCTGCTCACGTCAACCAGCAAGTGATATTGGAGGAAGCCACTAATCTGCTACAACAACTGGAGTGTGTACGAGTACAATTTGTGTATAGAGAAGCTAACAAAGTCGCTGATCATATTGCCAACGAGAGCCGAAAAAGAACTTTTGGAAGAGAACATATATCCTATGATTCTTTTCATTTTGTTTGGGATCTATCTCCTAGTTGGATGAATGTACTTTTAATTTCAGACTCCTTTCCTTCCGTACGTTGTTATGTAACTTAAGACTATGCTATATTTAATATATTTGATTTGGTATTTTCAAAAAAACAAATGGATTGATTTCCCAGGAAATTATTTGATCCGGAGTTCCGGACTGTCCCAGAAGAAGTCAGAGATTTCTCAAACTTGCTCATCATGACTGCCCCCTGCCAGTTATAAACTGAGATGTAACTCCAGTCCCCAGACAATATTTTGCTCGATTTAGAATACGAGACATGTCTCTCAGATAGTCAGGTTTTGGCACAGCAACACTTCTGAATCCTGATTCATCGAACTGAAATCGGATGCTGCCTCTTATGTATACATGGCACCAGGTAATAATCAAGTACCTACACATTTTTCACCATGGCATTTCATGTTTCTTTGGGCTTAATTAGAAATCTTTCTGACCAGTAGAAACATCAATACAACTAGCACTTCATTAAACACCTACTGGAACTCATTACTGACGAATTTGTTCATCTTGATGTGCAAAATTAACTCTTACCATGAAGGTGACAGAGAAATCTGATGTTTACAGCATTGGAGTGGTCGCACTGGAAGACAGTAATGATTGGAAAGCACCCTGCAGGAGAACTCTTGTCTTTACTGTCATCTTCAGCTACAAAGGCAGCATTAGACAGTGATCCAGAACTATTCTTCAGAGACTTCCTTGATGAACGGGTTTCACCTCCCGGAGGCCAGATAGAGAAGGAAGTGGCATTGATAGTCGCCACTGCACTGAAGTGTGTGTACAGGCCAACCCAGGGACAAGGACTAACATGCGTTCCATTACACAAGTATTAGAACCACATACTCAGCAGATCTCCTCCAAGAATCACAGAAGACATTAAAGTGAAGCAATTCAACAAATTTCTGTACGAGTAACAGGCAAACGAGGAGTCATTTTAGTGATACATACCAGCTTTATTATGAAGTAATAGTGTTCATGTTTAGTTATTTTAGTATAAATAATAAATATAATAAGATTTGATACTCAACATACCTTTGTTAATTTGTCACCTAATAAATGCTTCTATGACAAAGCTCCATTGAAGCTCTGAAGAGTCTGAACATAACATGGAAGCTTTGAACTGAGAGCTTCCATTTATTACTTGAAGTAATCATCTCTTTGGAATATCCAACTCAAACAAACTAACAGGTACTCATGTTTATATTACAAGCTAAGATGTACTATGTCATAACATGTTTAAAGTGACGTGACGAGCATTAGTATCATTTCTGATGCTGATTTCATCAGTGTGCCCTCCCTAGTTGTCCTCTTCCTCAAAATTACCCAACCATATACTACAAGTTAATTTTATGAGAAATTATTCGCGAGAGACAAGCTATTATCGAACAAACATAGGAGCTATTATCGAGAACATTGGGGGTTTACTCAAGAATATAGGTGCCCTTGATAAATAAAAATGTAACAGAGTTGTTTTAGTTGGGAACATTATAGTTTTTCAAATATTCGCAAGGAATGGGACATTCATAATTGAGTCTATATATGATGAGTAGCTAAGTTGTGTGTATTTTTTTTTTTAAACGGCTAAAAAATTTCATTCACAAAAGCCATAAGAAATGCCCGAGTATTACAAGAATAAGAGTCAAGACCGAAAAGTTACAACAATATGAGTAGCTAAGTGAAAGATCTAATGGAGATGGACTGCCAAAGGATCAAGTGCTCGATGAAAAGGCCGAATATCAATTTGTGATTTGACGAAATCTCGTTTCATCACACAACAAATCAGAAGCATTTGAAATTTAACAAAATTCCTGCTGTTATCAATCTTGCACTGTAAAACAATAATGACATTTTTACATTATTCCCAGCCATAAATTTGAGACTAGATAAAATTTCATCTCACTTGGGCTTGGTTGTCAGAAGATGTTGATTCATGGGTTTTTGCATCGTTTTTAGCATCCTGTAAACTTGCGATTCTTTCTCCCTCATCTTGGTCAATCAAAGCCTGTGCTTGCATGGTTCTCAACAATTCCTTCATCGATTTTTCTTCTCCTTCAAGTTGTGTTTTCATTATGAATGCTGCTTCCTGGTCGATTGGCTTAAAATATTCCTCAATGGCTGCCTCCTGGGACAAATCACCACTTGGTTAATATACCATATACATGGTAGAAAGACATGGGTAAAGAAATCAGTTGAAAGCAGTTATATGAGTGATATGAGGCATAGATTGTTTTCACGCAGATTTCAACTAAGCTGAAAGTGAAAATAACACTGTCTTAGAAAAACATTATCACAGGCCGCAAATTATGTAACACTCTCACCAATCAAGTTTTGTGGTTAGATGGAAGCTACTGTTATTCTAAGTTACAAATGACCATCAAAATATACACACTAAAGAGTGAACAAACAGGGAAATCTGGATTGTCATCCAGGACAGTGCGAATATTGTGAAGATAATATAGTGAAGTAGAAGAAGAAAATATTATGGCTTTATTTTGAAGTAATAGAAAGGGAATTGAGTTAGGAACTAAAGGAGTGATGATACAGAATGGAGTGAATGTTTTCGAGAAGCCATTACTACAAGGAGGTCATTACAGAATTAAGAATTACTTCTACGTTTCAATTCAGAGTTGATTAGGAATTACTTAATAAAGTTATATTCTAGTTTTTTTTAATGGGTTGGCTTCATTGCAGTAATTTTTTCCGGTTCCCTTGATCCATCAGCTATCTAGCCAGATAAGTTTTAAACAACTATGCATGATCATGCAATTAGATAGTTAAGAAGAGTCCTAGGACTAGCTTTGGCAAAGACAATTAAGTGGGAATATTTATGTAGAAATTAGGAACGTGGGTAGTTGAGAGACAAGCTTCATATGCTTTGCTTGTTCATTTGTAGTCAGCTGATCATGAAACTCATAATACAATTCACCATCAGCCACTTCAATATTCCAGATCTAGAGTCCTCTAACAATCTGAAACTTACATTAGGGAGTTTTCTATGTTATTGTAGACAGCCAGCAAGAACATGGAGAATAGGTAAGACCTAAATGAACTCTCTGAAACAGATGTCTCCCAAACCAAGCTTCAAATTTGGTGAAATAAATTTTTGATTGATGTGCAGAGGAAACGAAAATAATTAGTTTTTCAGTTGTCAATCATACATGGTTTTCTGTCCTTCTATATCTTCCACTAATCATGAGAACCGAACCAAACCAAACCGTCTATGCTTTATATTCCAATAAAAATCAGGGTAAGCTTCCAGCAAGCATGACAACAAATTATTCCAGTACTCTGCACTATTTCACAACCCACACAACAAACATAAATACTAAGAGTTAGCAAATACTAAATTTGGAGCTACACATGTTCAACAAATACACTTAAGATATGATAGGAGCAATATCAACACAGATGAGTTATATGCTAACTAATATATCGAAATATTTGCATGTATATTGATAAATAAAAGCTCCAGAGTATCAATCACATTCCTTTTTGACCTTGTCAAGAACACGAGATTAAAACGATCAAACACTATATGCTATCTAAGTATAACTCACTCAGCACAACTAAGATCCATATATAAACATTAACATAAAAAAAAAAAAAAAAACTTACAGTATTTTCTAACTGTTTATTCACGGCTTGCATATCTTCCACCATCCGTCGGACCTCCGATATAATAATTTGTTCAGGAACCTTGTTAAGAGCCGCTTTTTTTGCTTGTGCCTTGTAAAACAAACAAATTGTCAACTCAGCATGCGAGACATTATTTAAATGTGCATAACGCATAACGAAACACAATGTGTGTAAGCATATAACACTGATGGCTGATGCATTCTTGCTCCCTTTAAGAGTACTTCTAACTTCTAAGCAACTCAGTTTCTCACTAGTTCCCAGAGCGTCAAGTTAGTAACTGATAACAAAGATAAATTCATCTATTCAAATCTTATACCCACATGAGAAACATTACCCAATGGGACACAGAACAATACGAGCCAGCGAAATTGGCTAGCAAAAAAACACATGTACCTAACTTAATAGCATACTCTATCTTTTACTCTCACGACACCGAACAAGAACCCGAAAACGACAATGTTAGTTGTTCTGAACATTTGTTACAACAGTTGATAATAAGCCTAATACAGGTGAAAACAGAATCCCCAAACCAAGAAACCTAAAAATTAGCTTCTGCATAAAAGCAATTAACTTTGGGTCATAGACAATCTAATAGTCAAAACCCACAAAACAAAAACACTCAATTTAAAAGATAAAGCAAACTCTCCAATGGTTCAACAATTAAGATTCAGAGGCCCAAAATGCAACAGGAAATTGAATATTCTGATCCAAATGGAAGCAAGCACATCAATCAGATCAGGAGAAAGAAGAAACTGAAGTAGAAAGTAGAAATGAGGACCTGTTGGAGGCGTTGCTGGAGTTGTATTCTGTAAGATCGGATTCTGCGCTCTTCGTAACCGGAAAGAACCCTAACGTAGAACATGGCTTTTCTTCCAAAATCTAACAGCCTCTCCATTATTATATTACTTGAACCTTTCTAACTTCAGCCTCGTAACAATACAATCTATTCAGCTCTAATCTACTTCGATTGTGGAAAAATGGTACAATCAACAGACGAAGAAGATGAGCAAATTTACAATTGAGAGTGCAGTAATAACAAGGGTTAACAAAAATACTCATTTCTCTGAATGAATAAAAAAATGAATTTTTCTGGAGAATTAGTGAAAATACTCCAAAATTCAAATTCAATAAACGATTTATGATGTTGGACCGTAAATTGCCCAAAAGATAAATCGGAGTTCACCTCAATTAATTTGATCATAATTCATCCGATACATACGAAAACATTAACTTATAAAGTTAATCTGAACTCATCCGATCCAAATTTATCCGAGTTACTTTAAAATTTGTAAGTAACATATACTCATAACTAAGTTCATTTAAAATTGTTTGGGGTAAAGTTTAAATATTCCTCAACTTTATAAATTTGTGACTATATGTACCCGAATTTTAAATTTTGCACTAATGTACTGAACGTATTATTTGTGTTGCACACATATATTATTATTATTATCACTTTTTAGCTAGAAAAAACTTGTTACACACGTCACAAGTCACATAGGCGACAACTACGTAAATACAAATAAATGACAATATAGATCTGTAGATGTTGGTTTATTCGAATTTTTAAAGAAAAATCTAAAATTTTAAAACATTCATCTAGATGATTTATGGTTCATTGAAAATAATGAATAGTTCGGAAAAAATTTAAAATCTTAATTTTTATTATTCTTTATTTTCAAAGTTAGAGAAAACATATTTGAAATTGAATAAATATATAATTCATGAGATATTACATTGTAATCAACTATTTCTTATGAAGATAATATATATTTGTTCAAAATGTTAAAGTTCGGGTACATTTGGTAAAATTTTATAAAGTTCGGGTATATATATGTGCAAAGGAAAATATAAATTTAGATACATTAATGCCAAAATTAAAGGTCAAATACATATGTATCAAAATTTATGAAGTTGGGGTACATTTTATCTTTTAAACCTAAATACTTAATCTATAACTAACTTATAATAATTAAAATTATAAAGTTATAATAATTTATAAACTAACTCTCCTAGAGCCTCCATCTTCAGTTTCCATAATTCAAAATCAGTACTCTTCTCTGTTAGTTTATCAATACAATACTCTCCAACTGTCGTACACTGTTCAGATTCCCACGGTACGGCGCCACTTGTTGGTTCACAAAACACATTAGTTGACCCAAATCCACCCTCAACACCGTTTACAACTTCGATATAATGACAAAAATATGAAATGGAATAACCAAAGTATATAAAAATAAGATGAAAAACTAAAAGAACACAAGACAATTTAACATGGTTCGATTTTGAATAATCTATATCCACGAAAATCTGTAAGTCTCAATCTACTATATACCATGCAAGATGAATAAAAGAATCACAACATATAAGAATCGGTAGAACCAGAAGCTTTCTTGTCTGCAATCTCACTGTTTTTCTCTCACCTAACTTTGCCTTACTCTCCTAGCAATATCTCTCTATCACTTAGCAAGATCTCTCATACTAAAACTGTAACGGTATCGGTTTTCAAAAACAAATAATTTTCTTGAAAATAGAATATTCGAAAGAATTTCAAAACACGGTCGACAATAAATGCCATAACAAACTTTGCGAATATTCATGCCTAATGGTTCTCTTAGGATTCTGCTTTGAGGGGGACAAGAGAGCTCTCATTTAGGAATTCATGCCTAATGGTTCTCTTGACAAGTTCTTGAGCAAGACAGCTTCTTCGAATTCACAAGTTCAATTAGGATTGGATAAACTATTTGAAATAGCAGTTGGAGTTGCTCGAGGATTGGAATACTTGCATAGGGGCTGCAACACCCGAATTCTTCACCTTGACATAAAGCCTCACAATATTCTCTTGGATAAGGACTTGTGCCCTAAAATAGCTGATTTCGGCCTTGCTAAACTATGCCCTGATCGAGCTAGCATCATATCAATGATGGGTGCAAGAGGGACTGTGGGTTACATTGCTCCGGAGGTATTCTGTCGAAACTTCGGAGATGTTTCTCACAAGTCAGATGTTTACAGATTCGGAATGTTGGTGTTGGAAATGGTTGGAGGGAGGACAAAGCTCGACTCGGCAGGAGTGGAATCTTCAAGTGATGCGTACTTCCCGGATTGGATATACAAACAGCTTGAAGTGAATGCTGATGATATTGTGGATGAAGATGAAAGTAGCAAATCTGTGAAGAGAAAACTGACAGTGATAGGGTTGTGGTGTGTACAGACAGATCCAAATCAGAGGCCATCCATCAGCAGAGTGCTAGAAATGTTAGAAGGAGAAGCTGAGTCTTTGAAAACTCCACCTAAGCCTCATTTGTTTTCACCTCCCAAATCAGAAACTGATTCTTCTATGTTCACCTCAACCTTTTAGCATACTTTCCCATTCTTTCTGTAACTCATGATACTGAGTCCTATATTTTTTTTCATTCTGCTTATTTGGATCTTCTTTTCAAACTTGCATCATTTAATATTTATCATGGATCCGAGCATTTGATCAGCTTGTTAGTGAAGCAAGCATCTGATGTTAAAGAGCAGAACAGTAGTAGTTACATTAAGCAATACAGAAACAATATGCATAACCCCCGAGATTGCATGTATGATCTGAACCAGAGAACGTATTCAGGTAGCAAAATTTAATCAGAAAAAGAACTTGGGTAATTCACTGCATGACTTGAAGGATACAACAGAGCTCAATCCACAAAATGATTGTCAAAATGATAATTAGCAAAAAGGTCAAGAAGCAGCTTCAATCACAATTTAAAGTCAGAGATGCTGACCATTTTAAGTACTTTCTAGGGTTAAAATTCACAATATCTTCACCTGAAGCAATTCCCTTATACCACAACAAGTATGCTCTAGATTACTAGATATCATAAAAAAAAATTAGATATCATAAATATTACGTATTGTACTAGTATATATGTGGATGTAAAGCAGCCATTACGCGAATAGAGAAGAACCATAAGTTGAGTTTAACTAGTGGTACTGAGCTAGCTAGTTTAATGTGGGTTCCAAAGGGTTCCATTGTTGGAGACGGTTATTTGTGTTTGAGTTAACCTGATGTGGGGTACTAGACAGGGTTTAGAGGGTTACCACTGCAGTGTGTGGTCGTGGAGATGTTCTGATCAATTAAGTCACATTTGGACGGAGATGAGACATCATTTATTAACACCATCTCTCAAATTCATTTTTGTTCTAGGTAAGGGCCTCTTCCAGCTAGCTATTAAACACTTGAAATGGACCACAAGTACCACAATTCTCTTATTCCACTCTTATGTCAAACATCACTCAGATCTACCTAGATTTCATGACATCAACAATTTCTTACCAGGACTTCCATATCTATATTTTACTATATATAGATCCATACAAGGTTACCAATTCAGGCACATCCTAATTAACTACTTCATCTTCTTCTCTTTCTATTTCCAAATTCCAACTTCCAAGTACATTTAACCATGGCAGACCTTCCCTTGTCAACTTCACTACTGATCCTATGCATAGTCTCTCCACTCTTCTTGCTGCTCTTAACCCTCCTCAAAAACTCCCACGTCTCGAATTCCACCAAAATCCCTGCTTCATACCCCATTATCGGCTCCTTATTCGCTATCTTGAAGCACAAACATGAGCTCGCGCAATGGATATCCGGAATCATCACCTCCACTCCAAACTTAACGTTCACCCTCCACCGCCCTTTCGGCTACAGCCAGGTCTTCACAGCGAATTCGGCCAATGTCCAGCACATGCTCAAGTCCAATTTCCAAAACTACCCTAAAGGCGAAGTTTTTCAAAACACACTGAGAGATTTCATGGGTTACGGCATTTTCAACTCAGATGGTGAAACTTGGAAGTTCCAGAGGAAACTTTCCAGCCACCAGTTCAACACCAAATCACTCCGTGTTTTCGTGGAAACCGTTGTGGATTCAGAGCTCAACGACCGGTTAATCCCAATCCTGAGAGACGCAGCTGCCAATAAAACAGTACTCGATCTACAGGACATTTTACAAAGGTTTGCATTTGACAACATTTGTAAAATCGCGTTTGGGTACGATCCAGCCTACTTGTCTTTAACTCTCCCAGAGATAAGATTCGCGAACGTGTTCGATTGTGCCATCAAGCTAATGAGCGAAAGGTTCAATGCAAGCATCCCTTTGATCTGGAAAATGAAGAAAGCGCTCAACATGGAAGGAAAACTCAAGAACGCTGTGAACGAAGTTCGGGATTTCGCGAAACAGATAGCCAGAGAGAAAATGCAAGAGATGAAGAAGAACGGTTCAACTGAATCAGTTGATGATCTGTTATCAAGATTCTTAAGTTCAGGCCATTCAGATGAAGATTCAGTTGCTGACATAGTGATAAGCTTCATACTAGCCGGACGTGACACTACATCAGCTGCCTTAACCTGGTTCTTCTGGCAAATCTTCAAAAACCCAGATGCTGAAAACGAAATACTCAAAGAGATTGCGAATGAAAGTTCACAAGCAGACCCTGCTTTCGGCGAAGTGAAGAACATGGTGTACACACACGCTTCACTCTGCGAGTCCATGAGGCTTTACCCACCTGTTCCAGTAAGTACTAAATCAGCCCTGAACGACGATGTTTTGCCAGACGGGACGAAGGTGAAAAAGGGTACTCGAATCAGTTACCACCCGTATGCAATGGGTCGGGTTGAGAGTGTTTGGGGGCTGGATTGGGCTGATTTTCGACCTGGGAGGTGGTTGGAGGAAGGGAGCTTTGTGGGGATGGATCCGTTTACTTATCCGGTGTTTCAGGCTGGGCCACGGGTTTGTCTTGGGAAGGACATGGCTTTGTTGCAGATGAAGCGGGTGGTTGCAAGTGTGCTCCGGAGGTTTAAGGTGGTTCCGGCAGCAGAGGAGAAGTTTGAGCCGGTTTATGTTATGGATTTTACTGCGAAAATGAAAGGTGGATTCTTGGTCAGGATTCAAGAAAGAACTGAATAACTCAGTCATCCATAAGGTGTACGCCCTATATACACAGGATGCACCACTATCTCACACTATATAATAGACCCCATAATAGTTAAGAAAAAACTCATTAGTAGATGGATTTTATGTAATGATAACTAATAATGTTCCATCTCCTCATGTACTTCTGATATGTGTTTTTATTACCTTTGTTCTATAAGTATTACTCCCCCAGTTGTATATTAAAGTCTATTTTAATTAGCTTTTTCTAAGTAATTTTTTAGTTCGAATTTTAACACATATTGATCCTAAATTATATCAAAAGAGCATAATCAAATGATATTCACAAATTACAAATCGAACCAGATCGTGTTTGCGTCTGGTTCAGATTTATAATCATATAAATTACTTCAACATACTGATACCTTTTTATGTCATATGTATTCAGATCATAGGTCATTTGAATCTGGGTCATTGTGGGTCGGATCATTTCAAATATGTTTGATTAATAACTAAATCTGCCTCAAAGATACTACGGTGCTTTATTCGGGGAAATGCCTTAAAGATCCAGACTGAGAGATAAGAACCTTTGCATTCAATTCCTGAAGATTTGTGCCTTTATAAGCACAAAATCAGAGAACAGTGATTAACTAGGACAAATCAGAGAATGGTTCACAAGTACTGAATATCTAGAAAAGGGAAGGACAGTCATTTACCAGGGCAAGCATTCAAGTAATAAGAGAATCGCGATAAATTCATGCAATGTGTCTTAAAGATCGATATACTGTTCATTACTGCAAGTGATATGGAGCCCCTAAACATTACCTGGTTAATCAGAATATTCCCATAAAAGCTGGGTGATGGAACAATAGTTATAACACCAGCCCTTCAGTTTTAAAGAGAGTGACTGTTACATGTTACATTAAGTTACATGTTACATTAAGCAATAATCAAACAATAAGGCATTACCCCAAAGATTTCATGTATGATCTTAAAACAGCATTTATTCAGGCAGCACTATATAACCTGAAAAGAAATTGGGTAATTCACAGCATGACTTCAATGATACAGCACAGATCAATCAACAAAAGGATATGGTAAGTCTTTGCATTCACTCACAAAGATTTGTGTCTTTTTATGAAATGATTGTCAATTACTACTCGGGTCAATAGTTCTACCAATGTAACAGAATCTCAAACATACTCAATGCACCTTACCATATAGACTTATAAAGGGTAAAATGCAGCAAGCGATAGCCATCGCATATAGACCAAACATTTTATTATGGAGTACATTTCTGAACCCCTGGCTCTTTTTCTTTCAAGAAGCCGTAAAACAGTTGTGATAAAAACTATGACCTCGGCATTAACCAAGGCACAGATAGAGCAAAGAATTGTCATCTCATTCACAAGTCCAAGTTTGTGAAGAGTTAGGCATTATTACGTCATTTATTTACATTTACAACACAGTGCTTAATCCAGAAAGGCAGAGAGTAATAAGGACAGCACCTTCACTCAATTACTAATGATTACGCCATTATAAGGATAATGTCTTACTAAAAGAGAAGGATAGTCAATTAATAAGACAGATATTTGGCCAGTGTAACAGAATCGTGCTGATAAACTTACTCAAAAATGTACATACGGTCAAGTTACTTAAAGGTGCAGTACTAAAACAAGAAAGTAAGACTTAAAGATTATGCCTTTACAAAGATTGTAAATCACTAAAAGATAAGGGTTGTTATCAACTAAGGCTGATATTCGAGTAATGAAACACAAGCGCAATAAAACTTTCCGCAATGTGCCTTAAAAATATGGTGCTCGTATGTGTATAAGGACAGTGCAGCACCAAAAGAGAAGGTAGTCAATGTACCAAAACAGATATTCACATATTTTTAGGGAATCATGATAAAAGTTTACAATGTGCCTTAATGATTACAGTATTACAGTGACCATTCATGTAAAAAGGATACTGAATCACTTAAAGAAAGGATAGTTATTGACAATGTGCCTTAAAGATATTGAACGCGTATAAGTGCCGAGCTCTATATAAAGAGTGCCTCTGCATTCATTCCTTACTTAAAGCATTTTTCCATTTCACGGATACTCAATCTCCCCTAATTTATATGCCATCTAACCCTAAAACCTATCTGAAATCTGCAGCCTCAAAACCGATCCAATCCTACAGCCCTTGAATCTACTTCCGTTCGGAAAAAGAAATAAGCCTACAGGTGAAAATTCGTGTACCTGTTTAACAGAAACAATGGTTACGGGTTCAAGTAGCAACGAAAATACTGCGTATGTGGCGGAGGAGAAGGTTGAAGAGAAGCAACAACCCTCTCCTGAAATCAAAAGAAATCCAAGGTGGACTCAGCAAGAGACGATGGTGCTATTAGAAGCAAAACGAATTGCAGAAGCAAGAGGGCAGCCAAAGGGCAGGAGGTCCAGTGCTGTCGGGTCAGAGCATCAGGAGCCAAAATGGGATTTTGTTTCATCCCATTGCAAACAAAATGGGGTAAACAGAGAGCCAGTGCAGTGCCGAAAGAGATGGAGCAATCTCGCCAGTGATTTCAGGAAAATAAAACAATGGGAGTCTCAGGTGGGAAATGAAGGTGAATCTTACTGGAAAATGAGAACAGATTCAAGGAGGGAGAAGAAGCTTCCAGGCCTGTTTGATAAAGATGTATATGATTTCTGGGATGGCAACAAATCCACAGAAAACCAGCTTGCGCTGGTGCAGGTAAATGTGGAAGGAAATGATTGTGATGGTTTTGATGGTATTGGGTTGGAAGATCTAGACGCAACAACAGAAGATGAAGAGACTGAGGAGGATATTGGAGCTCGAGAGAAAAATGAAGCTGATGGTAAAAGGAAGAATATTCATTCTCCAACTCCTATTTCAGGTACCATTGAACACAAATTATATTAGTAACTATTTAGTGCTCAAATAATGCTTAGCATATATTTCAGTTACTGGTATGTCATCCCTGAAACAGAATCTGACTTAGCAGGGGGGTGTATATTTAGATTTTTGTCTATAGTTTCTTTCAAGAATTGACCTAAAAGAAAAAAAATTAGAAGGGGTCTTGTAAGAGGAAGTGAAGGTATACATTGTTAAAGAACATTTACCAACCTTTTGCTCTCATAGCTATTCTTATTATGGCTTTTCATTTGGAGTTTATGATGCTGATAATTTCTCTTGTTGGCAGAGATGAAATATCAACCATTTTACCAAGCATATCCCAGTCAAGGTAAATTAGTTTCATGCTTATTGTAATGACTCAATATCATCGAACTTGATAGCTAACTGTATTCTACATTTACAATGGAATATCCTATGAGTTGGCCACAAGGTGGTGGAAGGTTTTGTAAGCAATCTACAATTTGCTAACCAAATGTATATTTTTATCACTTGAAGGTGAAGGCATGAAACAGCCAGGCTCAAGTTTCTGGAGAAGCTCACCATCTCAGAAGGGAGCTAAGAAAAGAAGACATTCATCCAGTGATTATCAGAACAGTGATATGGAAAACCAGTTGATTAAAGCTCTAGAGAGAAACTCTGATACGATGAATGAACTAATTAGAGCTCAGACTCAGAGTTGGGCAATAGACAGAGAGCAGCGGCAGGAACAGCATGACAGCCTAATGGGAGCTCTCGCCAAGATAACTGATGCTATTGAGAAGACTGCTGACAAATCTGACGGCAAGTAATCATACACCATCAAACTCTGTCAGTTACAGTTGTTTGATAGTTTAGAAGGGAATAAAAACATTTTTCTGTTCAAGTACTTACAGTCATACCCAACATTGTTGTTTTAATTTTCATTGTGATCATTGTCAACTTTATCAAATCCTTGTACCGTTTTCATTTGTGTGTTATGAACATTTTATTTTACTGATCTTTCAAAATTAAGTCTTACACCAGTCTCTCTGGGTAGAAAAGTGGAAGACTGTGCTATGACTCTGCTAGAGATATCATGACTTTAGAAGTGATGAGGATTGTTAAATCTGAGGTGTTATTATAACTTATAAGGGATGGGTGGTGATTTTCTGTTTAAGTACTTACAGTCCTATCCAACATTGTTGTTTGAATTTTATTGTGATCATTGTCAACATTATCATTACTGTTTTCAATTGTGTTTTTGTGAACATTTTATTTTACTGATTTCGCAAAATTAAGTCTTACACGAGTCTATCTGGGTAGAAAAGTGGAAGACTGTGCTATGACTCTGCTAGAGAAACATAAGCTATATACTTGCTATCAGTCATGAGGATTCAGAATCCTTGTGTTAAACCTGAGGTGTTATTATAAGGGATGGGTGTGCCATGACAATAAATCAAAAATGAAAAGTAGGATTTTTTTCTTCTTATTTTTTAATTTCTAAACTAGCTAGTTTTAATAGAAATCATTTACCTAACCACCCTGCAGTAGGAGAAATTGAACATATATGCATAGACAGGTTAATCAAATCCCTACCAGAGAAGGAAAGGAACCTAAATTCCTCCAATGTTTTTCCAAAACCTCACTACCAAAACATGCTCTTGGAAGTAAAACAGAAGTCCTCAACAAGTATCCTTATGTTAAACACGCAGAAAACAGAAATGAGACCAAGACCTGATAAACAGAGAATTCAGCAAACGCTAAGCACTATCCAAGCTCGAAAAATGAAAAAGTGGAACAGTACACAGATACAAAATACAATTCCGATGCAAATTAACCCATGGAACATGGCACATATTGAAATTTACAATTAAAAGACTAACTAGCAAAATTCCCATGAGCTAGAATGTTTAGAAGAAGCATATTTGATGATTCGAACTACTATACATGATACAAATAAAATGGAGTACGAGGTTAGGAATGACACCACCACCCATTAAGGGCTGCTGTACTATATCTACCACTCAAGAAAACAAATGTGAAAATCAAATCTGACCTCTTTTCTGCACTAAGCAGGAACAGCCTCAACGATCCTTGAAAAGTAGAACTGCGTGGTAGTTATACCTCTCTTCCTTATCGTCCACCCAACCTTTTCTAACGCCCTCTCTATATCAGCCTCGGAATGAAGATACGCTCTTGTAGCCTTTGAAGGTCCAGGAAACAATTCACCGACTCTTTTCAACAGGTCATAATAAATTGTCTTCGGGGCAAAGCTCAGGATCAAACGATCCTTCGCCAAGGAAGCAAGGTGAGCAATCATAGCATCCGCTTTGTTTTGTGGATAGTGTATCAAAACATCTAGGCAGACAACTGTGTCATACTTCCCATCCAAGCTCTCCAAATCCTTCACCTCAAATTTGGGCAATACCAGTCCAGAGGAGAGCTCATCCATCCCTTGCAAAAGCTCTTCTCGTGCCTGTATCACAATTTATATTATTCAGAAACATGACTAATAGGAGAATAAATCAATAAATTCAGTTCAGGTTCATTCAGTTAGTTAATTCAGTTATTATGTTAAGACGAACATAGCCTTAGTCAATTAACAAACTTCAGTCAACACAGCATGGAGTGAAACTTATTCTTCAATGATACTACTGGCATAATGAGAATATATTATTAATTTATCGAGTATTAATTTAATTAACCTGCTTCTCGGCTTCCGAGACCATGGCAGCCGAGATATCACTAGCAGCAACCACAGCCCCTTCTTTCGCCAACGGAATCGACAAACACCCGGTCCCACAGCCAGCATCACACACAGTCACACCACTCAACGGCCCTTCATCCAGCAACATCTTCATCACATTCTCCACAGTCTTCGAATGCCCTAACCTAATATCCCTCTGCACCTTATTCACATCATCCGTGTCGCCATAGATCTTCCTCCACCTCTGGAACCCGTCGTTGTTGAAGTAATTCCGCACCACCTCCTTATCCCCGCCGCCGACCTCCTCCGCCTGCATTTGGCGCCGTTTCTCCGGGTCGGCGAGTGAGAGAGCCGCGGCGAGAGCTGCCATGGAGCCTCCTCCAATTACGGCGATGGTGGTGGAGTCGATTGAGTCGGCTACGGCGGCGACGTCGGCGGCGGTGGAGAGAGATGGAATGGCATTGGTGATTGTGAGGTGTCGGCGGTGGTGGTGGTGGCGGGGGAGAGTGGGGAGGGAGAAGTGGATGGGAGAGTAGAGTGGACTTGAAAACGCCATTGTTGAAATGATTGAATTGAATTGAAGAATTTTGACCGGCGGGAGAAAAAATGGAGGGGAAAGGATTGGGGGGTTTGTTTGGTTGGTTGATAGAACGTAATCTGGACTGTGGATAGGATGTGCCACCGTGTCTCTTTGTGGGTCCTCCCTCCTCCAACAGGCCCCCGCCATACAATCATTAGAGTTTTTTTTTTTTTAAACATTTCTTCATAATAATACCACACAACCCTTAAATACAAGCGCAAGAGGCATGACGGACTTTACCATCCTAGTGTTCGATACTATTAAATCTTGATCTATTACATTTTGGAACCATTCCGGACATACATCATATATCAAAATGAGATGGTGATTTTTCATAACTTCATAGCTGCTAATACTAGTCTTGGTAGTAGTATTTACACCGCTCCCAACACGAGCCAAAAAGTCCGCTGCTGAATTCCCTTCTCTGAACTAAAACCGGCATGCACAACATCTAATCCGAGTCATCAGCACAGACGGACCTGCCTCCTGTGCCTCCAAGTTGGATTGGTTTTCATGTTAACACAATTTACCAAATAAGTAGAATCAGAGTGAATGAAAAGGGAATTTATGTTCGACTGGATTGTCAATTGTAGGCCATTAACAAGAGCTATAAGCTCAGTTGTATTAATGTCTGTGATGCCAATAAAATCAAGGGCTGCCCTAACAAACTGGCCAGTCTTAGTTCTAATGACTAAGCCAAAATCTGTTTCTTGCAGAACTGATCCATCTATACTTAAACAATACTGATATGAAGGATCAGGTTGCCATTTGCGAACTATCTGTTTAAGAACTATCTGCACCTGAGGAAATAACACTTAAACAGTTTTCTTGTAGTTGTAGAACAAGACTTTAAACTTACCTGTGTTCCAAATAACTTTCCTAAAAATATAGTCATTTCTAGCTTGCCAAAAAAGCCACCATAAAATATTTATATTCACCTGGACAGACTCATTAGTTTTAAGGGAAAAGAAATTGAAAATATTACCTTCCTCCTCCCAATGTGAAGGATAAAACATAAATCTCATAGTACTAAAGTAAGGGCAATGGAGGAGAATGTGTTCTAAAGATTCACTAGCATGCAAACAAACCTGACAAATTGGGGAGTCTACTACTTGTATTTTAAAGAGCCTTTCAGCTGTGGGGAGCTTTTGTTGAAAAACCTGCCAAAGGAACATTTTAATTCTCGGGAAAACATAGAGCTTCCATATTCTATTCCAAGGAATCTGGGGTGAAATTAAATTTTCAGGACTCAAACCTTAAAGAATTATATGCAAACCTTAACAGTGACCTCTCCTGAAAGATTAAACCCAAGACAATTCTATCTTGCTTATCTAAATAAATAGGGATTGCCATAATCTGCAACACTATAGCAAGAGGTAATACACTTAACAACTTTTCCTTGTTCGAGTGGCCATTGAGAATAAACTCATGCACCCTACTATTATGCATACTTTCAATAGAAGGGGCATAATCTATTAGGGAATGGGCATGTAACCATTTGCCAGTCCAGAAAAGAACTGTCCTACCATTCCCAATTTCCCAAGTCACAAAATTCTTACACTCACTCATAATTGCCAGTATTTTCTTCCAAATCCCACTATGAGTGTTTTTAAAAGAAGCAGGCCAAAGGTCACCTTGAGAAAAATATTAGATTTTAAAACTCTAGCCCAAAGTGCACTTGGATGAGAGTAAAGTCTCCAAACCAGATTAAACAGGAAAGCTAAATTAAATTAAGAGTTTTTAAGTCTCTAATACCTAGCCCTCCACACTTCTTTGGTATGCAGACAGTAGACCAATTTACTCTTGGTTTACAATTTTGTCTTGGACTTGAATTCCAAAGGAATTTCCTATTGATAGCATTCATTTTATTGATTATCTGTACATGAACTTGGGTGACAAACACTGTATAAGCAGGAATAACAGTACTTACAAACTGAATTAATAAAGTTCTCCCTGCTTGTGAGAGGAATTTATTATACCAAACATTGATTTTACCTATCATTTTTTCAACAATGTGTTGGTACAAATCAATTTTTTGTTTGCCCAAAAGAAAAGGCATGCTAAGATACTTATCAGTTCTCTTAGTTCTCTTGTTTCTAGTAACTCTCAAAGTTTGGCAAATGTCTTGTTTGACATTGATAGGTGTTTTAGGAGAAAATAATATCCTAGACTTCTCCCAACACACCTTTTGGCCAGTAGCATACATCAATAAACAGTTCACCAGATCATCTATGGTTTTTCTAATAGCTCTATCAAAAATCATGAAATCATCAGTAAAACACAGGATTAGAAGGGTTGTGCCTAGCTATTTTCAAAGTATCAAACATCCCATCTATTGCACATGCAGAGCAATGAGCTGGACAAGTAAATCTTGGCATAATATAAAGAGGTAAGGAGACAAAGGATCTCCTTGTCTAATACCCTTACTAGGTTTCCAAGTTGATGAGTGTACTCCATTCACACTGACCTTAAAAGAAGTAGATTTTACACATGACATTACCAGACTGACAAATTTATCAGCGAACTTATACTTGTAAAGAGCCATTTCTAAAAAAATTCATTCAAGCCTGTCATAGGCCTTCTGAATATCAAGTTTCAGAGCAAAATTACCCTCCTTATTCCTTTTTTTGTTCATTGAGTGAAGAATTTCATGAGCAAGGATTATGCTATCAGAAATCTTCCTAGAAGGAACAAAAGCATTTTGACATGGAAAAATTATTTTGTCCATCGGCTGTCTCATTCTTGCAACTAAGTTTTTTGAAATTGTCTTACAATCAGAGAGTTCAAACTCCAAACTCATCTGAAAATATAAACGTTTCGATTTTTAAATTCATCGATGATTATTTAAATTCTTTCTATTATTTAATGAGATGACTATGAAATTCAGAAGCATTTCGATCAATATAGGAGTGTCGATTTTGTTAATTAGTTTACCGCGCTAGGCATCTTATCTCTCATTCTTGTGTGCCATTTTATGTTCCACTAGTCCACTATACATTGATAAGGAAAGTTCAGATATTAATGCAATCAGAAGATACAATAGCGTGAGGTACCTAACATAGAAAAAAATATCATGTCTACTAGATCATTCTTGGTTTGCTTGTGTTTGTGGACACCTTCATCGGTGAACTCGCTTATTTGTATCTTTACCATCTTCAAATATGACCAATTAAACATATCTCCGATTCTAAATTATTCCAACATTGTTATTGATTTAGTGACGAGGTAACATAGTAAATCAACACAAAAAATACAATACAAACCATCTCTCCCCAAATTCGTCATTGTAATGATAAAACTTGGTTTTTCATGTCATCCATGATCCTTTAGCTTGATTAGGATTTGCAATTCACATTGTCGAATGCCAAAAATCCTACATAAAAAAGAATTATATACTCTAACATCCAATTATTTCTACTATGTCTCACACCATACATTATTAATCGTCATGTTAAAAATTTAATGTGACATTAGATATAAAATGGCCACTAACGTTATAGAATTTAAAATTAACATAACATAGGAATATACCAATGGCAATAAACTCACCCCCCGTTCCGCCGTTAGATCAAATATAAAATGCCTAGTCTCAATGTCTCATTCACAAGTCGCAAGTTAAACACAACAACCAAAGCTTGACATTTGAACAAACTCATGATCATGTCCAAATCATTGTTTCAACTATATGGGTAAACTTTACGTCTTAATAAATCATAATCCTCCATTAATCCAATCGAGTATTGTTTGATGATAGTACAAAAATGTCAGCTGCTGGGGCAAAAAATATTTTAAACTCTTCTCCTAAATTCCGCCAAAATTACAGCGCCACGAAATATAACAGTGGAAAAAAGCTTTCAGAACACTACACACAGTCATCTCTCACACTTTCCTTGTCAACCCTATCCAAACTAAAGACACTTTGCTGTTCCTTTTCTTCTCTCCACCTCGACAAATTGACAACAACTCGCTGACAACGAAGCGGTTCTTTCTTTTTCTTCGTGATTATCGTTTTAATTCACTCACTATCAGTCTATCACTATGTTATTATGTATTGTTTAATTTGAATTCCGTCCTACTTATTCCCCAAATTGTACTCAGCTCTTTCTGCAATGGCGAAATTGAGTACTGGTTTAATTTCTGCTTTGATTTTGTCTGTTTTGGTCGCATCTGTGACGGTTGAGTGTAAGTACATGGTCTACAACACTTCCGCCGGAATTGTGCCGGGGAAACTCAACGTGCACTTGGTTCCTCACACTCACGACGATGTAGGCTGGTTGAAGACCGTCGATCAGTACTATGTCGGCTCCAATAACTCGATTCAGGTATACTACTAGGTTTTCGAATTGAATTGCAAAATTGTGAATGTTTGGGAATTGGGATATTTAGTTGTTGATATCAATTGTGATGATTAATTGGAGTTGTTTGGCTTTATTGTGGTGGTGTTTAAGTAGAAGTGTGATGGATTAATGTGGTTGACTTTTATTTGTGTGTAATTAATGTGTAGGTAGCTTGTGTTCAGAATGTGTTGGACTCGTTGATTCCGGCGTTGCTGGCGGATAAGAACCGGAAGTTTATTTATGTTGAGCAGGTAGTGGTTATTTCCTGTAAATGGTAGGGGTTACTGCCTTGTGCTGTGTGCCTATGTTTATCTCGTTTGAACTATGGATTGAACTACTGAATTACCACATTATATAGAGAGGTGTTTTTCACAATAGGATTAGAAGAGAGTGGTTGAGTTACTCTTTGTGAAATGGTTAACCAGCTGACTTAGGGAGGCTTTTTTGCTTTATTAGGCCTTTTTCCAGCGGTGGTGGAGGCAGCAGAGTGAGGCAATGCAGGACACAGTCAAAATGCTTGTCAACACGGGTCAACTCGAGTTCATGTACCAACTTACTTAATGCAATTGTAAAGTTTTATAATGGTTAATTATGGAATAGTGATATAGTGATAATATTTCTGTCTGTTTTCCTCTTCATTTCTCCTTCTCAGAAATGGTGGCTGGTGTATGCATGATGAGGCAGCTACCCATTACATTGACATGATAGATCAAACTACACTGGGGCATCGATATATTAAAGACCAATTCAATGTCACTCCAAGAATTGGCTGGCAAATTGACCCCTTTGGACATTCTGCCATTCAGGCTTACCTTTTAGGTGCTGAGGTAACTTCACTGTGTTTGAGCATTCAAGTATGGTCACACACTTATTTACTTATTTGTGTCTGAGACTTTTCTGTTTTCCACCCATCAATCTGGTATTAACGTTAATGTGCTGTCATCAGATCATCATTATTATCGTTGCATTTATATTAAAACCATGTTTGATATCATTTTATGTAACTAAACTGTGAACCAATCGATCAATGTTTGTTAGGTTGGATTTGACTCTCTCTTCTTTGGTCGTATTGATTACCAAGATAGAGCCAAACGGCGGGATGAGAAAAAGCTCGAGGTTATCTGGAAGGGTTCTAAAAGTCTTGGTTCATCCTCTCAGGTTAACACAATGTTACAGATTCCAGGGTTTTTGTGTGTGTGTGAAGTTGAAACATAATGAAGTGTTGACTAACTCTTCGACATGTGTGTTCCTGGTGTGTTGAGTTTGATGAGACTGAGTGTTTCAATATTGGAAACCATTCTGTGAAAACATCCCCTATTTCATCCCTTTCAGTTATAATACTTCCATCACTCTAGTTGTCTGCCAAAACAAATATTCATATATGTTGATTTTGTTTTAAATATATTTTTGACTTTCCTGAGACATGTACTTAAATTTTACAAGTTACAACTTTAGTAGGAATAGTACAAAAAAAAAAAGAAGAGAAACCAAAAATTTCTCCTGCTTTTTGTATGGATTCCTCTTCTTTTTAAATGACTTAATACTGCCCCCCCTGATATCTGAGAAATGTAATGTGATACATGCTATCTCTATTTTTCTCACTAACTTAATCCAGTTACACTAGACCAAATTTTTCAAAAAACATTAAAAAAATAAAATAAAATAATTATTTTGTTTCAGATATTTTCGGGTGCTTTCTATGCTGGGAATTATGAACCTCCAACTGGTTTTTACTTTGAGGTCAATGATGATTCTGACATTGTCCAGGTAATCACTGGTAGAATGAAATGCATAGGCTTTTGCTCCTTAACTTTTTGCAGATTCTGATATAGTATGTGTCTTAAATGAAGGATGATATTAACCTATTTGATTACAATGTTCAAGAGCGTGTCAACGATTTTGTAGCTGCAGCAATTGCACAGGTGAGTCAATACTGTTGCTCTTCATGGAATTGCCACTAGGCCTTTCCTACTACATGAAAGTTCTGGTTGATTTATAATATGAAAGTTTATCGTTAAGACTTAAGTGAACCACTTTTTTTTTTTTTTTTTCTTTTTCCCTCTTCTATTGAATTATTGTTGATGGGTATTCACAAGCATGTGATTGTTACATACTAATGCGGATGCCTTCAATTTAATTTTCTTCACAGGCTAATGTTACTCGTTCAAATCATATCATGTGGACTATGGGAACAGACTTTAAGTATCAGTATGCCAACTCATGGTTTCGTAATATGGACAAGCTAATTCACTATGTTAATCAAGTAAGTATATCCATTATATGTACTCTTGTATTCTTTGCATGGGACCTCGTTATTTGAAATGTTTAATTTCTTGGTAATGTTATATCTTTCCGGGGTACTTGCTCCTAACACCTAGAGATGTTGTATATTATGGTGAAGATTCTATTTTCATATAAAATTCTTAAAACCTTCTTGCAGGATGGCCGAGTCAATGCTTTCTACTCGAGTCCATCTATCTACACAGATGCCAAACATGCTTTAAATGAATCATGGCCTCTGAAAACAGATGATTTCTTCCCGTGAGTCCAAGTATTTTACTTTTCAAATATGTAACTAGAATATGCAAGCCTGTCTTTCATATTATTTTGTTCATAATTGAGGCAATTCATGTGTCAGATACGCCGACCGCATAAATGCTTATTGGACTGGGTATTTCACAAGTAGGCCTGCAATCAAAGGCTATGTTAGACTGTTGAGTGGTTATTATCTGGTATGTTATGGAGCTGTTTGATTCCATTTTCTATTTGAGATTACTGGATGACCGGGGTACATTTAATCTGAGATCTCACTAGATGTGTATGATTACTTAGGCAGCAAGGCAACTGGAACGTTTCAGAGGAAGAAATAAATCCGGCCCCACGACTGAGTATTTGGCTGATGCTTTGGGAATTGCACAACATCATGATGGAGTGAGTGGTACTGAAAAGCAACACGTGGCTAATGACTATGCGAAACGGCTTTCAATAGGTTACAAGGAGGTGATGCTTTTTTACAAATTTTTCATTTTTGGCCATCATTTAGATGAAAGCAGATATCAGTAATTTGCAAATACCTGCAGTCTGAGAAGGTTGTCGCAGCTTCCCTTGATTGTTTGACACAATCAGGAACAGCATCGGAGTGCAAGAGTTCGATCACAAAATTCATACAGGTAAACGCTCTGACACCTTCAAGTCCCTTTGTATATAATGCCAGCATAAAAGTTCAAATACTTCCACAATCCTCTTGCCGGTTTGTTACTGTACTTGCATGAAAGAGAGCATGATATTTCTGTCTTAGACTAATAATTTTTATGCTTTCAGTGCCCTCTCCTAAACATAAGTTATTGTCCTCCAACAGAAGGTGATCTATCTCCTGGGAAAAAATTAGTAAGTAGAGTATCTTTCTATTCAGCTTTGCTGTATCTCGATTGTTGATGCAATGTATTTATACCAGGCAGGACTTTTACAGAATATGGTATATTATCTGAATATACTCATTACATTTCGTATTTCTAGGTGGTACTTGTCTACAACTCCCTTGGGTGGAAAAGAACGGCTGTTGTGAGAATTCCTGTTAGTATTTCACAATCCCTATTCCTGTTAATAATTATTCAAAATTAGTTAGTTTAATATATTTTGCTCATTACTCTGCCTTATACATTTGTGTGGTCGTGTGTCTGTGTTTCAAGGTAAAGGTCCAGTTTTTTCTCCCTTCGTATCAGATGGCATATTTCTCTCACCAACTTAAAAAGATAAAACCCGTCAAAGTAACTGCTAATACTTGATGTCATAGGAGTACATGTCATCCTAATGTTATTCACCAATTTAATGCAGGTAACTAGCGATAGTGTCACTGTTAAAGATTCTTCCGGGAAATTAGTTTTATCACAGCTCCTTCCATTAGTTAATGCCTCAATAGTGAAGAGAAGTTTCCATGTCAGTGCATATGTGGGTGGATCCCCCAGAGTGGGACCAACACATACGCTTGCATTTACAGCTGAGGTTCCAGCTTTGGGTTTCAGCACTTATGTTGTCTCAAGTAGTAACTCTGCAGGTTGTTCCATAGATCATGTTGTCTTGAAATTTTTTTACGTCATGATTCACATAATACAGTTTGTAATCCAATTCATGTTTACATTATGTGACATATTATCATGCAGCTTCTGGTTTGGTGAAACACATGGAGTACACGTTTGGCGGAAGTAAAGTAGACGATATAGTGGTAGGGTCAGGAAACTTGAAGCTTGTCTTCTCTGGAAATGATGGCAAGCTTTCACAGTATATAAATACTAGGAGCTTGGTATGTACTTCTAAATTACTCAATACATGTCTAATTTGTTATTGTATTATAGTTAAATTTATGAGCAGCCAGCACTTTTTCTCTTTTAGTTTCACAACTTTTTCTCAACTAAAGATAACAAGTAACTTTCCCTGCTTCATATTCTTCCTTGAAACTATTAAAAAGAACCTTAATTGATAGTCTTTGTAATGAAGGTGAACGTTTCAATTGAGCAAACCTACAGTTATTATGCTGGAGATACCGGGATTGGTGATTTGCAGGTAATGTAATTGGCCATCCTCTGTTACTTTGACCCTCTATTGGTGATGTTTGAGTCTGATAAGTAATTATCTTTACTTGTGAAAGGCTTCTGGAGCATATGTTTTCCGCCCAAATGGTACATACAAAATACAGCCTGAAGCAGAGGTATACATCTTATTTCCAGTTTAGCTCTACTTTGTTCGGTTGCACAATTGGCTGTCTGATTTGTTAGTCCTGTGTAACAGATTCCACTTACAGTTTTCCGTGGACCACTATATGATGAGGTTCATCAGACGATCAATTCGTGGATATATCAGGTACCTTACAATTACTCCTATATAATGTGGACTTTAGTTTTATTCATGCCAATTGTCAGGATCCACATTCCATTGTCCTCGGCATTCGATTGTTTGTCTTACATACGAATATGTTGCAAAACTAGAAGTTTTGTAACAGATGATTAATGCATTAATGTTTAACCACTTAGAGATTAAGAAAATTAAATGTCAAGCTAAACTTTAATGAACATGTGGAAAGTGAATATTAGTTCCTGTGATGTTGCATGATAAATTTCTGCCACTGTTCGCTAGATTACAAGGGTGTACAAGGAGAAGGAACACGCTGAAGTAGAATTTACGGTAAATCATTCTTTCCTCCACAAGTTGCATCCATCCTATTGTATTCTTACTCTCTTCTTCGTGGAGAATTTCTTAATAATTCTGATATTCAGGTTGGTCCCATACCCATTGATGATGGATACGGGAAGGAAATTGTAACTCGGATCAAAAGCACGATAGAGAACAACAAAACATTTTATACTGACTCTAATGGGCGTGATTATCTTGAACGGGTATGTTAATTCCGTAACTTTTCGAGATTGAATCTTATGTCCTGTTGCATAGTATGGCAACCACAGATATTTGTCAGTGTCAACCATGGTGGTAAACTAGTTTTGGTGATTTTCAAAATTACCATACACATTAACTGATTATGCTATTCCCTCTTGTTGTAGATCCGCGACTACAGAGCTGATTGGGACCTTCAAGTGAACCAACCAATTGCTGGAAATTACTATCCGGTAAGTCTGTATAGAGCAAACACTTCCAATGGTATTTTCTTGTTAATCTGGAAAAACATATCATGTGAAGGACTAATATGATCTAAAACCTGACATTGTCGTGCTGTTGTATTCTCTTTTCTTTTCCTTCAGATCAATCATGGGATTTATATTAAAGATAAGAATACAGAGTTCTCAGTTTTGGTTGATAGATCAGTAGGCGGATCAAGTATTACTGACGGCGAAGTGGAGATAATGCCACACAGGTTATATACTAAACTACTTTATGTTCTTTTTGTATGATGTGCATATTTGAATTTTGAAGAACCCGGACTTTTTCGTAATGATTGGCTCGTGGCTGAAGTAAGTCAAAGACATTTACCGAGTGTGTATTGGTTTGCAGGAGATTGCTATATGATGATGGTAGAGGTGTTGATGAGGCTCTAAATGAAACAGTCTGTGCTCTTGATAAGTGCTTGGGCTTAACTGTAAGAACTCTCTGAGACAGAACAAATATGCTTGTCATTCTTCCTTAACTACATGGAGTCCTAGGAAAACAAACTGTTAATATTACATTCGTCTAATGCAATGGGATGAGCTTCTAACAGAGATTTTTAAAATTTATTTTTCTCCACTCATTCTATTATGTGCATGTAAGGCAAACTAGATCAAATTGCACTCTGTTTCATCACAGGTTCAAGGGAACTTCTATGTCAGATTTGATCCGCTTGGAGAAGGATCGAAGTGGCGCCGTTCATATGGACAGGAGATCTACTCACCGTTTCTTTTAGCTTTCACTGAGCAGGTATCTCATAGGATCCCTACTTCAGGCAACGTAACCAATAACCATCAGTGGTCGCTTTATTCGTAAACTCATATTCATGCAGGATGATAAGTGGACAAATTTTCCTGTCCCAACCTTTACAGCAATGGATCCCTCTTATACCTTGCCAGATAATGTTGCGTTAATTACCCTCCAGGTAACTTCACCTAATTAAACTGATGATGAATGTAGCATTTCTCATATATGGATCAGGAATTTGTTAGACTTACTATTGCTGCAATCTTCTGGTGCCTCAGGAACTTGAAGACGGGAATGTTCTCCTGCGATTGGCACACTTATACGAGGTTCCATATTCTTAATTCATTCATGAAGTTCACTTTCCTAATTTTCATCAAAATTTTCTTTTTCATATTCTTCTGTGTTTGATATGATATCAGGTTGGAGAGGACAAGGATTTATCAGTAATGTCATCTGTAGAATTGAAGAAAGTCTTCCCAAACAAGGAGGTGGAATAAAACAAATGAAATCAAATTCCTTATGGTTATCTTTACTTTAATCATCACTGTAATTTTTTTTTTTCTTTTCAATTTTCCATCAGTTGAGCAAAATCAAGGAAATGAGTCTATCAGCAAACCAAGAAAGAGATGAAATGGAAAAGAAACGATTATCTTGGAAAGTGGAAGGCTCCAGTGGAGAGCAGGACAGTGTTTTGAGAGGGGGACCTGTAGATCCTGTCAAGTTGGTTGTGGAACTTGCCCCTATGGAGATACGAACCTTCATCATCGAATTCAATTCGAAACTTCTACGCTACATGTAACTGAGGTTAGTAACTATCCAACATGTAATCACTGAATGTATCCAAGGATGTAGCTTCAAACGCCCGTCCTCTTTTTTTTTTTTTTTTTTTTTTTTTTTTTTTTTTTTTTTTTTCCGGAAATGCTGAGTTCATGTACTAATCAACTGACAGTGGTCAAAGTTCTTCAGTGTAAATGTGCTTTGAGAATAAGACATGCTAAAATTGCAGCAGTCAGTCTGAGATGGGAGGGGTGGGCTCCCTTTGTGCAGACGGTGTAATATAGGGCAAATAATGGAGGTGAATATACACATGACGGCTAAGGGATGTATCCACTGTAAGTTCATGGAAGGGTATAAGCAATCAGCTAGTTCTGTGAGCTATGTTGGTTTGCTGATGGAGGCCAGCTTATGTATTGTAAATGTCCTTGCCTGGTGGCTTTTATCATGTTGTTATGGTTGAAGATGATTAACAAATGGAATAGTTCAGATCAATGGATTGTTGGTAATAATAGCTTTGCTTTATCCCTTTTAAGTGTTGATTTCCAATACCAACTAGGTGTTTGATTCGACTTATTTTGGTCAAATGTCTAAAAGAAGTTCACATAACTTACAAATAAGCAGTAAAAATATAAATTCATTTAACTTATAGTACGAGTTAGCTCATTCTGACGTGCCAAACAGTAAACAGTTCAGAATAACAGTGAAATAAGAAGTATCATAAGAAATCTTCACCTTAGTTCTCCCTGTTATTTGAAAAAAGGCTAGTTTCTCTGGGGCAGTCTTGGTGATCCATACGTCATATATTGGACAAAAATATCGAATTCATCAACAATTCGCCTAAGAACTTGCTGTAGAGGAAAGAGGAAGCAGTGAACATGACTGAACTTGAGCTGAAATGAATTTAATGAATTTCAAATTATCTGAATTGAATTTGTTTTTTAATGAAAAACAGCGTAATACCTAATACCGATCAAGTTCATAGTCCCCAACCAAACTTCTACGACAGTTCTCTTGTTTTGCATGAAAGACATGCTAATCATGTGATCTTAGGTCCTATCATAGGCGTAGACATATAAAATTTTATTAAAATCTAATTGTTTGGTCCTATCTTAGATTCTTTGATTAATTAATTAGTTAATTAAATCCTAGCTATGATTTCTTGCATTGTTATGTTACTTTGGTAGTTGGCATATTTAGGAATTTGTCTATAAATATTGGCATTCCCATTTATCTCCTCCTCAAGAATAAATTATAAACAGCGATCACCATATTGTTCCAGTGATCATCAAAATGTGGAAACTTGAAGTATCAGATGGTGATGGGAGCCATAGTCCTTCGGTTCCAAGTTTTAACAATCACACTGGGAGACAGTTCTGGCATTTTGATCCAACTCTGGGAACACCAGACGATCGAGCTGTAGTCGAGAAGTTCCGAAAGGACTATACGAACAACCGTTACAATCTAAGGCAGAACTCTGATCTCTTAATGCGTCACCAGGTGAAAATCACATCGTATTCTTTTATAACCGACTTACTATAAGTTTTGAGGACATATTTATGCATGCATGCATGTTTCATTTGTAGCTGTGGAAGGCGAAGAATTTAGGCAGTGAAGATATAATAGAACAAGTGAAGATAGAAAGTGAAAAGGACATAACAGAGGAAGCAGTGGTTACGACACTGAGAAGGGCGTTGAGATTCTACTCAAGTATTCAGTCTGAAGATGGACACTGGGCTGGTGATTATGGTGGACCTTTATTTCTTCTTCCAGGCATGGTGAGAACATGCACGATCAAATATAATTCGATTCGGTTTTTACAATTTATTAAGAGCATATTATCACCCATAGAATTACAACTTATATAAAAGCTCAAGCTTTTTACGTGAGATGAAATTCTGTCATGATATATAACCCGAGCGTATAGATCATGTCTAGGCTTGGTGTCGAACGTCATGTTGATTAATTTTCGGTTTTGCAGATTATAGCGTTATCTATAATGGATGCTTGGAACACAGCTCTCTCAGCTGAACATCAGAAAGAGATGCGACGTTATATTTATAACCTTCAGGTTCTCAGTAAATTCTTCTATCTTTCTCAATCTTTAAAAGTGACTTATGATATGATAGGGGTGTAACTACTTGTGACACCGACTAATAATAGGGGTGAGTGAACTGAAGTTATTTGTAATACAAAAAATAACTAAGTCAATCTGTACTAAACTGATCTGGATTGAAATTAATGAGTTTTAAGACCAAGAAAACAGAGTTTTTCTGATGGACGGTCTCCTTTTTTATATTGGATCGGATCTGAAAGTTTCTTCAATCAGTAATGTGAATTGGGATTGGATTCGGATTAATCCGATCGAATCCGATTAATCTGAAAACTCTTTCTATTTTGAACTTGGACTCATTTGGGATGGAATTTCACTTGTGGTTGAATAATTGGACCAACGTTTATCACTGAACATTCAAAGATATAATTGCTTGTGCTCTGTAACAGAATGAAGATGGTGGTTGGGGTCTACATATAGAAGGACAAAGCACCATGTTTGGCACTGTTATGAATTATGTAAGCTTACGGCTTTTGGGTGAAGGAGTTCATGACGGAGATGGAGCCATGGCCAAAGCTAGAACATGGATTCTAGATCATGGCGGCGCTACATCCATACCTTCATGGGGGAAAATGCTGGTTATCGGTGCGTACATAACATAATACCTCCTACAGAACATATATACATGGATTCCAGAATGGATTGCATTTTCTCAATTTTGTTAGTTGGTCTTAATATCAACTAGATACATGGTGTTTACGAGTGGGACGGCAATAACCCTTTATCTCCAGAACTTTGGCTTCTTCCCTACTCTGTTCCATTGCATCCAGGTCCATTGCTGATCTTGGCACTCTATAGACTATACTTGTTCATTGTTTTATGTTCACTTCGAAACTAAAAAATAAAAAAGTGTTTGGTAATTTGGTATAGGACGTCTGTGGTGTCACTGTCGGATGGTTTACTTACCCATGTCGTACTTATATGGAAAGAGATTCGTCGCCCCACTAAATTCAACGACACTTTCACTGAGGCAAGAGCTCTACCTGGAAGCTTACGATCAGATTGACTGGAATTCTGCAAGGAATCAGTGCTGTAAGGTATTATCAATGATTGCCAGACGATGCAGTACTACAAATGACATATTATTGAATCAGAAGAAAAGTCCAACCAACCATTTGAAGTTAAAAAATTTGTATTGCAGGAGGACTTATTCTACCCACATCCATTGTTACAAGATGTTATGTGGAAAGGCTTGCATGAGGTTGTAGAACCGTTACTAATGCACTGGCCTTTATAAACTGAGGAGTCGAGCACTAGCAACAGTGATGAAGCATATCCAGTATGACGATGAGAACACTAATTACGTCTGCATTGGGCCTGTTAGTAAGGTATCTAATCAATTTACCTGTTCTGGGTTGAAAAACGATGTAGTTGATGGTTTGTAATCATGGAATTTGGTAACGCGGTAACATGTAGGTACTGAACATGTTCTGTCGCTGGGTAGATGATCCGAATTCAAGGGCGGTGAAACTGCACCTAGCAAGAGTAAAGGATTACCTATAGTTGGCTGAGGACGGCATGAAAATGCAGGTCAATTTCTGCAATAACACTAAAAATCAAGTATCATGATCTATAAAAGTATTTCACATCACAATGTTACTATTTCGATTACTGTATGGCAGGGATATAACGGCAGCCAGTCATGGGATACTGCCCTTGCTATTCATGCACTACTCGCAACAAAACTTGTTGATGAACGCAGTGTGATGCTTAAGAAGGCTCATGAGTTCATCATAGCATCACAGGTACATATCGGCAATTTTGTAGAATTATACTATTGCAGTAATTATCTCTATGACTCTATATATGCTCATGTAATATATATCACTCTATATTTACTTGCTATGTTTTAAGTGTTAAATGACTTCCTAAGATATATTCGGCTTTATATGAAGATTCGGAAGGATAGTTCGGGGCATCTTTTTTCCTGGTATCACCATAGCTCAAAGGGTGGATGGACATTTTCAACTGCAGATCAAGGATGGCCAGTTTCAGATTGTACAGCAGAATGCCTCAAGGTTTGGTCTACTTCTTTTTGTTAGGAAATAAGATAGTACTTTTATTCCAAGTAACCATGGAAGTACATAGTCTCAAGTCTCAAAGCACAAAGACTTCATCAACAAAACTACTGAATTAAAGGTCTATAACACAAAGGAGAACTTGGCTCATATTTAACATCCGCACCTAAGACAAAAGAGAACGAAGCTTCTTCCTCGGTGTCTTTTTCTCGATCTTTTTTAATTTGCCTGAGTATTTGTCATTCATCATTTTTATCTGTGTTTTCCAGGCTGAACTTTTAGTATCTCAGTTGCCAAAGGAAGTTGCAGGAGAAGCAATGAAGCAGGAAATGACTCATGATGCTGTTGATTTGCTTTTATCGCTTCAGGTACGTACATCTATATAACTATATTACAGGCCTTTTGTAACATTATTGTCCAAAACTAATTAAGGTATATGCTAACCGATAAAACATTTATACTAACAGAATAGATAATAATCTATACTAATGTTTTATATTACATTTTGTGTTGCAGAACAGCAATGGTGGGTTCGCATCATATGAGCTCACAAGATCTTATGCCTGGTTGGAGGTAATCACAAGTTCGCTGATGATTGACTATCATATAACCAAGAATATATGTTATTAACAAAACGTTTATGTTTTTACAGATGCTTAATCCATCAGAAAACCTTGCGGATATCATGATTACCAGTAAGATTCTGATCGAAAACATAAGACTACTCACTACTCCAAACATTGTATTACAGTAACTTATACTACTAGCTAGCACCCTTGGTTAAAAAAATTATTATTGGGATGATTCAAATACACAGGTATGTAGAATGTACATCGTCAGTAATCCAAGCCCTGCAACTATTCACGAAGTTACATAGAGGTTATCGTAGTAAAGATATAAAGGCGTGCATTGAGAAAGCGGCTCAATTCATTGAGAGTAGACAATTGCCTGATGGATCATGGTATATATCATATATAAACATCACAACAAAGAAATTTGCAGAGTTCATTATTTACACCATATACCAAGAACCGATGAGTTTCCGTATTATATGAAAATGCTGTTTTATCATGTTTATTATGTTAGGTATGGAACTTGGGGAATATGCTACATCTACGGCACGTGGTTTGCGCTAACCGGGCTCCTAGCATGTTGCAGGACGTACGAAAATAGTTTATGTATCCGGAAAGCTTGTGATTTCCTACTTTCCAAAGAAATCCCGTTAGGTGGTTGGGGAGAAAGCTACCTTTCCAGTCAAAACAAGGTGTGAATATTTGTTATTTGCAGTTTGTTAGGCGGATTCAATGAACCCCTCTCTCACTATTCATTGTTGGCCCCATAGTGGAGTCCACAATCCACATTGAGGAAATCTTCCCCTAGAATCAAATTTTTCACTATTTGACATATTTTTACATTTCTTTTTCTGTTTTTTAAATGCAAATGGAACTAAATCAGTCGCATCTTACCAACAATGTAATACATGAAAGTAACTTTGCTGATAGGTATATACTAATATCAATGAAGACAAACCACACCTTGTCAGCACTGGATGGGCTATGTTAGCTCTTATGGAAGCAGGCCAAGTAAGTGAAAGTTTTCTGCAATATTTGCAAACTACACTACAGCAAACACAACAAGACTTCTAATACTGTTTCGAAAGCAAACGCAAAGAATCTAATAAACGGAAAGAGTATATATTTTCTTTATTAATTATACCAAAATTATGTCTTTATTTCCATTCATTGAATGTGTAGGGTAATCGTGACCCTATGCCGCTTCACCGTGCTGCAAAAATTCTCATAAATTCCCAAATGCTAAATGGAGACTTTCCCCAACAGGTACTCTATTTTATGAACTACATTATGATAATCATTATTATTATTTTTTAAACAATTGTTGGTGACACTAGCTGCATAAATTGATTGTAGGATATTATCGGTGTGAGCAACATAAATCTTATGATGAGCTACTCAGCATACCGGAATATTTTTTCCATATGGGCCATCGGTATGTACCTTAACAAGGTACTGCGGCAATGGAAATGAATAAAAGATTTTTCCGTATGTAATAGTTAAGAGGTCATTAGTGATGATGAGAGTGTAGTTCAGTGAGAAAATTTCAAGACTATTCGCGTGTAAAGTCAATAAAAATTCAAATTAATGTCCTTCATTAAAGTTTTTCTTTTCTTTGTTTTAAAACTAAGAACATTTTCATCAATTACTCCAAAACAGGTCAATAAGGTCGACTCAAAGTCCAGCCTGTCGTTAGTAGACATTTTCTTCTGCATGCACTGCCCTTGGTCTAGCTATGTTCCCTGTCACCAAGTCATTCCAGCACCTTATCTTTCCTCCCCCCCCCTCCCAGTCCTGCAATGCACGCACAGTTGTCCTGCTCTAAAAATTATCTCTGTAATAGATCTTTCAATAGAGGATAGAGCTTAGAGCTTAATAAGCTCTCTACCAAGCTCCCCCATCACAAATCTATAGACCTTGAATAAGCTCCATAAACAAAGCTTGATCAAGCTCTGTTTACAAACCTTGATACTGCTAAATATTAACAAACATACGCTAAATGACAACATAAGTATAAACTGAACTGTATTATTGAAGTTGAATGATTTACAAGAAGAGAAATGAACAAGATGGCTAGCTAACTAGTAACTACAGTTTCTCCTATTTATAGAGAAACAGGGGAAACAGGGGAAGTACTACACCTAATGCAGTTATTACTGCTATAATCCCTAATGTACAACATATGATGCTGGACGTACAATTTAATCTGGCGAACTCTCATTTGCCTTCCTCAGTCGTCTCTCTTATATTCGACTTAATTCGGCTGTTGTTGATCGTTCACAATAAGATTTCTTGCATTCAACTTATTCAGTGTAAATTGTGAAAGACATCCGTGTCAGACCTACATAGATTCCTTGAGTGACTTTGGTAAAAAGCTATCCAGATTAGGCCATAGTAACGGTAACATGTCTGCCAAAGCTCCATCCTTCTTCATCTTCTACTATTGGTAGAATTTATAATTTTCTACAGAGGTAGGTTCCTTTTGGCAATTACTAAGTTGCTGCAGTAATGAAATTGATTAAACTCTGTGGATGCAAAGCTTGATAATTTAAACAGCTACAGAGCTTTAGTTGCAGTATTCCAGATTAGGCTCGACATTAAAAACAATTCCATGATAATGTGAGATTGTTATACACAAGTTTCTATGAAAGAGAGAAAAAAAAATTAAAATTTCACATCATCCATATATTTATTAATAAATAGTTTTAAAAATTCGATGGATATTAAAAGAACGTTACGTCGTTACCATATGTTTTTAACAACTTTTTAGTCGTTCACTTGTGAATATATATATCATTTTCGGTCGGGATATTTACTAGTTTTGATTGATTCAACTTACATTATCTTCAATTTAGTGAGATAAAGAAATAGTTGAATGTTTTCAATTATTAAATATAATAAGTTCAATACTCCAAGTTGAAGCTTCAAATAAATTATCTGATCTTTATTGCAATGAAACTGAAAGTTTGTTCAAGTATGACTTTAGAATTTCAGTTCCATTCTTTCAGAAAAACTACAAGTCCAATAATATTATTATATATTCTGAGTTAGAGAAAAAAACTTCTATAAATAGACAAGTTCTAAACTCTCTAATGCATCACCAAATCATTCACAGATTAAACATTTTACACAGTACCCATTAGCAGCAGTATCCCAATATAATTAATCAAATGGCTTCTAATATTGGCTCCATAATTTCCATATTCCTCATGAGCAGCATTGTCTTGTTTCATGTCACAACTGTAACCAATGCCCAACTAGCCTTACAAGGTGCCAGTGTGACCGGCAGGCTGTGTTGCACGAGCACCGGAAACTGCCCCGGGTCACCCCTTGTCAGTGTTCCAGTGAGTCTGCATTGCACAATCCTGGGCAGGCCTGTGAACCTAGGCCAAGCCTTAACTGGTCCCACTGGGTTATTCAACATCATTGTTCCTAGTGTGTTAGCGCTTCCAGCAGGCCTTCTGGGCGGATTAGGCAGTAGCACTCCTCTATGCTTCGTATCCGTGAATCTCCCATTAAGCCCCACCATCTGCCCGCTTCTCAGCACTGTCACTGGTATTCTCTCAAGCACTAGGCTTCAAAATGTTGGTACTGTCACTTCTACTGCCGGAGGCGTATTGGCGTTGATTCAACCTGTCGGAGGATTTATAATTACACATTAATCAATCAAATCATCCATAATGGATCGATGTTAATCTTCTCCATAATATATCCATGCAAGTTGATCATCTCTAGATCTACTCTTTAGCACAAGTAGCTAGCTAGCTAGCTAATATATATGTGTCTCAAATAAATAATTTTATGGAGAAGAATATTTGATGTGTTCTGTAATCTGTATGCTGATGATATATATATCAATATATATAAATGTGTGTGATCTTTGCTTTTATTTTGTTTTCTCAATTTATAATGATGATCCTAACAATAAGTTGATAAAAGCTTAGAATTGAAAACAGAGGATTGTGTCTTCTGTAGAACTTTTTTCATTTTCCATTACACTTATGAAAGCAATGTGCAACAGCTTATGGTAGGGCAGTAGGCTAAATACTAAACTACATTTTAAACTTCATCTTGGTGGCAGAAACTAAAACAGTATTATTGTCCTTAAGCAATCTGCACAGATAAATAAATGCCAAAATGAAAGATCTTAAGTCAAATAAAAAAAACCCATACCATTGTATGCTGCTCCACAAGTGGTGTGTACAAGGCTATCAAGCTAAGTTGTCATATTGTTAGCGAAATCCACTTTGGTTTTTGTGAGGAATATGCTGCCGCATTGAAGCCTATAAGTACCGGGTTGAAACTTTTTTGGTTTTCCTAGCCTGCAGAAACTACGTACCATGCATGGTGATGCTTGGATTAAATGCAGTCATAAAGTTCATCATAAAGCACCTGAATCGAAAGACAGAAAAGAAACCGTCATACACAGATATTGCAGAACCATGTTCTGGCCACTACATGTTCTCTAAAACTGAAATTGAGAAGGCAATTCGTTACAGGCCAGAGAAGAAGTTCCTGGGAAGAGGCAGTGCAGGAGGCGTTTACAAAGGCATGCTACCGAGTGGACAACTACTTGCTGTAAAACATATTTTCAGGAACAGCACCTTGGATACAGTCACAAGTGCACTTGAACAGCTTTCACAATTGTTAGGCACCCTAACCTTGTGTTCCTGTGTGTCTTATTGGTTACTGCATTGAAGATGGCGAGCAATATCTAGTATACGAATTTTGTCCAAATGGAAATCTTGCTCAGCAGATTCTAAGTATAAACGCTCACGGTTCAGCATTTCTTCTAACTATTACGCCTTTTCTTTTCCCGAAGAAACTAAGTTTGTGTATGTAATATTTGCAGCGAAAGGCACAAGATTAACATGGGGTCAAAACTTAAAATCCTGAAGGATTGTGCATATGCTCTCAAATATCTTCATACTCACACGGATGGATGCATGATATTGAGGTATTTAACTCACTGATCGATGTATCATTTCAACTATAGTTAGCGCCCATGTAGCTGTTCAAAGACATTTGTTGTCTCTTTACAGCTGGCAAATATTCTTCCGACTCAAAAGATGGAGCCCAAGCTGTCTGATATTGGACTAATGAAAATGCTCCGGATGGAGGATAGTGATATTATTCATGGGGCTTGGTGGTACACACACCCGGAGTATGTGAGCAATGCAGTATGGTACGTATAATGTATTGATCATCATCAAGCAATGCATGTTATCTTGGTACTAATTAAGGATAACCTTAACTTCTGATGGTATTTAATTATATATGGTAAATACAGGCCAAGGTGTGAACAGTGGAAAAAGGCCACTTACTGATTTTCGGGACACTAGAATTAAAGGCAGGATTGTCAATGTCGATTTTGAGTCCATACTGCAGATAGCCGTGCTCTGTGTAGCTGGATCAAGTACTGGACGTCCCACAATCAATGTGGTTTTTGAAGAGCTGGATAAGATTTTGAAGAAAACACAGGCTGAGATGGTTAGTGAGTTTTAGCAATTGGTTCTTGAGAAATGGCAACAAAAAATGGAAAACGAGTAAAATCAAAAATATATTGCGTCGCCTGAGAGATTCGAACTCTCGCGGGGAAACCCCATGTACTTAGCAGGCACACGCCTTAACCACTCGGCCAAAGCGACAGCTGTTTTAAAGCATTCAAACAATATAATAAAGTTACAGTAGGTTCTGTACTTTCTGTTAGGAATGTTAATGGAATGCTCCATTGGAAAATTTTTTGCATGCATCTTCAAGAAAAATGAAAGACAAGCACACATGAAAATTCTAAATTCCAGCCCATTTTATGCAGTTAACCCCTTTACAAAGCCATTTGCTTTGAGTCATGTATTAAATGGTCATGCTATTTGAAGCAAGAGGTTCTTCTAGCTTTAAGCCATAGGAACCATTTCTCAACTTTGTAATCTTATTTATTTCATGTCAACAAATAGATAATTAATATATAGTAGTAGAGTGAAGTACAAGTTAAATGGAATTTTTTGTTATAGTACGAGAGAATTAGGCAAATTAACATGTTTTGGTCTTTAAATATGAGGCTCAATGCCTCAATCTGTTGCATCATAATATATCCAAGCATACATAGCTTTTGCAATTCAATGGCTACATTAGCCCGAGCCAAAATCATTCCACACACAGAGCCTCCGTTCACCTTAGGCGATCTAAAGAAAGCGATCCCGCCCCATTGCTTCAAACGATCTGTCCTCAAATCCTTTTCGTATGTTGCCTATGACTTGATCATGGCCTATATCCTGTACCATGTCGCCTCATCCTACTTCCACCTCCTCCCGCATCCTCTATCGTACATCGCCTGGCCTATCTACTGGCTCTGCCAGTCATTAGTAGTTTCCGCCATATGGGTCCTGGCCCACGAATGTGGCCACCGTGCATTCAGCAACTACGCTTGGGTTGACAACACTGTAGGCATGATCCTCCACACCTCCCTCTACGTTCCATACTTCTCGTGGCGTATAAGCCATGGAAAACACCACTCTAACACCGGATCAATGGAGTACGAACAAGCCCATGTCCCAAAACGTAAGGCCCAAACTCCTGCCTTTTTCAAGTACTTAGATAATCCAGTTGGTCGAGCTCTCAGGATCGTCGTGATATTCACATTCGGCTGGCACTGGTATCTACTTTTCAGCTTCAATGGTCGCAAGTACGACAGGTTTGCCTCCCACTACAACCCTTACAGCCCAATCTTTTCCGATAAAGAGCGCCATCTAGTCTGGATCTCCAATGCTGGGATTCTTGCTTTCACTTACGCGCTTTACAGACTCGCAACGGTGAAAGGGTTTCCTTGGCTGCTTTGCCATTATTTTTCCCCCTATGTCCTGTTGAAAATAGAGCTTACTATGGTCACTATCTTGCAACATACTCATCCCGCCTTGCCACACTATGATTCATCAGAGTGGAGCTGGCTACGGGGGGCTTTATCGACAGTTGACAGGGACTTCGGTTTCCTAAACGGACTTACACATAACATCAACGATACTCACGTTCTGCACCACTTGTTCACAACCATTCCGCACTATCATGCAGTGGAGGCAACGAATGCAATTAAACCCATACTAGGCGAGTACTATAACTTTGACAGAACACCTGTCGTGAAGGCAGTCTGGAGGGAGTTTAAGGAGTGCATTTATGTGGAACCGGATGAAGGTAACAAGAATAAAGGTGTCTATTGGTTCAAGAAAGAGCTTTAAATTTCTAGACAAACTTTCTTTCTTGCTTGTTGGTGAAGTTGAACATGTTCAAGTTATATGCTTCGTTTAGTTATCTGTTTTGTGAAATAACATACAAAATGTAAAGTGTTAAGAACATTCGATCTGCCATTTCATGTATATTCTGGAGTTGAACATGCTCCTGGGCAGAGTTGGAAATCGATCGCGTAGGCGACCCCTTAGGCCCAAAAAATCGGGATCGCAATAACGGCCCGATCGATATAGTGTTTGGTAAGTCATATAAATAATCTAAAGGCAAGCAAAGTCAAAGAGATTATCAAGATGCTCTATTTAGCAAAACCAGCTCATAATGATGCAGTATGACAAAAATAAAACAAAATTCCCAATTCAATTTTATAAAATTAAAACCCTAACTCAAAAAATAATAAGTGCACTTCAATTGAACTATAATAGTTCTACATGATTAACTAAACCAAGTAAAGGGAGTATTTGAGCAAGAAAAATATGCATCAAGTAAAAACTCCAATTCAATTTCATAAAATCCTAAGTCAAAATTGGCCAATTGAATTGGAATAAATCAACACACCATAATCAATCATACCTTGCTCAAAATCCATGTTTTTCTTCCTTTTTTTGTTATTTCTCTTTCCTATTCTGCCTGAATCCGCCTAGCTAATAATACATAAGTGGGATAAAATGTCACATTAACATTTTACCCTCACTTAAACGTATTCTAGAATCGTCCCGCTATACTAATTGCCCCGCTACAAGGTGATTTTAGAGGGCACCTTGATTGTGGGCGCGTCGTGTTGTCATCGACAACACTGCTCCTGAGATAGATCTATACTTTCTCATACTCACATGTTAAACATTTAGCTGATTGGAGAAATCCTTACATATGTGAGGACATCAAATGTTTTGCGTTATCATGTTTCTTAGGTGCAACATTAATTTCTATAATATGTTTAACCTTAAGCTATCATATGATTTGATTTGAGGACGCTATTATGTATTTATGTCATAACGTCATTTTAAAGACTCCATATATATCTAAGCCAAGCCGAACCAAGCGTTCGCTTCGACTCGCAATCTCTATCAACTTTGAGATAAATTATAATGGAAAAAATATTATAGCTGGTGGTGTTGTTATGCGAGTCAGGCGTTGCAAATGGTTCGGCTCAGTAAGGCTTGAGTTGAGCTCCTATTGAAGGTGTTCGAATCGAACTCAAGCTTATTTTCAAACTCATTTTTTCACTAATAACGAGCTATACTCGATTCGGCTATAGTCGTTATGTAATATATGGACCGTATGGTAGAGTTAACTGCACATTTTTGAAGTTGGAGGGAGTTTTACGCAATTTACCTGTCTCCTCCTTCAGCTGGACCTGTATATAATCCATCCATGAATTGAAAAGCCATTGATGAATAATGAATCAAAGGTGGAATTTGATTGATTGCCATGGAAATACATACAATCCTATACAACCGCATAAAATCCGTCCATTTTTCAAACATAACAAAAATCTTCCTCTCATTTTCCTTCCTCCTTCCTCCTTATATTTACCTCTCAGAAAGCCTCACAACATTCATCAGAGCCACGAATTTGCATTACAATTTTCAATTCTCCTTATTTGATGCAAATTTCCGGTTCCGCTCTTCTGAATGAATTGCGCATCTGTTAGGGCTGTGAATTTTGTGATTATGTGATTCATTCATCCAATTTTTGCTTTGTGTGATCACATTCTCCAAGGAAACATGTATTTTTCAAAGCTAGACGATTCCCCAATGTTTCGCCAACAGGTCAACAATCATTCATCCTAGTTTGATTCATTGCCACATTTTGCACCTTCAATCATCATTTATTTTTTGTGTTATGTTATGTTATCTAACAAATTTGGGGATTCTGATTTTGTATGTGTACTCAATGCTAGCTAGCTCATTGTTTTGTGTTACACATTTGAATATTGCCGTTTTCGAATGTCAATGTTCTGATTGAGAATGCTGATAGTAAATTATCATTTGGTTTAGTATTGGAGCAGGTATTCTCAAATCTGTTTTAGAGGTAGACTCTCGGTTGTAATAATAGATATTATTACTTTCAGAGTGAATTATGTTTGGATAGTTTAATAGAGTGAGATTTGGAGACGTGACGCTTTGTACATTCATTCAATTTCGCGGCAGTACTTATTACGAAAATTGGATGCTTGTCTGCAGTTCACCTCTAATTAGACTGCCAATATAGAATGTACTATGATATGAAGTGCTGGCTTAGAATTTGTACTTTGGTGCAAATGCAGAGTAGATAGTGTTTTTCATTACTATTGATTACTACACACTTTCATATGTGGCATGAAGTGCCTGGACTAATCATTTAGAATTTATGTCTCTTTCTCTAAACCTCACCCTGTTTGATAAAGCAGATTCAGTTGTTGGAAGATAATTTTGATGTTTTGAGGGAAAGAAGTCTTAAGTTTCACAAAGGATGTCGAAAGTACATGTAAGTCTTTAAGTTTATGGCTTACTTGCTCTAATATACTCCACAAATCATACAAGTATCATGTAGCTTAACATGTGAAAGCATTTATAGTCTTTGTATTCTATATTGAATCTCATACTGGGTGTTGAATTATCCTTTTTCTATAGCTATATTTCTTAGGCAATTTGGGCAAAAGCCACTTGTATAAGACAACAATTTTTGTTGTGGATTCAAGCTCGCACCTCTAAGACTCAGGACTAAACATAACCTAGAAAAATAAGAAAACAAAAATACATTTAGTTTTATGTCAGAGAAATATAATGGTTGCGGTTGTGGTTATTTAGTTCAGGTAGTATTCTAAGAATCGAAGATCCTTAACCTGTATTGTGTTATGTTTGCTCTCATAGTCATATGCACATTTATTGTTGAGTATTGGATGGACACCAGAAGATGGATAAACCTATTTTTTTTCTTTTTTTGTGAAAAATACTCTCATTTAATTTCTGCATGTGAAATAACAATTGGACAATTGGTTATGGTGTGGCTTAAAAAAAGTCGATCTACTTGTATTAACTCCACTCTGGTCTGGATTTCATGTTGTACTAATGTAGGTAAAATTTCCGAGGTTTTTCGAGGATATGGTGATTAATCTCTCATCACAGTAGAACTCCACACCATTTTCTTGTTTTTCCGGATTGTTTAACTCTATATGAATACATTTTTTTCTTCGGACTTGAGGTTCTAGGATGACAACCAATGATCAGTCGAGCTTGTTAACCTTAAACAAGTTTGAACTTTTTCAAGGGTGCTTAGAAATAGTGAGTTTGCATCCGCACAACAGTTTATCCTCGGATGGTTTATTATTTCATTTCCAGCTGATATAATGGCATGATGAGAGTCTTTTGTACATATTCAAAGTGATAGATTCTTTACAGCACCTTCTTTTTATGATAAACCTTGTGAACATTACTGCATGTTTCCTTTCTTTGTTTGATTTTTTAAAGTGTAATTTGGTATTCACAGAGACAGCCTTGGAGAAGCACGTGATAGAGAAGTCGCTTTTGCAAGTTCACTTGAAACTTTTTCAGGCAATATTTATGATCCGGTATCTGTAGCATATGGAGGTATGTTTCGATAAGTTCTGCCAAAAAAAAAACAACATATGGACGATGTTTAAATCCTGATTAAACCCTTACCATAGAAAAAGAGGAAAATTTTTGTTCTAAACTTAATAGTACTACCCCCATTTTTTAATATAAGTTGTTTTAGGTGTTTTCACACATTAAGGCAAGGGAACAAATATGGATAAACACGGAAAAACATGACTAAATCCTTGGAAACAAACTTAAAAGTTGAAATAATGTGTAATAAAAAGGAGACAAATAGGGAAAAACATGGAATAACATGGCTAAAATAGCTAAAACTTTAATTATTTGTTCTTGGAAATATAATTTTATATTGATTAAAATCTAAAACCTCTTATATTTGAGAACAAGCCAAAAACCTAAAACTCCTTATATTAAAAAACGGAGGTAGTACAAACATGGTAGAGAGCGAGAAAACAGATTAAATGGCCTAAAGGCTCCCGAATCTTGTTAGTTACCTGCATCGACCATTTGTGCACCAATTTCTCATTGCATATCAAAGGAGTTGTTTACATTATTTAAGTTCATATGTTCTAAACCTTTTGTGTATATTACCCAGCCCAATTTCCGTTTGATATGCTTTTCATGGTTATATTGTTGACTGTACCCAAGAAACCTAATTTCAAGCATATACATTTTTACATAGTATTGGCTTGATAGAGAGTATTAGGAAGTTAGTTCCTCCAAGAGGTCTTTATCTGTCTCGCTTGTGATACTATTTGTCCTTCAAAGACCTTTTTTCATTGGTCTGAGTGTGTTAGGTATTAGGGCCTTGGTGTTTTATTCTCTCTTTCTTCCTCTAGATAAGGTTGAGCTTCAAGAATGGGATTTATGGGCTTGCAAATGTGACTAGATGTATTCTGTGTCGAACAAGACTCCTCATATTATGTTGTAGTATGGAGATCTGAGCATCATCTGTGGAGATCTGGATTGATTAGTCAAAGATAGTATACGGGCACCAACAATAAAAACTGGCATGGAACTGGCATTTCAAACCAGAAGAAAAAACACATGAATCAGATGTGGTTGTGAACTTATGATATACCACGTCTTGTTTTTGGTAATTTAAGCCTTTTTCTGATGCTGATTGAGTCCGCATTCGATTTTAGGCCCTGATATGGCAAAATTTTCAATTGCTCTGAGAGAAATTGGAACCTTCAAGGAAGTTCTTCAGTCACAGGTGGAATGTCTCATTATTGTTTATTACGATATTACTTCCGGTTATATCATACTAATAATTTTGTTGAGCCTAAATCATTTTGTTTTTCTTTCTCATATGAGTTAAGGGAATTAATAAGTATGTGTGCATGATTAAATAAATGGGGAAACAGAGATTCTGGCCTTTGAGAAGAATTTATGTGAATCATTCCTGCTGATAAAATTTTGATTCATTAGAGTAATGTCTTAAAGGGAAAACATTGTAATACTTTGCTTAATACCTGCATTTATTATCGTTTAAGTTATGGTATCCTCTTCTTCATCATTAATCAATTCTGTTGTGATAGTAAACAACGTTTTTTTATCCTTTGGCTGTCTCTTTAAGATTTCTTACTTCTACTAGTTTTCAGATGTTAGAGAATAACCTGGTCTTCAGATGTTATATGTTAGAAACTCACAGGTACTTTTCTCCCAAAATTTCTGTGAGACTTGTAGCCCTATGCCCTTATTGATTTTGGCCAGCTCTAATCAACTAGCATAACTGATTAAGTTCTTGTTAACAAGCAGGAGTAACACATCCCATATAAAGTTGTTTTGCATTTCTTTCCACGACCTATGTGGGATAATTGTGTTATGATCTCCTAAGCTCTATTGGCCTCTCATCAAATCCAATCCATTGCCTATGATGTCTTTTCACATCCTTGAAAAACTATTATTGTTAACAATATAAGGATAGCAAACTATTCCGACGTTTACCAACCATAAGATGAGTAAAGAAAAGCCTTACACACACTTTACACCTTTCTCCAGAAGAACCTCCAAAATGATGGTGTCACAATAATATGTTTGAAGAACAGTGAAGTTTTCACAAAATGATTATGATACAATGCTGTCAGTAGGCTGACTAGCTCTAGTCTAATAATACATCACCAGTACTGCATTCTTAAGATGGATGCTGTTAGCCCCATCAGGTTTGCCAAAACAATTAAAAATATACAAATATTTAAATAAATACATTAAACCTAGTTTTCTATCCAGAATGTTAGTCTTGCTTGTAGATTCTATTCTTTTCAGTTTTTTCAAATATAGCATATGGCGAGCAATTTAACAACTTTCAGTATCCTCATTCAGTTGAGTAGTTATAGTATCTTTCTAATTTTCTTTTCTGTATTGCAATTAGAAGTGTCATTATAAAATTATCTGAACCGAGAAATCTCTGCATGCGGATACATGGGGGAGCTACTTCCTATTAAGCATCATCTTTTAGTGGATCAGTTTGCATATGTGTATTACATGCCCGTTAAATAAAGATCCATGTTCTTATTGCCATCTTCAGCAATGGAGGCCATCAAAATATAACAGTTCTTTTGATCTCAATGTTTTATCTGCTTATTTCCTGTAATATTCCATCTGAATTACACCATTAGCTCTGATGAAAGTTTAGAGAGAGGTTTCTGTTGGTTGCTTCTATTACTAACATTGCTTTCGTTTATCTCTTAGGTAGAACACGCGATCATTCACAAACTTCTAAATTTTGTTAATGTCGATGTTCAAGTTGTCAAGGTACTTCCTTTCTAATTTTGCATACTTCATGTTAAATTTCATAATTCTAGAGTTCTTCTATGGAACATGGTTTTAGTGCTGAATCATTGGTAACCAAAAGAGAACTTCTTGAATACTCAAACCTATAACAAACGGTAGTAGTATCACATTGGTGTTAAATAAGATGGTTTTAAATTGTAGCTCTACTTTCTCTTTTGTTTTGAATTTTATGATAATATAGGATACTCTGTTAATTTCGTTTTCAAAATATGAAAACTGGGAACGATATTTTCAAGTCCGGAATCAAACTTCTTAATAAGTTACCTGAAAGTAATTTGCTATCAAAAATGTTGGTTATGGTTGAAGGTAAGTCATGCTAATAGCTGGGTAAGAAGTTACACAGAGAGGTAAGCTAGATAGCTTGATAGAAACCTCAGAAGGATGAAACAAAAAGGACAACATTCTATTGGCATAGATTTGAATTTTCTTTCTCTGGATGTGCATAATAATCTATTGAAAAAGGAAGCATTTATCTTTGGCAGAGAGAAATAGAGGCATATTAGCTTCTTTTTTTTCTCTTTTCTTTTATTCTTTTTTTTTCCCTTCCCCTGAGCCTGACAAGCAGTAGGGGTGAATGTGCACCAAATTAACCTGTGTCATTTTGGCAAGGAGTATGTTCCCACTGCCCCAAGTTGACTAGTTTTTGACATTATGATCCCTTTCAAAGAGTGACTCGAAACAGAAGTTTTTAACGAAGGATGATAAATTTGAAACCCTGTTAATATATTTTATGAATCATCGGAAGTTTGATTCAATGTAGTTTACTGATGTTCTTCCTTTTTATGTTGGCCAGTATAGTTCATTTATCAATTATTTTGCCTCTCGATGGCTATCTTCCTACGTTTTATGCATTTTTATAGAAGTTGATCTCGAATTTGAGTGACGTCGTCACATTAAAGAAACTCTAATTCCATGCAGGAAGCTCGCAAGCGCTTTGACAAAGCAAGCAATATTTATGATCAGGTATTGATCATATATTTCATATTGAAGCGTCAGTTTGATATTATCTTTTAATCTATCTGTTATTATTATCTTTGAAATGTTCCATGTCGCAGCATCTGCTGACTGTGTTTTGCAACCAAATACAATCATGTAAGCCAGAAATCTGAATCCTTAATTGATCAGTAACTCAGATATTAAAAATTAAAATCATTCCCTTAGGTTTAGCTTCAAGGGATAGAAAATCAGGTTTTTCAATATGTAGAGATATATAGCCAATAATAAATGCAATGAAGATGAAGTATTCCTCAGAGTCTATTACATGCGATCCAAGAAAAAAAAATTATAAGGGTTTCAACCCACCTTAGACCTAGATACAGTAAGCGGAAACTATCAAATTGTTTGAGTCCTTTATGTTTCAACTTTGACAGTACTGGCTGTATGAACATACTTGACCAGTTTTCCAAAAATCTGTTCCAGGCTCGCGAAAAGTTTCTATCATTGAGGAAGAGTACAAGGTTGAACATTGTTAGTTCGATGGAGGAGGTATATAATCTTTTATGCTTCACAAATAGGTCATACTTTCCTCATGTTACTTCAACAATGTCAGATATTTGTGTTATGTAACTATAGTCTGTAAATTTCTGATTTGGTAGAGATGCACTGCAGGAATACCGTAACGCGAGGTCCGCTTTTGTGGAGACACGTTTTGGTTGGTGTGTATATCTTGTCCTTGCCATCTTATACCAATGAAATGTGAATTGTTGAATACCAAACATGTGTCTTGGATTTAGGTCAGTACACTCTCTGCCATTGAGGCAAAGAAGAGGTTTGAGTTTTTAGAGGCTGTTGGGAATTCAATGAATGCACAACTTCGTTATTTTAGACAGGTCTCTGGTATGATAAATAAAGCATGTTTATCATTATTTTTCCTGCTGTATGTATATTGATATTGAAAGCCCATATTTTACCAGGGGTTTGAGCTACTTCATCAAATGGAGCCGTATATTAATCAGGTTCTCTATGTTATATATTTATTTATTTAGCTTATAATGTTTCGAACTTTCAGTTTCTTATGTGTCAAGGGTAGCCATTTGGAGTATGTCAGTACTACAACGAGAACAGTTGTATTAAAAACTTTTATCTAGCATGATGTTGTAGGTATCAAAATGTGATCATGCTTCAATGTTAATCCTAAGTGCATAAAAACATTATTGACGCTGCAGTCACACAAGAAAATTATGTTACTGAAGGGAGGTCTTGAAAGAACTCAGAAACAAATCTCACCCTTAATACTAAAATGCGATGTTATCCTTTTGATATGTTTCCATCCAGATATTTTTTTGAGCCTGATCACCTTATAAATAACATGCACCACGGAAATATTAGCTTTAGGAGTTATTATACTGTGAAGATATCTCTGTGAAACATTCTAAATT